>JARQZK010000841.1:75000-244478 GCA_030704885.1 Cynegetis impunctata
ATAATTCGAATGAATGATTATATATATATATATATATATATATATATATATATATATATATATATATATATATATATATATACTGAGCCTGATTCTGGGCGTTTGTCTGCTGGTTATTTTAATGAAATAAATGAAAAAAGCTGAAAATATTTTTTATCAATCTTCATAATATTCATTGATAACCTCAATTCAAATGTACGAAAACATATACAACTATGGCCACATGTTATAAAGTTACTGTTTTATAATTGAATGATGTTTTATTTCATTGGTATAATTAATATGATTTTTTGACGAATTAAATGGTTTTATGAGATTCATTTTTGACTTTCATTTCTAACGAAGAAAATACCCTAATGCCATATTTTTCAATTTATGTATTTTGATTATTGGAATTTTTCAAATCACAATATTTTACGGATGGGCTGAGTTTTTATGTATATGTAGATAGGAAATAAATAATTCAAATAATAATACTTAATATATTATTCAAATATCATATTGTCTGCTGATAAAAAGTAAATATTACAACCGACCAGATCAGAAGACTAAAAACCCGAAGTACTCAAGATATAATCATATTCTAACAGCACTTTTTCAATGTCCCTCATTTCAACAGTTTCGTGATCGTCACAACTTAGGAACAGTCAGCAGAATAAGATCAGTTTAGTCGCTCAATCACCGAACTAAAATGCAACAGATGCAACACGAAGCTAACCGTAGAACATATACTCGTCAATTGCCCCCACTAAGAGATACACCGAAAAGCAGCAAACCTTTCAACTGGCGCGATAGCGGACATCCTAGGACCCAAGTGCAATATAAACTCAGTGAAAGCTTTCCAGAAGAACTCTATCAATCTTCTCGAACTCATATAGCCAAAATGTGAAAATTTTCTAAAGACCTCAAATTGTATATTATATTAAAGTTCGCTAATAACCTCTGTGGTTGATGCAATCAAATAAACAAAAATTAAGATCAGTGAAAAATTACTTACAGGATATAAAATTTATTGTCAAAAATATAGAATGTAAATCCTGAAATGGTTTCTGATAATCCAAGAGGTTGATGAGATCAATAAACTTATAATTTAAATGAAAAGTCTTTTACATTTAATCTACTCTGCTGATAAAAAGTAAAAATAACTTCAAAATAATTTTTTAAATTATATTCTCAACCATTATTCAAAAATACAAAATTTTTATAATTCGGAGCGCTTTTGTCCAGAAGTGTCGGTAGCGCTTATGTCGGGGTACCATAAATATATATATATATATATATATATATATATATATATATATATATATATATATATATATATATATATATATATATATATATATATATATATATATATATATATAAATATATATTTATATATATATATATATATATATATACAACAATGGGCGGTATAATTTAGATTTTATCTGTTTCAGTGCTGGGATAATCAGAAGTTGTTATATAACAGTAATTTCATTGCAGTTGTTATCTCTATAGAAAGTCTTTATGTTCCTTCCGGCACCTCCGCCAAATTACACCCAGATAATTGACCTTGATTTAATATCGTTCGAATTCGAAAGTAATTTACAAACGTAAAATATTTCTTCAACGATATTCCATTCTAACTCAATTCTCGTGGAGAAATTAAGAAACCTTATCTTCTTATTTACTCTTCTTTCAAACGAATTGAAATGATCTATTTTAATAACTCCACAGTAGACCATAATATTTGAAGTATCATAGGATTTATATTCTATGTAGGTACTCATTTTGAATTTTCATGTCTGATGAGTGAAAATTTTATAGTATAACTGAAAGAAAGTCATGAAAATATTCATAGTTGATTATTCCAATCAGTTCAGAATATATATATATATATATATATATATATATATATATATATATATATATATATATATATATATATATATATATATTATATATATATATATATAATATATATATATATATATATATATATATATATATGTAAATATATAATATATATATATATATATATATTTATAAACATATATATATATATATATATATATATATATATATATATATATATATATATATATATATATGTATATATATATAGTATATATATATATATATATAATTTATATAATATATATATAAATATATATATTTATATATGTATATATATATATATATATATATATATATATATATATATATAATATTATATATATATATGTATATATATATAACTATATATATATATATATATAATATATATAATAAATATATATATATATATAATATATATATATATATATAATATATATATATATATATATATATATATATATTCATATATATATATATATATATATATATATATATAAATATATATATATATATATATATATATATATATATATATATATATATATATATATATATATATATTTATCAATTCACCATTTATTAGTTGCCTGAGGAAAAATTCAACTGACAAAGTTATGTACATGCCCATGATTAGTTGTTATTCGAAGAATCATAGGATTTATATTCTATGTACTCATTTTGAATTTTTATGTCTGATGAGTTCAAGTAAAAATTTTTTAGTATAACTGAAAGAAAGTCATGAAAATATTCATAGTTGATTATTCCAATCAACCCATTATCAATGTATGGTACCGATATGTCATTATAATGACATACCGGTACCATACATACCAAACCCTTGATTAATGATCTCTCGAATTTATATATGAATAGAATTATTATATTTACGTACGATATTGACTGCCACAACTAGCCTAGAAAAAGAAACACACTGTTTCGAAACGTCGGCATTGTTGAAAAGAGTCAATAGAAAAAAGTATCCAAAAGTCCCAATAAGTCTTTTCTTAGTATTTACGATGGATGAGAACACAGTAACTATATATATATATATATATATATATATATATATATATATATATATATATATAATTATATATATATATATATATATATATATATATATATATATATAATCTCTTGAAAATTATTAGCAATAACAGACTTGTTGAATCTTAAAAAACTTTTTTTTTTTTGGATTAAAAAGTTGACGTTTCGCCACGACATTCGTGGCTTTATCAAAACTTTTGATAAAGCCACGAATGTCGTGGCGAAACGTCAACTTTTTAATAAAATCGAGTGTTTTAAGATTCAACAATCCTGTTATTGCTAATAATTTTCAAGAGATGAGAAATAGTTCACAGGCAACAACAATTCGAATATATATATACTAGCTGACCCAGCAAACGTTGTTCTGCCATATAAATTATTTGTATCTATTCATCCGTCTATCTATTCATCTATCTGCCGATGTATATTTACCTATCTATCTATCCTTTTATCTATTCATCTATCTGCCGATGTACATCTCTACCTATCTATCTAACATTCTATCTACCGTTCTATGTAGATCGTTATCTTTCTTTCTATCTATCTATCTATTCATCTATCTGCCGATGTATCTCTATCTATCTAACTATCCATCTATCTAGATATTTATATATCTTTCTATATATCTATCTATCTATTTAATAATCTATCTATCATTATATATATATCAATCTATCTGATCAGGCAAACGTTGTTTAAATTATTAAAATGGCTATTGAAATATATGGGTTGTTGGTAGAAGGGTGAAAATTTAGAGTTGTATGTATTTTTTGATGCAACATCATAAAAAAATGGAAATAAAAAATTTTGTCCAAAAAATTCATAAAAATGTTTGGGGTGGATCATCCTAATCACTTAGGGGTATGAAAAATATATTTCGACCTATTCTCAGACTGACTATTGTTATTTTCGATTTCCATCTTGCAGCCCTATTGTGGGCCTGTGGATAAAATTTTAAAAAATGATCATTGCGATGGAATTTTTATTATACAAAATAAAAATAAAAACCTTGCAAAAAAAATTGAAGCTTATAATCAACAAATTAAAATAGGGGTTGATCGTAGAGAGGTGAAAATTTGGGATTGTATGTATATTTGAATGCTGTATCATACAAAAAATAGAACAAAAAGTTTTGTCTGAAAAATAAAAAATAGAAATTGAGGGGTGGACCACTTAACATTTAGGGGAGTGAAAAATAAACTTTACCGATATGCACACAAAATTTCATGAGAATCGGTAAAGCCATTTCGGAGGAATTCAACGAATAAAAAATAGGGGTTGATCGTAGAGGAGTGAAAATTTGAGGTTCTATGTATTTTTGAATGGCGTATCATGAAAAAAATTAAACAGAAAATTTTGTCTGAAAAATAAAAAATCAAAATTGAGGGGTGGACTATATAACTATATATATATATATATATATATATATATATATATATATATATATATATATATATATATATATATATATATATATATATATACAGGGTGATTCATTAATATGTGTAAATATTCTAACAGAAAAATTTTGAGTTCAAACTATGAAGATCTAACCTAATTTGCTTATATAAAATATTTCTCCTTACTGATTTGCAGGGTGTTTTATTTAGATTATTAAAAATGAAATTTGTTCATTACTCGAATACTGCTTGATATTTCTTTATGATATTTGGCAGTAAGTTAAAGTAGTTTGGGACATATCAACTTACAGTAAAGAAGACTTTCTCGCTATTGCCAGTGGCGTACGACAGGGGCACGGGAAGAGTTCTTGTTTCCTAAATTCTACGCCACTGGCAGAATTGTCATTTTAGTATAATTTTTCGGTTCTCCAATATTTTCTCTGTAAATAATTCACTCTTGTTTCGTAACGCTAGAGCCACTATTTTTCGAGATATTTAACGTTGAACATGTGGCTGCACAATTCTTTTGATTTTTATGTAAGAGTCATGTCGGTGTTTTTGTCATACGATTGGATGTATTACTTAAAATAATCATTATAAGGTATTTTGTTTCAATTTATAATAATATTAACGAACAATTTAAAACAGAACAACTACAAAAATATACAGGGCTACATAAGAAAGTCAAAATAAATACTTAATTATCAAGATCTTCTTTACAATTTTTTGGAGAATATCAAATTTATGAACAAAACTTAAAAACAATTCACAACAAATGTTCAATGTGATCTCTGTTAACTTAAATGAGATTATCCATTCTTTCGTAAAAAGATCTTCTAACTATAAGAAATATGTTTGGCTGATTCGCAATAAAATTAGCGGAATTTACAATTTGCTGCCATAGTTCCTGGCAAGTATTTTTCGTTTGGGATATTTTGTAGTTGTTCTGTTTTAAATTATTTGTTAATATTATTATAAATTGAAAAAATACCTAATAATGTTTATTTTACGTAATACATGCAATCGTATGACAAAAAAACACCGACAGACTCGTACATAAAAATTAAAAGAATTGTTCAACGTTAAATATCTCGAAAAATAGTGGCTCTAGCGTTACGAAACAAGAGTGCCTTATTTACAGACAAAATATTGGAGAATCGAAAAATTATACTAAAATGACAATTCTGCCAGTGGCGTAGAATTTAGGAAACAAGAACTCTTCCCGTGCCCCTGCCGTACGCCACTGGTGATAGCGAGAAAGTCTTCTTTACTATTATTTGATATGTCCCAGAATACTTTATCTTACTGCCAAATATCATAGAGAAATAAAAAGCAGCATTCAAGTAATTAACAAAATTCATTTTTAATAATCTAAATAAAGCACCCTGTAAATCAGTAAGGAGAAATATTGTGTATGAGCAAGTTGGGTTAGATCTTCATAATTTGAGCTCAAAATTTTCTCTTTAAATTATTTACACTTATTAATGAATCACCCTGTATATATATAATAAGACGATGGAAAGAATATTTTGAAGAGGTACTCGAAGGGGAAAAGCAGCAAGAAGAAGTGGAAAATGAAATAACATATTATAGTGCAGAGCCGGAAGTAGAACCACCATCTTACGAAGAGGTAACGAAAGTAATATAAAAGATCTAAAAAACAGGAAAGCACCAGGTGCTGATGGAATAGTAGCGGACCTAATAAAGAACGGAGGAGAGAGACTATGGAGACAAATTCACAAACTAATACTACATATCTGGGAGCAAGAAAAGATGACAAAGGACTGGAAACTGGGAATTATCCTCCCGATACACAAGAAAGGTGATAAGACCAACTGTAGTAACTATAGAGGAATAACACTACTTAGTGTCCCATATAAAATATTATCGGGGGTGATTCATAATCGAATGACACCCTACTCAGAGGAAATACTGAGTGAATACCAATGTGGATTCAGGAAGAATAGATCAACCACGGACCACATGTGTACGTTAAGACAAATACAGGAGAAATGCTATGAATATAACATAGATATGCATTATCTCTTTTTAGATTTCAAACAGGCATTTGATAAAGTACACACGAAAAAAATGATACAAAGTCTAACTCTCTTAGGCCCGGTTGTACAATGTCGCAATAAATGTACCCGACAACTAACCGGCTGATATAGTTGTCGGAAGGATAAGCTCCCGAACCGTATTACAAACGGTAGTTGTTGGTGAGATTACTATCGGTAAAATATAACTAAGTTGGCATTAACTCTTCCCCAGATCTAGTGAATATGACACATGTTTTCCCCCATATAAGTAATATTGAGAACACTGACTTATAAATGTTTTGACATTTGACTGTATTGTTTTTGTTTTTATATATAGATAGTCGTCGTTTATTTGTTTCAAACCTAATTTTTTTGAAAGTGTAGAGAAATAATTATTATTTAAATATGTTCAATTTGTATGAAACTAGTAGCTGTAGTGATGAGGAAAATGAATTACTTGCCAATTTTTTTCTAAATAGACGAAAAGAGAAGCGAATTAGAGAACGAGTAAACCACATGTATTACTGGGATGGAGACGAATTTTTTATACGTTTTCGTTTAACAAAATTTTAAGATCTTTTTCCTTTATTTAATTGCATATTAGGTAGTAGGTATTTGTTTAAAAGAAAATAATATTTTTCAAGCACATTTTATTTTTACCAAAACAACATAGGCAAGTATTATTTCTCCAGGTTCTTAATTTCTAATTTATATTTTTTAATTAATAATTCATTAATTTTCATCTGCTGACTGTTTAACTGCTGCTGCTGTTCGTGTAGTTCTGCTTCTCTTTTTTGCTTAGCATTGAATTCTTCCTGGATTAGTTTGGCTTTTAAATTTGTTAAATCCGTTTTTGCGTCAACCCATGGTGTCATTGTTTGACCAGCTGCAGACATGTTTTTTTTTTCTTCTGATTTTCTCTTTGGAGTTTGGAGAGCAGGGTGTTTTAATCTTAGCAGGGCAATAACTGCTCCAATTGTTTACTTCGGCAGTGTCCACTTTACAGTTTGAATGTATATCGGCAGAAGCTTTTGGAGTAATTTCGGTAACTTCCTGAACATCAGAAGGGGCTTTTGAGGTAACTTCAGCAATTGTAGTTATAAGAGTTTCGCGTGCCTGATGAAACATATCAAGACTTGCATCAGCTTCACAATTGTCTTCAAGTTCAAAAACTATACTTCCTTCATCCACCATAAAGTCATTGCTGGTACCGGCTTGAGTATTTATCACAAAGGCGGTATTGTCTATCTGATCACTATCAAAATGGTAAGGTGTTCCTTCAGCGCTTAATTTTATTATTGCATTAATCCTTTCATATAATGGATTGACCGTAATCTCATATGGACCTCCACCTGTACGAATTATGTCGGTGCGGCTTTTGGCTGCAGCTTTCCTCGTTTCTTTTTTCAATACTTCGTATTTACTCCTTAGTTGTTCCTATGTTCGGGTTTGAGTCCCAACTGCATTAAACTCAATACAAACTTTTTGCCAAGTAGTTTTCTAAAATTTTAAAAACAACAAGTTTTAAGTAGGTAGGTGTATAAATAAAAATTAAGCTTTTTTACCTTGTCTTTCCAAGTTAATGCATCAGTTTTTTTGTTTTCGATTATGTGTGCAAACCTTTCAATAATTTCCACAAGTCGCCAACATTCTTCTTTTGTGTAATTAGCCGTGCGTTTATTACTTTTTTTTCCATTTTAGATTTAAGTTTAAATTTTAAATGAATTACTTCCAAAATAAGAGCAAAAGATACGATCATAAACAAAACAGCAAACACTAGAAATAAATAGCAAGTAGGTTATGTTCTTCTTCGTATTAAATCTTCCCGATTACAAATTATCGGCCGCTTCGAGTACCCGACAAGTTATTCTACCGATAGGGTTACCAACAAAGTTATTCGTAAATTGTAATACATCAAAAACATACTTGTCGGCAAGATAACGCTATCCGGGAGTATATCAGCATATTGTACAACCGGGCCTTAGGCATACCCCGAAAATTAGTAAAAATGGTGGAAGTTACCATGACCGAAACGACAGCAGCTATAAGAGTACAACAACAGCTCAGCGAAGAATATAAAGTGAAAGACGGGGTAAGACAAGGAGACGCTCTCTCGGCAGTGCTTTTCAACCTGGTGCTGGAAGCAGCTATTAAAAAAATAGATAGAACGGGAAGCATCGTAAATAAATCCACACAAATACTTGGGTATGCGGACGACATTACAATAATTGCACGTGATCGCACCTCACTGAATCAAATCGCCGAAGAACTTGAGCCACAGGTAAATAAAGGAGGCCTGCAAGTGAACAAAGACAAGACGAAATATATGTACTGCTGCAGGAATCCCCCAATACAGCTGCCCAATATTAACTTAAACGGCGGCCTGGTCGAAAGCGTCAAGGCCTTCAATTTCCTTGGCACGAAAATTACTAATAATGGTAACGTCCAAGATGAAATAAGATCAAGAATCCTAAAAGGAAATAAATGCTATTATGCCTATCTAAAACTAATAAGGAGCAGTCTACTAAACAGAAAAGTTAAGATCACAATCTATAAAACACTTATGAGACCAGTAGTAACGTATGGGTGTGAAACATGGACACTCACAAACAACGACGAAAATCAATTGAGAATATTCGAAAGAAAGATCCTTAGAAGAATATACGGCCCAATACATGAAAACGGTATGTGGAGAATAAGGATGAATCACGAAATTGATGCACTTATAGAAGGAGAAGATATAGCAAGATACATAAAACGTCAAAGGATTAGATGGTTAGGACATGTATACAGGATGGGGGAAGAGAGAACTGTGAAAAAAATCCTTGAATGGAAACCTCAGAACACAAGGCCGAAAGGGCGACCCAAGAAAAGGTGGATAGACGATGTGGAGGAAGATCTAAAAGCTCTGAGAATAGGAAACTGGAGGAGAATAGCGGTGGATAGAACCAGATGGAGGAACATAGTTGAGCAAGCCAAAACCCACCAAGGGTTATGAGCCAAAAGAAGAAGAATATATATATATATATATATATATAATATATACTAATATATATATATATATATATATATATATATATAAAATATATATACTATCATATATATAATATATATATATATATATATATATTAATATATATATATATAATATATAATATATATATATATATATATATATATATATATATATATATATTTAAATAAATCTCTGCCAGTATCGGGTGTATTTGCGGGTATATTTTTTCTGAATTAAAGTAAGCGGAATGAAGGATATACTATGAAATTGACCACCTGTGGTAATTTTCAGCGCTTTGATAATTGGATTTCCTATGATATGAAAATTGCATCCACAACTTGGCTACTGATGATGAGCCCAATATATATGGAAATTTCAGTCACGTATGAGTTCATTTATATAATTTTCTGCGTAACTGTATTAATATTGAACTCGCCTAATCAAGAGTAATCAAAAGTCACTTAGATTTAGAGAGAGCTAATTCAACGCATATTTATTTCAGTTTTATTGATATAATTATAATTGAATAATAGGTAATTGATGGAATTTGTAAAATATCAATGAAAAATGGCATGGAATATATTTATTTAAATATGCAGCCATATCTGCTAATATTAGGTAAGGAAAACTGCATAAGTAGTTAACCACGTAATATAACGAAAGAAACGGTGTCATGGGACACCAGGTAGGAACGAAGTTCCTTCGGATAATATAGAGACAACACAATTAGCAAAAGAGAAACATGAGCGTCTCGGGACGCTCGACAGAAGTGATAACTTATAGTAATCCAAGTTGATATAATTAATATTGAAATGTGGGGCCAAAAGCTGCAAACAGATTGTAAATGATCAAATGAAAAAAGCCTGGAGTCATCTCTAGGATTCGAGCCCAGCAATACGATACCACTGTTCAGTACTCAGACCACTCGGCCGTCAATACAACGTAGCACAAAGATGCAAGAGTGTATATAAGAGAGTGTAACGTATCGCCACTCTATATAATGGAATATAAACCTACTATACGTAGTCATTATTTCATGGAACAAATTTGTGAAGCTTTTCATTATGCCATATCTGATTCCTATCGTAATTTGTTCTTTCATGCATATAACTTAGAGAAAATTATTTTGATGTTTCACATCTGCCAGATGTCTCGCGACGGCTTATGACGCTTTCTCATTGCTTGTACAGGCTGTCAAATTGTCGATGTCCTTACGGGGTAACTCGCTTATTTTCAAAGATAGAGATTTGCGGTTTTCGCGAACGTTGGCTACATTTTTGTGAATCTCACGATACCGTTAACAAACTTTTCATAGCTTGCTTCGTTTTTGAGATACAGGGCGAAGTTGAAAATATTGCATTTTGGTCCACGCCTCGTATCACAGCTATCTTTCAACTTATAGGAAAAGTAAAAACTGTGTTTTATACACTTTTTTACGTAGAATTTGTTAACTTTGATAGGTAGGTGACAGGACCTATATACATTCTGCACTTGTTCTTTTTCCATAGCAACCTACTAATTAGGTCCACAGCGTTTATAATCGATGAAGAGTGTTTCATAAGAGTTTAAATTTATTGTTTAGTCAAATTATTTAGTGACTCATACTGAATTATATTTTTTTTAATGAATACTTTCCATGCTACCATATATAAATGAGAGTGATATTTGTTTATTGCGCTAAACGTTCCACTAAAGTGATATTTGTCTTGACTTGCTATAACAAAAATGAAATTTATCTAAATACAGGGCTATTACTTGAAATATTATATAAGTATTATATATTTTTAAAAAGCTCAAAGCATTTATGTTTTGAATATAGAAAAATATACAGAGTGTCCCATTTAAAAAAATTTAACTGTGGGTTATATCTGAACAATGACAGCTCATTTCAAAAATCTCACTACGCCACTGGATTCTACGTAGAAAAGTGTATAAAACATAGTTTTTACTTTTCCTATGAGTTGAAAGATAGCTATGATACGAGGCGGGGGCCAAAATGCAATATTTTCAACTTCGCCCTGTATTTCAAAAACGAAGCAAGCATTGAAAAGTTTGTTTACGGTATCGTTCACAAAGAAGTAGCCAACGTTCGCAAATCTCTATCTTTAAAAATAAACGAGTTACCCCGTAAGGACATCGAAAATGGGACAGCCTGTACATGAATTCATCAGAATATATATATATATATATATATATATATATATATATATATATATATATATATATATATATATATATATATATATATATAAATATATATATATAATATATATATATATATATATATATATATATATTTATATATATATATATATATATATATATATATATATATATATATATATATATATATATATATATATATATATATATATATAATTTTATATATACAATGCATTGGCGAAAGGCGTGGCGGAGTGGGATCAGAAAGAAGAGGGATGAGAGAACGTTACTGTTTTAGTCTCACATATTTTTCAGTTTGGTTCCGCAGCGAAATCCCTATCTCCTCCAAGCCTGCTGTAAGGAACTTCGTTCCAAAATAGATTCTCATTAATTTCATTTAAAAAGGATTTTATTAAAAACTACCTATGTTTCGTAAAATTTCTTGAGGCTCTGGCCGTCCTTAGTTACTAATTATGCGATATTTAGTCCAATATCAGTAGTCAGGTCTGCTAATATTTGATGGTAAAGGAAACCACAAAAATCCTCACACACGCAATGTACGCAATATTATTTCCTTAATTATTCGAAACATAATAGAGGCCCAAAAATATGGAGTGATACTTTTAGTGATGATGAAACATTTGAAAATATGTAAGTAAAAGTGGTTTTTAATGAATAAAAAAGATATATATTCAAATTCTAGTTAGAACTTAAAGGTACCAAGATGCGTTTTTTTAAGTTTTCTTATCCTTGGAAATCAAGGGTGCTTTTAAAGTATGATTACTCTTTCTTAGGCATTTTTTCTGTTATCAACTTTTTTGGTGAGTAAACATCAAAATTATTTTTTGAAGTTTTTTCTTGAAGAGAGTTAGTCCTGATATATCGACCAAGAGTTGATCGTTGTAGTTTCAGCTTGAAGATTGGCGTATTACATTTTTGATAATGTGAGGAATCAATATCGACCACGCAGTAATAACAATATAGGTAATTCTTTTTTTAATTGAATTGGCATCTACTTGGTGAAAGTTCATATTTATGACTTTATGAAAAAATAAAAAAACTACCTTTTCACAGGTTGAATTAAAAATCTATTGAGTAAACGCGTTTCGTCATAACATTGACTTCATCTCGTACAAAATTATGGTATTACAAAACAATCTATTTATACGAAAAATTGAACATCACAGAGGGGGGAGAAACTAAACAACAATGAACAATTCATTCAGAGTTATTGGTAGGTACACTGAATAGATTAAGGAGAGAAGGGCTTACTTCAATCTAGTCGTTAACTAGGTTTCCGGAATTTTTATATTTATTGATGTATAGGGATTCCCAACAGTAAGTTTTGTAGATACTATTTTCTAACTGTAATATTCTATAATTGTGATTAAAGGTATGGTTTTCTTGAAAAAAATGGCACGCATAATTAGAGTCAGTTTTCTGCTTAATATAGCTACGTTGGTGTTCGTGTATTCGGGTTTTGAAATTTCTAATTGTACGTCCTATATAGAACTTTTCACAATCTTTACAGTTATGTCTATAAATACCAGTACGTTCATCTCTTTGAAATTGTGATTTGTACTTTCAATCAATTTTCCAATTTTCCAATGCTATTGTTGGTTTTATATAACTTTTAAATTTTTTTTATGACGAAACAATTTCAGGTTTTCGGAAGGATTGCCAGGGTATGTTCAACTGTAAAATACTGTGCTTTTCTTGAATATAAGTGGGTAAGCTTCTAAAATTGCCATTTTGTATTTTTTCCTCGTAATGAGACTGTCAATCATGTTGGGTGAATAAGCATCATTTACTGCCATTTGTTTAATTATATGCAATTCCTTGTTCGAAGCTAATTTCCGAAAACTGACTATTAGGAATCCCTTACATCAGTAAATATAACCATTCCGGAAACCTAGTTAACGACCAGATTGAAGTAAACCCTTTGCCTCTCCTTAATCTGTTTAATGTATCTGCCAATAAGTCTGAATGAATTGCTTATTGTTATTTAGTTTCTCTAGGGACCCCTCTGTTGTTCAATTTTTCGTATAAATATATTGTTTTGTAATACATAATAATATAGCCAGACTGGAGGTTTAGTAGGCAAACGTCCAGAAACCGAAGGAACAGAGGTGTTTTTAGTGGATAGGCAATGTTGAATATATATACTTATACATATATCAACACTCAGGCTGGGTTAGCAACCGGTATCGCTTTCAAAGTTTTCACCTCGATAAAAAAAATAAAAAAAAACATAATTAAGTACGAGATGAAGTCAATGTTATGACGAAACGCGTTTACTACATAGTACATACTACATACTACATAGTTATAATTCTTTTTTACCTAAATTAAGTAAGGTACATGTAACTGCTTAGGTACTGAAATTTGAATAGGTTGTGATAACTTCCCCGATAATTTTACATGAAAAACCTATTTCGACGCTCGTAATATTTGGTTTTAGATATATATTCATATAACTCGTATGTTCGACTATGATTAATAAGTATTACACCTAATGTAGTGGAAGTGTTTAGTAGTTGGTTTTCAGATTATTATTCGATAAACATGGATTTATTAAGGGACAATTTGTTTGTGTTAAAAAATTTAAATCTGTATTTAATTTTGTATGATATAGGAATGGATGATATTAAAGAAATTGAGTCACTTGTTGTATTTTGATTCATGTTGCTTTATATCTGTATGAATTTATATATACTGAACTTCAATGCCCTATATAAAAACTATCATTTATGACTTTCGTTGAAAAAATTTTGATTTTCATTATTCAAATATTTGGTTAGTGCTGCAGTTAGTGTTTTCAAATATTTGTGTGTTTTCAATCTTTTCCCTAATTTTTGGGAAGTTTGTCCAATATATGATTCATCACAAGTTCTGCAAGGTAGATTCCAATTTTTCCAAATAGCATGTTGTACCTTTTAATTTAAAATAGATTTCCTCAATCTGATTTTGTATAGTGCTAGCTACTCTGATATTATATAGTTTCAAAATCTGTAATATTATTAGGTTTTTGTGGACATAAGGAATATATTTTATATTAGAAATTTATTTGTCTGATTTTCTAATGTGTTGTTTATACGTATTTTTTTGAAATAAAATTTCTTTGCGTTCACATCTGTGAACGTTTTTATCCAAGAAGAGGGAGAGAGCGATTGAGACCGATTGAGAGAGAGTGAGAAAGGGCGAACATGCAGCACAGGAACGAGCATGCAGCACAAAGCAATGGAAGCGAAAGGAGGGAGATAGCGAGAGAGAAAGGGAGATAGGGTTACTGTGCGCTTGAGAAAGGACTGCCGTCGTGTGTCTCACGTTCTTCTCGTAGTCAACGATCACGACGAAATTTTCATCTCGGACACGACGATCGCGTAATTATCGACGTGAGCACAGCGGTTGCGATTCCGCGACACCGGTCGAAAGAAGAGAAGGACTCGGTACTCTGATGTCAGAGTCTCGTGACGTAGGCACAGCGAGGTATATGCGAATTTAGCCACCACCGGCTAACCCTACTTTTTCAGTGTTTGTTTACTTCCGTACAGGAGTAAATTGGATTTTTTTTGTGATTTGTTGTAACAGGATTATTTTGTGTGCTATTTTTATGTAGTGGTAGTAGTGTGTCACCGAAGCGGAATATTGAATATGCCGTAAACCTGATGTGCACCGAGATGCCGCGGTAACTATAAAAGTAGACCAAAAGTATACCATTTCCGTTTTCCAACGGATGAAGTGATGTCTGCTGAATGGGTGGTAGCTATTCGTGATGAAAACTCCGCGAATTAAAAAATAAAAGTTTTGCGAAGGCAATCAGAACTAGTAAAACGGAAATTGAAGATTGTGAAAAAACATCTTCATATTATGATTTTGAATAGTTTCTTGATGTTTTAATCTCATTTCAACTGCCTAATGCTGATTCAAAATAATACTTATAAAGTCATATTATTCAGTTTCAAATATTCTCTTGGGCCTGTAATGTCTGCAATAATAAGCTCTGATTTGAAAGTCGAAACATTTTTATACGAATGCGATATACAAATACTGCGAAACGATTTCAAACCTGATTGGAAGACTCATTTTACTTCCAAAAATATCACTGAAATCAAAGATTTGTTGTATAATATCGACAAAAACAATGATAAGTTCATTGTCGAAGATAATTTCAACCTCATTGAAAGTTTGAGTCGCGGAAAATTGCTTTATCCAAAAGACGTTATCGTACGATTAGTTTTATATGCATCTATAATATTTAGCCAAATTTTGGATAATTTCGAGGAAACAATTCATAATAAACGGCATTCCTTACTCAATATATTTTGTAATTTTGTTCAGAAAACGACCATCTACATAATGATAGCAAATTGAAGACTTTGATTATACAACACAAGTCGTTTTGATAATAATGGTATTTGCTTTGAAACTTTGTTTTTCCATAATAAATTCGAATGGGATACAAAGAAGGGCTCAGTTGAAGGCTGGTACCCTCTTTAAACAGGAAGCCCTTCAAACATTTCAAAATACCCAATGCTTTTGCGGTTCGCGTTATCTGACCTCGGGTCTGCCTGCCAGTCATGACGTCACTCGGCAGCCCCGAGTCCTTCTCTTCAGGGTGTTGTCGCACCGGTTCGCCGCGATTATGCAGTGAACGTGTCTGATAGCCATCCAACAATCAATTTGTATGAATTTTCGACACTTTTATTATTTTAATTACAATTAGATTCATTAAATTCCTAATATATCTTTTTTTCTTCCCTCTAAGTCTCGAAAATCTAAAGCTTTAGATAAGGATAAATATAAACGAGATTTAAAAAAAAGAAGTTTCACTTCTGACAAGTGTACTTTGTACGCACACAATTTGGTAGTTTACTTTTCCAGAATAAATATTTTGATATTGATTATGAGATTATTAAACAGTATCTCTTCAATATGATTTATTCAGATAATTATTGTTAGAGGAATATCGCAAAATATTGAAGGTGACTGTATATCGACAATGCAGAATAGGTAAAGGCAAAGTCAACGAACCAAAATGAAAGGAAGCTTTCAGCTGATTCAACATTAACGTGGTGAAACGAGTGACCGCTTTCCAAACTGTCTGTTTCGGAAAACATAAAATTTTACCACTTACAAAGGGCACGTGACTCTCGAAGTTGGTCGTTGTCATGTCCACTTGAACCTCGAAATTGCAAATGGAGGGATAGTATCGATTGTTGCGATAAATACATTCCACATGTACTGCGGAATGTATTTTAGTTTGAATAAATACTATGTTCGCAGAAGGATCAAAATGGAAATGCAATAGAGAAGTTAAATGGGTTTCATTCGTGCAGCATCAACAGTTGACTTCAATAAACCTCAATTCGTATGTCAGGAGAATCTAAAACTGATTATGAATTGGATAAATTGCTTATGGAAGATTTACTGCTATTAAGTTTTAAATTTCTTTCAATTCTGTTATATTAAGTATATATTTTAAATTTGACTGAATTATATGTTTAAGTGAAATCGAATTCATTCAGATATTGCACTATCTTATTTACATAAGATATTAGAATAAAGATCGCAGAGTGAGTTAAGCGTAACATCTGAAATGACTGAAGTATTATTAATAATAAAATGTCAAATTTAATCCCTTCTCTGGAAATTTTTTTTTAAAAATAAGAACTTTATAGAAAACAAGACTGTCTTTTAGTGAACTCTTAAGGGTTTAAGTAAGTTGAGGGCTCAAGAGTTGGCTGACGAAAGCAATTCGATTGGTAGAGCAGGCTGATTGAGTCCAAGTAGGTAATCTTAATTTTTGATATTTTGTTTTTTTATTCTATTTCTATTTGATTCGTGGATTAGGTAGATTGTGGCGACGTACTCAAATATAACTATGTACGAAGACGAAACGTTGAGATGTTATGGAACAATATTCAAAGAGAATATTATGTTACTAAGAAACTAAGTTCTATTTTTTCATGAATTCAATTATGATATAACTATATAGCTGACATTTGAAAATTAGCTCTTCCAAAATCAGATATTAAAATTGTTTGGGCACACTAAAAATATATTTTTTGATAAAACTCCTATATTCTACGTTTTTTTCTAAATTTCAAATATTTCTCAATGATTTATGATTGTTAACTTTGTTTTTCATAATGATTAATGAAAGTTTCATTGAATATCTAACTATATTCGTTACCGCTTTTTTTTTTACAAAATTCATCAGTTTCCAAGTTGAAGTAAGGAGTAATTCACTAAGCATTATGGAAATTGCTGAAAAATATTTTGAAAGTGCCTTTTCGAGAAATGTTTTACTATGATAAATTTTTATATTATATTCCAAGATAAAATTAATTAAAATTTTTCTGAATTATCATCAGTAATCTTCAATCGAAATATATAGGAATAAAAGTTTTTTATATTTATCGATTAATGATATGACAAAACCAACAGAATGAAGAATTTAATGAAGCTCATTTGTAAAAACCATATCTCAATGAAATTCAATTAACTTTTTATAAAATGGTATATTCACTCAGCTGGTCTCATTTATGTCCCTTATGAAAAGCATCCATTAAATCTGAATAACGGTAAAAGGTTTTCCATATGATTAGAATTCTAATCAATTTAAGTGAAACAACCAGTACACACATGTTTCTAAATATAAAATGAATTTTGAAGACATAATCTTGTTATGTTACACATTTACTCAATATTGACTGACATACTGATTCTGAATATTCACGCAAATATGACGAGAAAATAAATTATTATATTATATATTTATCATCATAGAGTATTCGATATGAAATGTCCATCTTCGCAAATATTTATGATAATGAAATGAAAAGACAGAAGAATATTCAAATTAATAAACAAACCTACAGAAAAAATAATACAATGAAAACACAAAAAGTCTCTTAAAAGTGAAAAATAATTTTATTACAAATATATTATCATATGCTCTTCCGTCTGGTGTATTTGAGTTCAGTGCCAAGGCAGAATTATATATATATATATATATATATATATATATATATATATATATATATATATATATATATTATATATAAATATATATATATATATATATATTATATATAATATATATTATATAGATATATATATATATATATATATATATATATATATATATATATATATATATATATATAGTATATATATATATATAATTATAATATATATATATATATATATATATATATATATATATTTATATATATATATATATATATATATATATATATATATATATATATATATATATATAGATATAGAGCGTCATTGGTGCAGATGTTTTTGATATTATGTTACCCAAAGAGCACGTGAAATCAGGTTTATAATTATTAATGGGGCAACCTGTATATTTTGGCATTGCTATGTCCTTCTGATAAAACAATTGCAATAAACCATCACACTTGTGATCTAAAATGATTAATTTAAGAACTATAGGTACTTCACTATCCTTTGTCCCACGACAATTATGACTAACGTCTGAAACGAGCAGTTGCCAAATTATTTGAGATAAGTGTCACCCTGTATATATATTTGGGTAGACCTATATGTTTTGTAATGAGTAAAAAGACAAAATTATAAAAATCATTCATATTTTATCGAGAAACGTAATCAAAAAACATTGAAATCTGGTGTTTTTTCGTACTCTTAGAACAAATGAAAGCATTTTTTTCGACTACGTTTCCAATGAAATATAAATGATTATTATAATTTTGCCTTGTTTCACTCATCATATGGCATGTGAGATGGCACAGCGGGTGAGATGGCTCATTCAATTTATTTCGTCTATGTGATAGTAGATGCAATGCCGGTTACCTTCAGCCAATATTTTATATATCTAGTGTACGTTGGTGAAATATCTTGGCCAGTCACTGCCTTAAAAGTACGAAAATCATTGATATGTATAATAAATGCTTGAAAATTTTCATGCTCTAGTTGTACACGTTGTACATTTCTTCTGGTTGATCGTAGACTAACCTAATTTGCACTAGTAACTAAGTATATCATTTTTATTCATATCTTATCTCGAAATATCACCTTAAATGCGAAATTAAATATTAAGTTAGGAGCTAAGTGTTATCTTCCCTGTTTGGCGAGACGGCTCGAGCCATCTGATCCGCACTGTCGCCCAGTATCATTTGGCAGATGTATTTCGGAAGTAATCACTACGTGTCGGTAATTTTTAATTTCCAGATTAGTGAAAGTTGAAAATACTGTGCCCAGCTTTAGAGCGACCGGAATTTTTCCCTTCAAACTTGCTATTCCAGATTATCCCTTTTTTAATGTTTACGAATTATCAGGCAATAACGCATTCAACAGTACGGACAATGAAACTGTCGAAGATACATGCAATACACCTGGCAAAATGTTAGTTCCCATAATTCCCATTTCCTCCATGTCCAAGATCGAGTGCATAGTTTATAATCAATGGTTACATGGAGGCTGCACGAATTTCATAAATAAGTGTACCAGTTGTGAAAAACGCAAATAAGATCAGTACCTATTTTTTTGAGTTGAACACTCATTTTATGTCCATAATATTTTGATTATAAATTTATTTTCCTTTCTCCACTCGAATGAATCATTTCCAGTGGTTAGTTAAAAAGTTGTGTATGCGCCATGTCGTCCGCATGAATATCTCATTACTTTTTTAGTGCGCCATACTACGCGCTTTTGGTGGGAGATATCGCTCATAAAGCCTTTTTCTTTATTAATTTAGTTGGCAAACAAATTTTTTGTCTTATTTCATATATTTTTGTTTACTTCTGTACACTAGCCTCAATTCGCTATTCTCATATGTGATTGAGTGCTTTTTTCACCGTTTCAAAAAACTTGCCTCACCTCACCAGACTTTACCCTATGGTATATATACTGAACTGACCCTAAACTTAAATAATTTTGGCAATTGCTCTTCTCAGATGTTTGTAATAATCGAAGGATTGTAGACTACTTGTAGTTCTTAAATTAATCGTTTTAGACCATATGTAAGATAGTTTGTTGGAAATGCCAAAATATACAGAATGTTCCATTAATAATTTTGAATCCGATGTCACGTGACTGACAGAAAAAGCTCATTGAGTAATATAATATCAAAAACAGCTGGACCAACTGGTTTAATTTACAACCCCAAAATTACAATTCTCTTTTTCTGTCGGGTTCCGAGATTGGTATTGGTATTGGTAGGTGTGGATGGGACTGATACGCTGCGACCTTATAAGATCTATTGTGCCCCATCTTCTTCTGCTTCTCGAGGTGTTCTCGTTTACAGCAGCCCCTTTAACCTCAATACCTTCAGGAATTTGAGGATTTTAAGGGGGTCTATTCGTGGTATTTCTTCTACAGTCAGCTGGTATGATCCCAGTGTGTCCATTCTTTCATAATGTACAGCATAGCATTCCATCAGTATATGGGGGGGAGTTTCTGGATGTTCCTTGCAGAATCTGCAGGTGTTGTCCCCCTCTGAGCCTAGCTTCATTAGGTGTTCTTTGAGTCTGAAATGCCCCGTTAGAAATCCCGTGATTGTCTTTAGACTACTTTTGCTGAGGTTAATCAGTGTCTTCGATCTTGCTAGGTTGAACTTGCCGAGGAGATCTTTGACCTGCCTCAGCCCTGGAAGTCTTCACCAGTATGTTGCTCTCATTGCTTCTTCAGCCTTATTGAGTTCTTCTTGGAAGTAAGATTTTCCAAGTCCGCAGAAAGGTTCTGGCCCAAGTAGTGGCGTCTAAATCGTCGTTTCACTTGTGTCGTTTTGTTATTTTTTTGAGCCGGTTTAATAATTTTCTCATGATTAGTTCATTTTTCCATTTTTAATTTTAATATAAATACGTAGTATAAATAGACCCGTAATTTATACACATAAGGGTTTCAGTTTGGTTAACTAACTATACTTATTACTTATTAGTTTTAAAACTCGTTTATCGAAGTATTTTTACTATCTGCTGCGCGATCTGCTCGTCCGTTAGATAATGGTAAGTGTTACGTATGTCCAAGGCACCAATAATCTGCGAACTATTATCGCTCAACTCCTTAGGATATCCGCACAACGCGCCTGCTGGATTGTAGATGGTAGCCTAGCTGGTCGCCTGGCTGCAAGCATATTCTTCGTTGTTTCTTACGAGGTACCGTACGTGCGCGCATATCCGGTCGATTGTATCCTAGCGGGATATGTCGCTGGTCGGTGGAAGAACAAGATTTTAAATTCTACCAGCTACCAGCTACCAGCGACCAGCGTGCGAAATGGATATGGGATGATGTTGCCGCAGAAATGAATGTAGATCTCAATTAGAAATTTCAGATTATTTTCGTATTCAGAACTGAAATACTAAATATTGGAAGGATTTGTCCATGAGATACACTCAACTTTGTTTTTTGTATCACTATTGTTATTAAATTGTTTGCGACAGCAGGTTCGTAGTACTACTACATTTTCAAGCGAATGAATATTTTTGCATTGTACAGTGTCGGTCAAAGTAGGCGTACAAAGCAAGGAGTTGAAAGATTATATTTACTGGTATTATCGAATTTTAACCTATGTGAATGAAGAGCTTGCTAACGACATAAATTTATTCTTGAAGGGGTCAAATATTGGAGTATTCCGTACGTCTGTTTGATCATTTAACGAATTGACTGGGTTATATTTATTATATTTATATATTTCTATGTACTCTGAAATATTTGGTTTCTTACTTTTCGGAGCTGCATGTGAAATGTTCATATTATATATGCCTGGAAAAGAGTGATTTGAATCTAGAAAGTGTTTCGAAAAATTTGAAATTTCTTTATTTAATTTGAAAGAATGTTGATGTTCTTATACCGGGTGGCAAAATTTCGGAGAGTTTGTTCTAAAACGTTTTCCTCTTCATTCTCAAATACGAGAAGAAACGATCGGGATAATCACACATAAATGATGATATTCTCCAAACTCTTGTCTTTTTTGATTAATAGGATGTACCGTAAACCTTTTTTCAGCTTTCTGTTGTAAGAACCACTTTGTAGCATTGTTTTGTAATGAATAAAAATCATCACTGTCGCTACTTAAATCATCCATTTTAACCACATATCTGCACACTCCACGGGTTGATTTCCATATAACCAGCTACAATCTACCGGCGCGATGTGCGAGTATCTAGCGGTTTTTAACTCTACCATCTAGGCTACCAGCCACCAGCCAGGCGCGTTGTGCGGCTACCCTTATTGTCGAGGAGTATTGTATTTTGGTGATCATCGTCACTTCAGTGGCATAAGCAGATGACTTCCCGATGCAAATACTAGAATTAGTTAGGTACGCTTAACCAACACATTAAAGGTGCCTATAATTTTTGAGGACTTCCTCGATTTTCCTAAGTTGCCCTCATCTGATCCCGACTTGATGAAAATGGGTCAACAATTGATTTTAAAAAAAAGCAGATGAACATGGAACCTTCTGTTTTTTTGAAGTCGGTTAAAAGAGGAATAAATTTATTGTAGCATAACGTTTGGGTAATCAAATATAAGCAATTCCTTCTTTTTCACTTCCGAACAATAAAGTCTCAGGAGTAAAATGGATTCTATGAAGTTTACCTATATCACATATTCAATATCGTCATCCCCAATGTTATCCAAGTGACTTTATATCAGTCACAGATGCTGAGGATATTAGCACTTTTCTCAAAAATTTTTCCCTTATTTCTATTCAGTTTTGAGGTCATACATATCCGGGCTCTATATTCTTATGAATAAAAGAACAGAAAGAACATATGGAAAAAGCAGGGAAGCGGAAAAACATTCGTGAAAATTTGTATGCTAACCTTATAGCTAGCCGAAACTTCGTTGGTTTAGATAACTATGTATAAACTTGATGAAATATTGAGACAGATATTATTCTGGTCTTCATTGTTGGTTTTCATTTTACGTTGAATAAAGAGTGTACGTTGGTAATCTTATTCAGAGAGATAAATAACAATTATCGTCAAAAATGGAAAATACACTGAGATTATTTCAATAACTCTATTTGAGATTTACACCTTCAAAAATATAAAAATATGAAGAAGCATTAGGAAGAAGAGTAAATTTTATGAAATAAGAACACGTTTATTTAATTAATTAACCAATTGATTAGGCCGATACTTGGTGAAAATCCACCACAATAATGTGAGTAATTGGGTTTTTGGTTTTCATTATATTTTGTTAAACATAACAATTGTTTCGCAAAACACAGTAGCTTCATCAGTCGAGTAATTCTAACATTTCCAATTACACGTCTGATGAAGCCATTATGTTTGGCAAAACTATTGTTATGTTCAACAAAATATAGTGCATATCATAAACCGAAGTTTTACTTACAGTAGTAACGTTTATTCAAAGTTATTTCCACTATATCTTCAATTAAATTATCATTATTTCGACAACACCGTGTCTTCGTCAGATTTAGTTACAAACTAATTCTTAAAATATATTAAAGTGCTCATTTATTACCTGAAATGTTCTTCTATTGGATATTGATAACAGGGGGTTGTATTTATGATCCCAAGAACTAAGGTATTTACTTATTTAGAATGGTTAACTATTAAGAGATTTCAAATACCAGGTTTAATAGGTCAAACGGAATAGTTATTTATGTACCAAGTGCGTTATATAGGTCCTTACGCCCGGAGGGAAACATTCGGCCCGAGGGCCTCTGGCCCGAGGGATGAATGTTGCCCGATGGGCGTAAGGATCTAGTAACGCACGCGGTGCATACAAGATTTTATTTTTCACGAAAAAATTATTATATTATTATGAAAAAGCGATTTTAAAATCGTTTCATTGCTCCTATCCATTTTCCTTCTCATAGTAGGCATGTCATTTGTTGATATTTTGACGTTTGTGAATATTTTTGTCATCATATTCAGTGAATGTCATTGCTGCTTTCTTTGTGTAGTCTTATAGAAATAATGGAAATGAAAATGAATTTACCCAAGAATATCATAGAAAATGCAGCCAACGCTGCGAATAATACATTGCCGGAGAAATCCAGAGTCGTTCACGACAAGGATTATGAAGTATTTAATCAATGAAATTTGCTTCATTTCTCCTGGTACAATAAGCGGGCGTTTTTGATCCATTATGCCCGCAAATGCGGGCATAATAGCCTAGGGCATAATGAGTGTGTTTATAGCAACCGTATCCGAGGTGAAATGAGCATATAATATACAAGTGAAAAATAAAGATATTTTTATAATAGAATCAAAGATCACGAAAGAAGTTATGTTAATAATAAGAGCGACTTTCATTATTCTAACCATTTAATAGAAGAAACATATGATTTCAACCTTAATTTTAAAATTTCACATACCGAAAATAAGTATCAAGAATTAAATTTATTAAAATCTATGGAAATTTTAAAACATAAATCTTCAAATCTTTTACTCTATGAGCAAACTGAACTTAAAAATTTCTCGCTGTTAAAACCTCTTAATAGTTAACCATTCCAAATAATTCAATACCTGCCATACCGTTCTGGGTGGGAATCATATTTTCAACCCCCTGTTATTAATACCTATTACGAGAAAATTTCTAAGATATATTTTAAGAAATACTTTGTAACTAAATCTGGGTTGTCGAAACAATTTGTCATTTAATTGTAAATATAGTTAAATAAACGTGTTCTTATTTCTTAATATGAATTTCCATCAAGAAGAGGTTACTTCGATTGAAAAAAAAAATTCAGTCTTATTTTAAAATGCCAACCAAATAATATGATCAATTCTGAATATCAATTATTTTAGCCAATGAAATTTTTCAAATATTTGCTTTGTACGCGTTGACGCATTGTAACAAGTTTTTTATACAATATACAGGGTGGACCAAGACGAACTGCATCGATCGATATCTCAGAAAGTGAATGTAGGAAGAATTTGAAATTTTGGGAACTTGCTAGATGTCTTGGGACCTATACAACTAAAATATTCTCATCTATTGGGCACTTTCGGTTGTACCGGAAATAGACCCTAAGTCGCATATTTTAAATGGGATACCCTTAATATTATTACATTTTTAGATTTTACTTAAGATTCTAGGTAGATTTTATGTATCATATACTTTAATAGATTTTGTATAATATTTGGATAGCTAATCATACAGAGTGTTCAAAAAACAAGATCTAAAAGGAGATTGAGAAAACTGACAAAAATAATTTTTTCAAATGGAAACCCCCCATTTATTTTGTAGTATTTAGCATTTAAAAAGAAGGTAACTTTGTAGATGGTTATCTATACCTAAAATTTGAAGTTTTCGAAATATTGCCAATTTAGTAATTTTATATGGCGATTTTGCATTTAATCGTTGAACAATTAGATCTAGGATAGCCACGATCGTATTTGACATTTCAAATCATCGTAATGGCACCCGGTTAAATTTTACAAACGAAAATTATTTAAACTTATTTATTATTTATGGACAATGTGATTTTCCTACATTCACTTTCTGAGATAACGATCGATGCAGTTCGTCGTGGTCCAGCCTGTATACGAAAATATTTCTAACCATTCTAGTTTCAACGCAATTCATTGAATCTTCTGGTTACAAACAATGGAAAACTCGCGATCATCAAAATTAACCATTTGCATTAACTATTTGATATCTAGGCTATTCGATGCTCAGGTTCAACGATGAGAGTTTTCTTGTGGTTACTCTTAAAATAAATACTTCGAGCTAAGGTGCTATATAAGCTGTGTAGAAGATCTGAAAATATTAATCTAGATTTCCGGTTTTTTTAAAGTATTTGTCCGTGGTTCATATAGGTGGATTATTTCGTTTTATCTAGAGACTACAGCACATCATCCATATTTTTCTAACTTCCGTTAAAATGCCATAAAGATATCAATTCGATTTACGCATTCTCGGTTGTAGACTGTATCGAGAAATTTTATTGACTGGTATTTTAACAAGATTCGTAGAGGCTTCTGCCCGAAGCCTCTACGGGTTGCAGTTTCTCGTGGCTATATTGGCTCTCCGAAATTTATTCTAGACAGCAAATTTCCATGTCCGTGATATATAATACAGAACGTCCAAGTTCAGGAAATATTTATGTAGTGTTTTCAGTCGTGTTTTGCTCGAAGTTAAGAGACGTTTGCCCTGTGTCGACAGTAAACTGTGAGATACGCCTAGCTAGATTTCAACCTTTTCAGAACATTTGTCCGTGTTTCCGATAGAATTATTTCGAATTATCTAAAGGCTACAGCACCTCATATCCATGTTTTTTTAGTCTCCGTTGAAATAGCATGAAGATTTCACATCGGATTACGCCTCCACAGTTGTAGATTGTATAGAGAAATTTTATTGACATGTAGACTAAGTGGAAGAAGCATCGAGTAACAGAGAGATATTTATATATATATATATATATATATATATACATACACATATATATATATATATATATATATATATATATATATATATATATATATATATATATATATTCGATAAATTTTTAAAGAATGTAGCGACTAATTAGTCAATTATATAATAGATATTTCTTGTGTAATGTTCAATAATTCAATTTTTTGAGTTTGATATCATCTCGATAATTAAAAATATATTCACATTCGTAACTTTCTACTTATTGTTATTATTATTTTTATATTGCGTGTTTCTTAAAAAAACTTCACATCTACTGATAGCTGCTTTTTATATATGCTATAGCTTCTTTACATATACATGTTGTGTTCTGAATGTGGCTTAATAATGTCCAATCTAGATAGCTTTGAGTTGTTTTTGTTTTTTTTTATATTGCATTCTGAAGGTTTTTAAGTCTGATGAAGGGAAGCACTCTTATCCGAAATATTGACTTGATTAGAAAATTGGTTGTATCTCTTATATAGTTGTATTTCTATTTGCCAAGTACTAACAAATTTCACAATTTGACATTTGATATACATTCATATATATATATATATATATATATATATATATATATATATATATATATATATATATATATATATATATATATATATATATATATATATATATATTTATTTATATATATATTTATTTATATATATATAATATATATATATATATATAATATATATATATATTATATATATATATATATTATATATATATATATATATATATCTATATATATATATATATATATATATATATATATATATATATATATATATATATATATATATATATATATATATATAATATATATATATATATATATATATATATATATATATATATATATATATATATATATATATCTATATATATATATATATATATATATATATATATATATATATATATATATATATATATATATATATATATATATATATATATATATAAATATATATATATATATATATATAAAATATATATATATATATATATATATATATATATATATATATATATATATATATATATATATATAATATATATATATATATATATATATTATATATATATATATATATATATATATATATATATATTTATATATATATATATATATATATATATATATATATATATATATATATATATATATATATATATATATATATATATATATATATATATATATATATATATATATATATATATATATATATATAAATATATATATATATATATATACATATATAATTCTCGATGAACAAAAATGCATTCAAATATAATTTCAGTAATATCATTCTAATAAACGTAGTCCGCTGCATATTATACAAGGAAATACAAATCCAGCTCCTAAATTGATGTTATCCTATTGATAAGCGACGTTAGACGTCTATTTCACATCCGACTTATATTCGAATACAATTTTCATGAACCCATTTCTCTACAAAGCATCACATCATCCCTCTATATTTTTTCAGATAAAATCATCCAACCTGAAAAAAGGTTTTCAAGAAAGCGAATGGGGAACCATGCCTTATTCAATGTCTACGCCTACGTTATAATGTTCCACGACAGTGGATCTTTCATTTGTGACATCTCCGGTGTAAACTGAATATTACGTTCATCCGTGCGTCAGTTACAGAGCCTGATTTTCTAAATAAAATTTTGTGAATTCCATCGATGTGAATATAACTTTGCGCAAAAGTTTGTTTATTTTCATAGTTAACAACAATTAACGAGTTTGCATGTATGCAACAACAGTAAGCATGTCCCACGTTTCGGTGAAACTACACCTTCTTCAGATGCTGAGTGCAAAATGAATACATTTCAACAACTCTTTAGCAAAGACATCCATATATTGATCGTTTGGACCCCATCACATGTTGGTATCAATGATAATGAGGAAGCAGACCAAGCTGGCAAAGAAGTTTTGAATACGGACCTACCCACCCAGGACATAAAACTTCAAAAGGATCTAAAAAACCTCTTCAAGCAATCTATCATGAGCAAATGGAAAACCACATGGAATCAATTAGGTACTAAACTCTCAAAAATACAACCTAATATTGTACCTCATAACTGTCCTCGAATGAACAGAAGGAATACCATAATAGTACATAGACTAAGAATTGGCCACACTCGAGCTACACATAGTTACCTGATGGAAACTGGAGACCCAACACTTTGTGAACACTGCAACAATCAACTAACAGTGTAGCATATCCTGACAGAATGCCCCAGAAGTAGACGGACACACAAAATTAGTCCAGATCTCAAAGAAAACTTAGGTTCACTGAAGAATTTAGGGATTCTTGAAAGAAATAGATATGTACAACCATTTATAGTATAAAGATGCTTACAGTATAAAATCTTTAGTACAAAACTGCAACATGTAAATAATGTAACTATAACATACCAATGTTAATACAGAGTTACCCTCCAATGACCATAGGCAGTCGAGGCACTCTAATTAAATTTAAAAAAATTTAAAAATTCGTCTTTAAAATATTGAATGCTGAGAGTAAACGAATCGAACTAAATATCCTGGAATAATAATTACAGATTAATAAACACAAACATTCAGGTGTACTATTGAATAGCCAAATTGATCATACTACAAGCCTTTTAATGTCTTTAACCTAACTAGCAGTTTAGAATGGAATTCCCTCTCTTTCTATTTATTTGTAAACATCTTTATTTTTACCTTTTCTACCTAATTTGTTATTTATTTATTCCTTGTATTTTCTACATCCGAGAAATATAATCATTTTGCACTAAGCAAAAGAAAAAGGTGAAGTTCCACCGAAACGTGCGTCATGCGTATTTTGCTTAATAAAGGTGTAAATTGTTATTATTGAAAATTGTTTCAACATATTTATCTATTTACATCAGGTATCGGCTTTATCAATCCGTAGTTTTTCCATTTTCATTCCAAGATTAGACTGAATTCATTGTGTTATTCGGCTACTTAATCTTTTCATTCTGATATAATGCGTTATGGAAAATCAATATTGCTCTGAATTCTGATAACAAATAATATTCGGCTTATCAGCTTCTGTGTTCGAGATGGTTGAGCAAACGATCTAGGATTATTTTATAGTATCTATTTATATAACGAACTAGCAACCAGGCCACGCGTTGCAGCAGCTCAAATGTATGTAGTTACCGAAAAAGTTGGGATTAAGATTTCACATCTCCACCTTCACACAAATATTCCAAAGTGGCTAATATTGGTCTGAAAAGCTTCATTAATTTGGAGGAATCTTTGTGATTCTCAACCCCTCTATGTTTCACATATTCCTGTGGATTCAGTTAACGGACAATCTAGTTGAATATATTTGAACTGATGATTACAAACGTTCGATAGAACACTGCACAATTAGAGGAAGAATCGGTTGTGCAAGTATTTTGTTCAATAATGAATACTATATTTTCAAATTACTGATTCTGTTAACTGCTGCAAGTTCATAATTCTTTTATTTTTTCTATACTTCATTATACGTATATTCACTATAGTTACAGATATCGTATTACATTCAGATTGCCATGCAATTAATTTAAAAAAATCAAAACTCTCAGTAATTAACATAAAAAGTTGGACTCGTGCAGTCCTAAAATAAACAGAGGGCGGAATGTTTTACTTTCCCTACTCGAAATAATTGTACATTATGTTTGAGTCTGTGCCATTCAGAAGGAGACTGAAGTACTGAAAGAAGGGGTTGATAACAGAGTAGTTCTGTCTGCGAATGCTTGAAAAATAATGTAGCTGAAAATAAAATGTAACGGGTTCATATTTACGGCTTTAGATTAAAACAGTCGAGATAGGAAATTAAAAATGCGGTATTGTAGGAAACTTCTGCTACATTGTTGACCTAATCTATCCGACGGACTTTTTCAAAGAAGATTTATTCTAACCAATCTTCATGTAATAACACTGGGGTGATATTTCGCACGTTCGTGGTTTATATATATATATATATATATAGATATATATATATATATATATATATATATATATATACCTATATAGGGTGTCCCACGATGATTAAGATAGGGAATATCTCGGAACTCGAGACTAGCAGAAAATTTTAATTTTGGGGTGGTCAATTGAACCAATTGGTGCAGGTGATTTTGATACAATGTTACCCAATGAGATTATATTTGTTGTCGGGCACGTGACATCAGAATCAAAATTATTAATGGGACAACCTGTATATTTTAGCATTTTTATATTCCTTCTGACAAAACGATTACGAAGTGACACTGAATATTTAATGCATAGAAAGTATCCTATATCACATTATCATTTTCGGAGTTTAAGGTAGCAAAAAAATTCCTCAGATGCCTGCCGATGAAAGACCCCTTAGTGAAGTTAGCGCATTCAGATCAAGAAATAAAATCTAACCTTTTTAGTTCGTTGAATAGAATTGAAACAAATTAACCGAATTATTCCTCATTTTTAGCAGTCTTGAGGATGGCTCCTCAAAAGAAACCGAAACTTTTTTGGATCCTGAACGCGTTTGACCTATTTATATATATATATATATATATATATATATATATATATATATATATATATATATATATATATATATATATATATATATATATATATATATATATATATATATATATATAGAAGAAGGGTAGTATTTGCTGACTAGTTATATAGGATGCAATTAGGATAATGATATTTGGGTATAGCAGCAAGCAAAACGTGTACTCTTATAACACTATATTTCCGATATTTCGACAATGATAATTGTCATCTTCAGGGAAGCTACAACATAAGCACAAAAGAAAATCAAATGTTGCTCCATAACGGTCAACTGTGACACTACTCACTGTGCCTTTGAGAATGATTGCAAAAGATGTAAAAATCGAGATACAGCATTATTGATTTCTATAAAACATTATTGAACGAGAAACACACAATGTGATGTCATCAACTAACATTATAAGTTAAATGGTCACAATAAAATAAAACAAACCACAATTAATTTAGAGGAAATAAACATCGTTGAAGTTAAGTTAAGTTAAATATTTAAAGAATATAATTATCTACTTCGTCATTACATATTGACTGAAAAAGAGACGCGACCAGCCATCTTGATCAAGATGAGTAGTGTTACAGTTGACCGTTATGGAGCAACTTTTGATTTTCTTTTGTGCTTATGTTGTAGCTTCCCTGAAGATGACAATAATCATTGTCGAATTATCGGAAATATATTGTTATAAGAGTACACGTTTTGCTTGCTGCTATACCCAAATATTATTATTTATATATATATATATATATATATATATATATATATATATATATATATATATATATATATATTATAGTCGTATTCATATATATATATATATAAATATATATATATATAATTATATAATATATTATATATATATATATATATATATATATATATATATATAATCTCTTGATAATTATTAGCCAAAACAGGCTGGTTGGAATCTTAAAAACTCGATTTTATTAAATAAATGACGTTTTCACTACGACATTCGTATTTTATCAAAACTTTTGAAAAAATTGAAAATTCTTGACATTTATTGATTTGAAAAAATTTGAATAGACAAAGACTGCTTTGTCTCGCTAAAATTTTTTCGAATTTGTTGTCTTTGTTATTATTACGTGCTATTCAGTCTAATATCACATTCAAAATTGTTATTATTAGATGGCAAGGGAAACCACAGAAACCTTTACCTACGTTTATGTTCGAAAATAAAATAATAGGATACTATTTATTAATACAACAAAGAAATTAGTCTCAGGAAAATATTAAAAAAGTAGAGCAGAATTATCGGTATAGAACGTTTATATGGAAAGCAGCCGTTGACACGTGTTTCGGACTCTTTGGTCCTCATCAGAACGGCGTAGCAAAGCATTGGATTGAAAAATTTGGAGATGAAAATAGTACAACAAATAAAAAACCTCCTTGCTACGGAAGACAATCACACCTTTGTGGACTATTGGTTGAACGCTCCGGTTGAGGAGATTTGGTCAAACTCTGGCACGGAGGCAATTAATGCCAACCGCGAGATCTCAGAACGAGTAAATAAATAATAATAAAGAAATTAGTCGCGGGAAAATATTAAATAAGTAGAGCAAAATTATCGGTATAGCCCGGTTATATGGAAGTAGCTGTTTTTAATGAAATTTTTATTTAGATGAGGACCAAAGAGTCCGAAACACGTGTCAACGGCTGCTTCCATATAAACGTTCTATACCGATAATTCTGCTCTACTTTTTTAATATTTTCCTGCGACTAATTTCTTTGTTGTTAGATAAATAGTACCCTATTATTTTTATTTTCGAACATTACGTAGGTAAAGGTTTCTATGGTTTCCCTTGCCATCTAATAATAACAATTTTGAATGTTGATATTAGACTGAATAGCACGTAATAAATAACAAGAACAACCACATTCGGAAAAAAATTTTAGCGAGACAAAGCCAGTCTTTGTCTATTCAAATTTTTCAAATCAATAAATGTCAAGGAGATTTCAATTTTTTTCAAAAGTTTTGATAAACTATGAATGTCATAGGTGAAACGTCAACTTTTAATTAAAATCGAGTTTTTAAGATTCAACCAGCCTGTTATTGCTAAATATAATTATCAAGAGATTAAAAATAAATCACAGGCAACAACAATTCGAATAAATGATAATATATATATACTATATATATATATATATATATATATATATATATATATATATATATATATATATATATATATATTTAGATTTAATCTACCTACCCTTCTTCAGAAAAAGTTTTGTTCCACCGTAAATTTTTATGCTACTAATAAATTATATGAACCCATTATATAATTGCAGTGTCTATCCACGCAAGCTCTTCCACAAAACAATTTTCTGATCCAACGTACTAGGTCCCAGAAGATTTACTAAAGTTCAAGGATAATTTGGAATATAATTTCAATGAATGCCAATTTAGTATCCAATTACTTAATAGAATATTGATGCAGTCAAGAAACTAATTTATGTTGAGTATTATATTTCTCTTCTCTTATTGAAGTGAATTTTACTAGATATAATCGAAATATATAACATGTGTTGAATAGATAGCAATTTTACATCAAACTTTTTCACGGAAAGTTGTCCAATGGAAATAAATGAAAAAATTTATTTGACTTCAGATATTTGTTCAATATTCAACAGATTGAATGATATAAAACTATAACGCAGGAAGCTGCATTGGAAAAGCAGGTTTCCATGAGGTATAAATATCAATTTATTAAACTAATTCATAATATCAATTTATTCAAATATCAATTTATTAAACTAAGTTTTTTTTTCTAAATTTAAATTAGTTTTCCACCTATTAAATTATCAACTTTTAACCATACTGCTATTGGATTGTTCCAACATTGCTCCTTTCATTTTGTAAACAACATTATTTCTTTCCCTTTGGCTCAACCCCTAACCAATTCGTACTACAACCAAATGTCACCATATTTCAACCCTATTTCTACAAATCTGCTCTTTCTATTATTTAAACAAGAATTATTTCCTCCCCCGAGGGTTCAATCATCCAACCAATTCGTACCAAAACTGAATCCATCCAAGATATTATATGAAACTTCCTACTTACAAACTTTCAACCATATTACTCCAAAGTTTCGCCCTTTATCGTGTAAACAAGTTTAAGACAAATAATCACATACATACATATAACATATATATACATATATATATATATATATATATATATATATATATATATATATATATATGTATATATTATATATATATATATATATATATATATATATATATATATATATATATATATATATTATATTTATATATATATATATATATATATATATATATATATATATATATATATATATATATATATTTATATATATTATTTATATATATATATATATATATATATATATATATATATATATATATATATATACATAATATAGAGAGAGATATATGAAATTGAGTTTTTGGTGACAAACATCATAAAAAGTCATGAAACGAAAAACTATCTTTGTTTCAGTTCCACCTTTGCTTATCCCACCCATTTTAATAAGCTAATAATAGTTTTCGAAAAATATACTGACATTATATATTATTTTTTCGAGATATATGCACATACTATATCAATAACTTTTGATAACTCTAATAATAATCTATCTATTTATATTACTCCTTCAATGAATAGGGAATTCCTTAGGTCTACTTAGTCCTGAGGAGTAGGTAACTCCCTGAAGCTGGCCGACGTAGTCTCTATGGCAGGATTTCCCATCATTTTCGATTTGGGTCTTCCTAGGCTATGAAAAATGAATTCATATTCCTCTTTCAATATCCTGTCGTTGCTTGAAAAAACATCAATTGCACACTGGTTTTGAAATCATAAATGAATGGATTAAACTTAAGTGTTAATAATTAAAGATATTTATTTATAATCGAATAATAAAACCCTATCAATTCAATATATTCAACTGCATATTCTGAACTAGTTGGTCCATTTTAGGTTCAGTTTTTGTTATCATCAAATCGTTGCCGACGGCAAGATAATTTCGCTGTTTTGTGCAAACCATTCATTTATTTTTTTGAATTGATTTACTAGCCTTGAAAAAGATGCAAGTAGCATTGAAACGTCGGCATTGTTAATAAATTAGTAATAAGCATTCTTTGTCCAGAAACCTGTGAGTTTATTCTGATATTATAATAATGGACGTTACCACAATGAACAATATCCATTCTACTTCCTTGTTCAATGAATTCAAGGGAAATAGAATGGACCTATTAGAAGTTACTTCTGGCAGCTATAGAAACTTAACCACCACTCATTCCTGCATTGTCAAAACAGTCTGAAAACTTTTGTTAATCGGAAAATAGACTGAAACATATATGTCAAGTGGATATAGCAATTTTAGTGAGATCAAGCCAAGTGTTTTAGTTTAGTTGACTTATATTCTTGAAAAATTTTCTGCAAAGTGTTAAGGGTGCAGTCAATTGTCGTTGTCATAATTTAGCATCTTCAACTCGAAATGATTCCGTTACTTCTCTCAGTGCTCAATAAAAAAAACTTCTGAATACAAATATGTTCAAAATAATTCAAATTCTTCAAATAAAATTTTAAATGACCAACAAGAAAACACAGAAAAACTTCAAAGCTCCCTTTCCAAGAAAATTCTCAAGTTACCCCATTGATGAAACAAAATTCTTGGAAAGTGCACTGCTATTTGACTTGTTTATCACTTAATCGGATTATCCACTTCGTAGTTCTCTGAAGCACATCTCTGTAAATACCATTTGGTTATGTGAATAACTCACCTGCTCCTAATTAATCTGTGTAACAATGTATACAAATTCGTTTGTTTATCTTTAATCATTCGAGAAACAGACTAAGATTTGTTGAATTAACAATTGCAGTATTAATTTCATGGAAATCTTATCTTGTATGTCACCGACTCTTGGATATTGTTCTTTTCAATCCATATATACATTCTGATGAATGATTTTTTGGGTCATATTCACGAGAGTTTTTGAAAAACTCATCGAATTCACTTTTCACTGAGACCAAAATATGTTTTTATTTTGCATTTAGCATCTGAAGAAGGTGAACTTCCGCCGAAACGTGGGTCATACATATTTTATTAAATGAATGTGTAAGTTGTTTTTACAAGCCATTGTTTTAATATGTTCATTGATTTACATCATGTATCGGTTCAATCAATCCAAAATATGGTTTATTCTTATTAAGGCATATTTGCTATTCTGGCAGCTAACCTGATATCGTTTTTTAACCTGGAATTTTGGGCTTGTAAGCATAGAATAAAGAAAATATCTCAAAAGTATAACTATTTAATCTTAGCTTGATTTTCGAGTATATTTGCCGCTTAAAATCGAATCTTATCCATTTCTTGTGGATCAACCTATTCGGTTCAATTAGATGAGTCATCGTACGTTATTTTTCACATCAGTGTTAGTAAGGCAACTTCATCATATAACATGAAATAATTATTGTTACAGAAAATTGAAAGAATATTCGTTCCAATTCAATATTCTTTTCATTAATTTCCTTAGCTTGTTTATGAAGATCTGTTGAATATAAGGCAATTACGAAGGTATCATTTTGTATAACTCAGGAATAAGAGGAAAAAATTAAATGAAAGTGACTTAAATAGATAATGATTTTTTATAATTATCGCAAAATAAATTATCCGATACTGTACAAAATATACTTGGGCTGGGAATTTGCCTAGGGCTATCTACAATATGATTAATATATTTAACTATAGGCTCAACTAGAGCAGAACTCAATTCGATTCATCACAGGTCTACTCAAGCATCATAAGCCTTATAACAGCATACCTGAATAACATGGGACTGTACACTGAAGACCTTGCTTGTAGACAATGAGGCAAGAAGACATAGACAGTCCATCACTTGCTGCTGAACTGTGAAGCATTAGATAAGCACTATTCGGATGCAGCCCGCAAACCATAAGAACCTGTATGAACTCATACAGGGAACAAGAGTGACAGATTTGATGCAAGATGAGACTATGATACACTAAAAGCTTAAAAGGCTCAAGTGCAGTTGAATACAGGATAGCCCAGAACAAAAAAAGGTTCAGATGATAGAAGAAGTATTGACAACTGTCTATTGAATTCACAGAGGGACATATGAAAAAAATAATTCATTTTTTCCTTTTCAGATGGATTAGACTCCTCTTATTCTTACCATGAAATGAAATGTGTAAATACGGTGAAAGGTTCATTGAAGGCGTAAAATAGAAATTATCAATTTCCAGTTGGACAGCATATTCCTAGCAATATTGTTTAAGACTTGACTGTTATTTTTTATTTCGACGGTTGCACTTCTGGTTTAGCGAGTGACACAGTACAAGGTGGAGCAAGTACCGAGTTCGAAGAAAACTGCTGCAAATACTTGTTCTAGATCTTTAGTTAACATTTTTTGGATTGATTGGGCCGATACTTGGTGTAAATTAATAAACATATTAAAACAATGGTTAAAATTAACAATTTACACATTTATTATAAGAAATAACGCATGACGCACGTTTCGGTGGAACTTCACCTTCTTCAGATGCTAATGGCAAACTAACTATGAATCTCTGTTATATCGAAAACAAGAAATGACAAATTATGTAGAAGGGGTAAATACAAAGATGGTTACAAATAATTATTAGGGACGGAAAAACCAATTCTGAACTGCTAGTCAGGTATTTCGGTAATTTTGAAAAGATTAAGAAGGGGGCTTGAAGTATGATCGATTTGGCTATTCAATAGGAGACCGGAATGCTTGTATTTATTTATCTGTAATGATTCTTAAAAATTAAGTTTAATTCCCTTACTCTCAGTATTTAATATTTTAAAATCGAAATTGAATGTGTGATTTTCTTGGACTAAATGGTTTGCATAATGTGAATCCGACTTCTGATTAACAAAGCTACGTTTGTGTTCTGAAATTATAGTTTGAAAACTTCTGAAAGTTCTACCAATGTAAAACTTTTCACAATCGCCACAATTAATTTTATAAACTCCTGATTTATTATCTTTATGAACTTTGGATTTATTATTTTTTATATGATTTCCTAAATTATTACCGGTACGATAAGCAATGTTAATGTTGTGCTTAGATAAGAGAGATTTAAGTTTTTTACTTGAATTTCCGATGAAAGTGAGGCTGTTGTATTTGATATTATTTTTAGTAAGGGGGTACACCTGGTTGACAACTCATTCGATTTAATAAGGATGTCGTGAAGTAATAACTATATTTGAAACACAACTTTCTTTCGAGAGACAAGGAGACAGCTAGTATAGAATAGTGGCATTATAATTTGTCTGCCACAAGTTTATATGGCGCTGTATAGTTTCTTAGCAGATTCAGGCTAGTTTGAACGTTATGAAAAGCTCACTTCTGAGAGACCTTCTGCGAATGATCTAAAGTTGATGATAACTCATACGTTCAGCATTTATGAGGTTATAATTCAAATCAAACCACATTAAGTTATATTCCAGCAGTTGAATATGAATAAACGTTCCAATCCGCTAACTTAATCTTATCCCAAGAAAGGATCGTAATATCTGGAAGAAAAACAAACAGTTGCCTGTATAGGAAGTTTTAAAGCAAAACCAAGAATAGTTCCGTTGTGTAGAAGTAACGGCATATAATTGAAACAAGATTATATTACCTTATTTCCATAAAATTGGTTTCAAAGACCTGTACAACAATTAAACTGGCGCGAAGTCTGATATCCCCGCTTCAAACGAAATTTCAATTCAGAGTTTAATATACAACTTGTCAAGACTACTTGAATTATGTAGTCTTGTTCGTGTAATACCTTTTACTAGATAAGATCATCTGCAGCACAATTACCATAGTGCTACAGACGGTCGTTATCACCTACGCCTTTACACTTAAGACCGTAAGGGCGATCTGAGATTACACTTTATGTTTTGTCTACAATTTCTTGAATAATCTCGAAGGGAAACTATTACGAAGCGTGTTAATTAAGAACACTCACTGAAATTGAAAATTTTCTCGTCGTAAATGAATTTATATTGAATCGTCGTAAATGAAACAGTAAATATATTTTGACTATTTTGTGATAATTAACATAGTGAAATCAAGTTTTGTTGATCATGATTAAATATCACATAGTAAGGACTGACGAATGCTATCCACTATATATAGGTATATAGGTATATATATATATATATATATATATATATATATATATATAGATATGTATATATATATATATATATATATATATATATATATATATATATATAGATATATATATATATATATATAACCACGAATGTCGTGGCGAAACGTCAACTTTTTAATAAAATCGAGTGTTTTGAGATTCAACAAGCCTGTTATTGCTAATAATTATCAAAAAGTAAAAAATAGTTCACAGGCAACAACATTTCAAATAAATGATTATATATATATATATATATGTATATATATATATATATATATATATATATATATCTATATATATATATATATATATATATATATATATATATATATATATATATATATATATATATATATATATATATATATATATATATATATATATATATATATATATAATATATATATATATATATATATATATATATATATATATTTCATAATCAAGATATTTACTTAGGAAAAGAAAATCATATTTTAGTTGTGATCTGCTCAAGCGAACCCTGCTATTCGGTGATAATACGAGTATTATCCTAAACTTTGTTGGGCATGGATGTCAGACTTGAATCCGGGGATTTACTTTGAACATATTCTATATACAAAACTGTCCCCATTCCAATTACTCAGAAGCATATTTTTCATCTAAATACTTATCCTGTAGAATATCCATATTCTTTTTCTCGGCACTGACAGAATAATAAAGCCACTATTGAATAAGGTTGACTGCATTCTAATTTATTTTTATGAGTGAATAAGAAATACATTTCATGGAACGGATGCAGGAGTTCTATTCAACATCCTCATATATCTTAAAACTAAATATAACTCTAATTATTCTATTCTATTGAATACATACATACCTCTATATATATTTATATATAAATATATATATATATATATATATATATGTATATAAATATATATATATTTATATGTATATATATATATATATATATATATATATATATATGTTTGTGCGTGTGTGTGTGTATCCATGTGTACTTATGAAGGTAGTCCGAAATTGTTGAGTACCTAATACTTCTATGGATTATATAACTAAAAGTAAATAATGTTTGTCCAACAAAATGATGGCCCAAATTGCATATTGAGGACGTGGAAAACATTGCGATAGGGTTGTCAAAACTTATTCAATCACTCGCCATTGTAGAAAAAATTTGTACACTTTGACAGGAACTATAAACATTCTGCACTTCCTGTTTTTTCATAGCCACCTACTAATTAGGTCCAGAACGTATATAGTCGATAAATAGTGTTTCATTATAGTTCAAATTTATTGTATTGTCAATTTGTTTAATAACGCACATTAAACAATATATTTTCAATGAAATATTTTTGTTTTACGCTATACAAATGGAAGTGATATTTTTGTTCATTGCGCCGAACGATCTATTAAAGTGACATTTGACTTGCCATGAAAAAAAGAAAATTATCTAATTACAGGGCTAATACTTGGAATATTATACAAGTATTATATATTTTTGAAAAGCGCAAAGCATTTGTGTTTTGAATATGGAGTGAGTGTTCCATTTAAAAAATTGGGTTATATCTAAACAATGACAGCTCATTTCAAAAATCTGACTACGCCACTGGATTCTAAGTAAAAAAGTGTATAAAAGACAGTTTTTACTTTTTCTATAAGTTAAAAGACAGCTGTGATACAAGAGGGAGGCCAAAATGGAATATTTAAGTTATGAAAATTTTGTTTGCGGTATCGTGGGATTCACAAAAAAGTAGCCAACGTTCTCGAAAACCGCAAATCTCTATCTTCAACATTAAGCGAGTTGCCCCGTAAAGACATCGAAAATGGGACAGCCTGTACTCATTTGCAACCCCCTTACTTAATTTAGAGGGGATGGGGATTTGGTGTACCAAAACCTTGAACAAACTGTTTTTCAGCTTCACCCTTCAAAAGTCCTAGGAAGCTGAATTTCGGATATGTTTTAAATAATTAATTTGCAGATATATTGCACCAGTTTGAAAAAAATGTTCGCTGATGAATTCCCCTTGCTAAAAGTAATATGCTGCATAAAGAAGAAAGGCGTGAGCAGCATCTCCGTCAGTAAGGTCATATTTTTCGCACGAAATACCTACATCGTGTCGAGATTCTAACGGATTGAATTATATTGTGAAAAACCACGGTTAAATAACTAACTGAATTGAAATACAAATTGCTAAGTGCATCGTGGTCGAAGAAGAGAGTTGAAACCAAGAAAGGAACACACCTTAACATCAACATAATCCACGTACGCGAAGTGCATCGTGTACTTATGGCAGATCGAGATGCAAACGGAATAATCGCCACTAAATGCAGCGCGGTTGCGATAAAGAGTTAAAACCAAAAAAGGGTTTTATATCAACATAAACTTAATGTACGTATTAAATTTCAACCCTCTAACTCAATCTGTAGAAGCTGTGGAGTTCGGCAATATATATTTATATATATATATATATATATATATATATATATATATATATATACATATATAAGTATATATATATATATATATATATATATATATATATATATATATACATACATACATATATATATATATATATATATATATATATATATATATATATATATATATATATATATATATATATATATATATACATATATATATATATATATATATATATATATATATATATATATATATATATATATATATATATATATATAGGGTATATTTGGTTATACAAAATATCTCTCCTTACTGATTTACAGGGTGTTTTATTTAGTTTATTTAAAATGAATTTTGTTAATTACTTTAATGCTGCTTGATATTTCTTTATCATATAATGTTTATTTTACGTAATACATGCAATCGTATGACAAAAAACACCGACATGACTCGTACATAAAAATCAAAAGAATTGTGCAGCCATATATTCAACGTTAAATATCTCGAAAAATAGTGGCTCTAGCGTTACGAAAAATGAGTGCCTTATTTACAGAGAAAATATTGAAGAATCGAAAAATTATACTAAAATGACAATTCTGCCAGTGGCGTAGAATTTAGGAAACGAGAACTCTTCCCGTGCCCTTGCCGTACGCCACTGGTGATAGCGAGAAAGTCTTCTTTACTATTATTTGATGTGTTCTAAACTACTTTAACTTACTGCTAAATATCATGAAGAACCATCAAGCAACATAATCTAAATAAAACACCCGTAAATCAGCGAGGAGAAATATTTTGTATAGGCAAATTGAGTTAGATCTTCATTTTTTGAGCTCAAAATTTTTCCGTTAAAATATTTACACATATTAATGAATCACCTTATATATATATATATATATATATATATATATATATATATATATATATATATATATATATATATATATATATATACAGGGTGTTTCATAGTTAAACCACCATAGGTTAACTGCAAGTAGAGGATACTTTGGTGGTTCCAAATAGACTTGGTGAATTGGTCTAACATAATTATTCACAGAGATACAGGGTGTTTTATTCATTTAGTCTAATGCTCTTGAAGTCCATAACTTTAGAACCACCCTAATTATTTCTTTCGTTTCTGGTAAGGATATATTGCATTGATAACACAATAAGATAGTGTAATAAAAATAATTATAATCCAGGTCTGGTTTAAGAAACATTTGCAAAATTCGATAATCCCCAAAACAACACCCTGTAAATCAGAATTTTTAAAATCCAATAGATTATTCGAAGAGAACAAAAAAAATAGAGCGGCACCAAAATATTTTTCGACGTGCACATCTCGTTTTACTGCTTAATTTTTTATGTCAAACTTATTTAAATGTAACATAGACATTTTCGTACGTAATAACATTAGAACCACATATAGATTCTTTTCATTTTTGGTAGGTGTAAATGACATAAGCATCAAAATCTTATCATGTAACAAAAACAGTTATAATCCAAGTTCGGGTTAAGAAAAAAATATTTTATCAAGATTTTTATAAATCAATAGTTTATTCCAAAAGAACAGAAAAAATTGAGTTACACGGAATGTCAAATTATTTATAATAATTGTTCGAAGTGTCCACCATTTTGTTCTATGCATTTACGATCTCTTTTTAAGACGTTTTGTGTTGCTCGTCTTATCATTAATGGATTTGCTCTGATTTCCTCGCAAGCATCATTAATTCTTTGAATAAGATCTTCTAAGCTGTTTATCTCAGTAGAGTATACTTTGGCTTTCAGATATCCCCAAATATGATAGTCCACTAGGTTAAAATCCGGCGACCGGCAAGGCCAATTATTGGGCTCGCCCCTCCCTATCCACATGTTTCTAAAATTCTCGTCTAGAAAATTTCGCACAGTTACCCTAAAGTGAGGCGATGCACCATCGTGCTGGAAATACATTCCTCCAATTTCCTCATTTTCTAATAGCACGTAACATATTTTGCAAAAGAGCAAAATAGTCGTCCCCTGTTAATGTACGGGGTAGTACATATGGCCCAATAATTATCTAAAACTCCACACCAAACGTTAACCGAAAACATATACTGCGAATGTTTTTGTATTGTAGCAAAAGGATTTTCATAATCCCAAACATGAGAATTTCATGTAAATTTATTATTATTCAAAATGATCTAAATTATTTCGTGCAAAATTTACAAAAAAAAAAAACAAACGATTAACTACCAATAACAAAACGAACTGTCAAAGTTTTCCGTACTTCAACCGTCTACGCCTATTTGATAATTTTTCTGTTCCTTTATAATATCTACTTGATAATTGTTAATGATTTTCACTTCAATATTTTATATATATATATATATATATATATATATATATATATATATATATTCATATATATTTATATATATATATAAATACATATATACATATCAAACATGAAAAATCTTTCGAAAATCGTGGTCTAGGAGGTTTAAAAGGGATGAAGAAAATACTCCCGCACCGGACTGCTTTTCTTCAATACACTGCAATACTATATATTTCATGGGATAAAATACGACCAAAAATTGAATAAACCAAACTTCAGCAGAAAATCCCAATGTATACTGGGAAAAAAATAAATATATCATACATGAGAAAAATCACGCAAATCGTGATCGAGGAGGTCTAAAACAGATATAAAAACCACTCGCTCACTCCACTGTTTATTTTCTATACAGTGCAATACTTTCGGGAAAAATACGACTGGAAAAATAATGTTGATCAAATTTTCGACACTTTATATATATTATATATGTAGCAACGAATGTATTTTCAGTCTCAAATCAATTTTCAAATTCATGTATCTTTCACGCCTCAATATTTGAACAATATACTCTTATTATTTCACAGAATTAATCATCAACCATATTTACTCAATATCACTGAAATTCTAAATGCGAGAATATTTTCTAAAGAAACACACTACATAATTTATATTTACTATGTTTACAATTATTCAATGAAACAAATAACTGGGATCGCAATCTCGGTCAGATGGCCGCGGTTTTCAATCACAATCGGCTCATTTTATGGTCTAATGCATATAATACAAATTTTATATATCATATATGAGTCGTACCTATATTATGATGGAAATGCTAACGTTTTATTATGATTAATTTCAACACAAATGACTCCTTGGTCCTTGGCACTTATTGGCCATAATTAGGTGAATCATAGAAGACTTCGTCTTTATCTTTATTTTGAACATCAGCATTAGTCTTGGTATGGATAATCGTCATATTGAACAATCGTTACAAAATTTTGAAAGTGTCTTCTATGAAATCTGAATTATCTGTATTGTAGAATGATGAATCATTTCTTCTAATTCAGTACTCTAATCACCCATTTCATCAACTTTTTCTTCTGAGAATGGTAGAAAACTTATTTTAATCATTGCTCATAACTGAGGAACTACCGAAGAAGCCAATGTGGCTTCAATAGATGATACACTTTCAAAGTATCTCAAAATTATTTCATACATTAAGAAATTTATTTGAGATGTGCATTCATCTAGTGCTACCGGAAATATAATATATTCAGTTACAATATCACAAGCGCATCGAAAATAATCGACTATACTTCCGAGTCACAAGACGTATTTTGCGAAACATCACGAGAACGCAGCTCGAGTTATGTTTTAAGAAAATACGTCGAGTGAAGAGGTCAGTATAACGATTATTTTCGATCGCTCGAGTGGTATTCGTTACGATTATATAAGGAATAAAAAATATTAATTTAGTTTGACAAAAGTCAAATGAAAACATTCACATTTTGAGGCGAAACACCAAAACGATTATAATATCACGTCGTCAAGGGTATATTCACTTATCAATACGCAGTAGTTATGCAAAATTCACGGATTCTATTGGCTTATTCATACATGAGTTATATAATCAGTAGTAATACTATAAGTACTTCAAAATAAGAAGGTTATACATCGATAACTTGTTACATAATTACAAAGAGTGTCAGTTTGACAGTTTAAATAATCCGACTGTGAAGCGGAAGGATTATTTTGTCAACACGATTTGTAATTATGCAGGAAGTTTAAGATGTATAACCGTTTATTTTGAAGTACGCATTATATTTGATACCGCTATTTTTTGAGTAAATTAAGTAAAATCTCCGAATCGACTCATTTTCGAACAGTTATTAATAAACGTCAAAATTTGACGGTTCTGTTAGTTTCCGATTGGTAGAGTTACTCTATGTATAATCAGGTATTATCGAAATTATACAAGGTAACTTAACTAAATTGATCGTTCTAATTGGTCGAAATAATCAGGTTATACATCGATAACTTGTTGCATAATTACAAAGAGTGTCAGTTTGACAGTCTAAATAATTATTCTGTCAAACTAACACGATTTGTAATTATGCAGGAAGTTTGAGATGTATAACCGTATTAAATTTATTTTGAAGTACGTATTGTATTTGACACGATTATTTATTAAGTAAATTAAGTAAAAATTTTCCAAATTGACTCATTTTTGAACAGTTATTGATAAACGTCAAAATTTGACGGTCCTGTTATTTTGTTCTAATTGATCGTTCTAATTGTTTGAAAATTATACGAAAAAAATAATCAACATAAGATCCAGCAGTACGAAAAACTATCAAAAATTTTCCCTAGATTTCATATGAAGAACACACATTATGTATAAAAGATTTCAGTCAAAGAGTTAGCATAACTATTTAAGACTAGAATTTTGGGCAACGATAGCTCCATGTGCCTTTTCTAATCAGCTTTGTTTTTTTCTGTAATAAATGATTGACAGTTTTTTTAAATATTTGAATGAGAGGCTGTGCCTCGTAATTCATTCAGAAAAAAATCGTATAAAATTATTTTGAACATTCCATGAATAGAACAAACCAAATTAATTATTCGGATATTTACAAACCCCTCCGAACTAAAACAAGGTTGTCCGTTGGATAACCTCACAAATCACTCTACTACACATTCATTCAACAAACGTGAGATCGTTGTACGAAAAGTCCCTGGAAGAAACGTTGCGCGTGCTCCATCGACTGCCATAGGCCGGTGGCAACTGTTAGCACTCTGAAGCGACGCTCTTCGCGCTCTGCTACGCGCCGTCAAGTGGATGCGACGCCGGCGTCGCGCAATCTCCTGCCGCATTGAGCATGGGATGTTCAATTCTATACTCTGACGTTTTGAGCAGAATTAAGAGATGAGAGATGACAAGGACATATGTCCGCAGAATAATCGTATGTAATTTAATAATTAGAAGAGTACGTTGCCTAAGAACCAAAAAAAAAATTTAATTTCGGAGAACTAATCGAATTGAAAAATGACCATTTTCCCGTGTATTTATCCCATACAACACCGATTTTCAAAAAAAATTGGATTTAGGTTCTACTTACCATCTATTTCAAAATCTACTCTGAGGCAGGGGTTGTTTTTTCGCTGGGGGTGGATACCACCCCTTCTTGGGGATGAAAAATTCGCGGGTGAAATTGTCGGTTTTCAGGCAAAAAACCACGTTTTCAGATTCTTTTTCGCGCATAACTGGAAAAAATGCATTCTAACGAAAAAATGTAGAAAGCAAATTTATAGCTTATAGAAAAAAAAAATCGTGTATTTGTGATGTATGCAGACCTAATACAAACGGAATTATTGCTGAGTATTGAAAGTTGACTGGTATTTTTAATCGCCAGAATGGAAAGTTTCTACGTACAATAACCAAAAATTTTTTCAAAATTCTTTAAAAAAACCTTTATTTTTATTTTTATAAAAGTACCTAGCATCAAAACTGAGCGAGTTATGAAGAGAATTATGTCGATTCCTATTTTTTCGGAAAAAAATAGTGAAAATCTCACCGTCTCTTCCACCCTATTTGAAAAAAATCGTTGCCACTTTACAATTCATTTAATTGATGTTTTTATAATACGTTCTGAGTGTTTGACCAGTTTTAAGTACTTTTTTTGAAAAAAAAATTGAGTTTGAAGAGAGAAAATCATTTTCTTAATTTAGCGAAAAATCGCCTTTTTTTCAAAATAACTCAATAACTATTAATGATAAGCAAAATTTTGTGGAGTACGAAATCGTACCTTTTTTAGCCCTTTTAGCATGAACCTTTTTAAAAATGAGATCTTATTTAGATGAGCTTATAGTTCTTAAAAAACCTACAAAATGCTTTTTTGAAGGACTTGATTGCTCAAAAACTAAGCGAGTTATGGAAAAAATCCATAAGCACATTTTTATAGAAATTAGAATATGTATATTGATGAGTACACCTAGTGGTAAATACTTTCGACAAGCAATAATACCGTTTGTATTGGGCCAGAATATATATAAATACACGATTTTATTTTTTTATAAGCTATAATTTTTCTCTCTGCAGGTTTAGAACTAACTGCGTTTAGTGGCGATAGGCGGGACATGCCGCACGAAATGATGTGAAATGAAAACCGCGAACAACGATGAGAAGTACCAGCAGACCCCAGTCAAGATGGTGAGATGATATATAGAGACGATCGGGAAAGCATTGGATGCTTGTAGCCCAAAATAGACAAACATGGAGGCAGATGGAAGAGGCCTATTTACAGAAGTGAATTAGTACAGGCTGAAGAAGAAGAAGCACCCCTTATCTATATCAACTTTAACTTTACCAAATCTCACTCTCTCGTGAGGGCTATATGCTTGAGGAGAGTACAAAGTTTTCTGATCACCTAAATATAGAAGATTCTGGTGCTTACATCAGCAGCAATAGTGGAAAGGGTGACACCCGACCATTTTATCAGTGGAATCCTCGGTTTTTTTATATTATAATGAATATAATTTGAAGACTTAAGAAAGTGCGCTGATAAATTCAGAGCTTGATGATAAAAACAAAAATTTCAAAATGTGTATCAACAAATCTCCAGAGTGTTCATCAAACTTAGATAATCGTGCTCTACTTTGTTTCCATAATGCAATACATCGAATTCTTCAAATAAGTCTTTCACAGCATCAATGCCTTTGAAATTGTTATCCAGCAGTCCAATTTTTGAGGTTATGAAATAAGTTGTTATCACTGGATGCTAAATTTGATGAAAAAGATTATACAACGATTTGAAATTTATTCTATCAATTTTAGCCTTTCCAACTACTGGAAGATGCGTTAATGCATTAGAATGGTGAAACTTATATTTTGCTAAATAAAATAATGTTTTCTTCCTCTCATAGATCTTACGCTATGCAGTAGGTAGCTACTTAAAATTGATATTCACACCCTATCTAAGCGAACAATACTAATAATTCCGATTACTTCCAATATTAAGTAGGGGAGAAGTGGCATGAAGGAGTCAGGTTTTGAAAGAGCCACTTAGGTACATTATTTTGGAAGTTTATGAACGAATTTTGTTGGTAATTTTAATTTTAAGTGGCAACACTGATTTCCCGTCACCCACAAACATTTGACAGTCCGTAGAAACCAACGGACGCCGACACATCCAGTCAAAGTTTTTGCCACTAAAAATAATTTATTTTGCTTCAGTTTTTTGATATTTTATTGAGAATAAATACAAGTAAATGGAATGTTTGTGCATACATTTGGCCTTTCAACTGCATGAAAACTATGCCGCAAAAGTTTTGATATTGTTTTTATTTTAAAGGTTACATTGTTTCAAACAATAAGTTATGAAATAGCCGGGTGGTGAAGGGGTTGGTTTGAAACAGCTGACTCTTTCATAACCGGCTCATTCTTAGCCCTGGATTTGAATTGAGTAAATAATATAAAATATTAATAAATATGCATTTTTTCTAAAATTAAATTATTATTACCATCTCCCCATTTAACCTCTACCCCTACTGTTGCGATTGCGAGTACTTCTAGGCAACAAATTATATAACAATCAAATCATGAAAAACATACTTGTTGACCATGGTCAATTTCATACAATACATAAAGTGAACAAGGAAAATTCTTTAATAATTTAAAAAATTCTTGACAATTTCTATAATTCACCGTTCGATTGTGAATGCATATTTTACGTTGCGGAATATGTATAACCAGTTCCCTTGGAAAGTTGTTTGATAATATTTTGTGTTCACTATATGTAATGAACAAATTATATCATCGGAAATGATGACCATTTTCTAAAGCATAACCAAGACAAAGCATGACGCGCTCTACGTCTACCGTCGTGGCTGTCACACCCGAAAAGAAACACTTATAAGAGAAAGAGGGTAATGTAAATAAACCAAAAATTAATATTAAAAAAAATTACAGGATGACTGAATCATAATGGCTATCGTATTAGCTGAAGTGAGAAAAAAGGTTGCTTGGAACAGAAAAAACTCAAAAACAAAATGAAAATAGCGATGATCATATGAAAACAGTGATCAAGATTGCAGTTTCAGTTCAAAATTTGATTTTTCTGATTGGGCCCAAGAATCCTGTGGCATAAAGGGAAAAAATTTTTTTTGCAAGACATGTTTCCAATTTTAAAAAACTACATTACATACTACAAATCTCCTGAAAAGTCTGAATATATGATACGTATGACAGAATATTATTATAATATTAAAGCCTTTGTTAGAAATACTTAAAATGACTGATAGAATCAAAAATTTCATTACTTTTTAAAAAAGATTTATTAGAATTGTCTTCCTGTTTTTTCGTAATAGTGCAATTATTATTATTTTGCATGATTTTCACACTTTATAATACATACTGGCTCTTTCATAACTTTTAGTAGCTCTTTCAATACCGAAATGTTATGAAAGAGCCAAAAGACACATTTTTTTAAAATGAATATTTCGTTGATTTCCTCATATTATTAGAGGTTTTTCGTGCGAAATTATCTACTTGAATGAATGAATATTAATTGAAGAAGAAAAAAATATCATTTCTTTTATCAAAAGTTATTTTTTTGCTCAGTTTGGTAAACTGGCTCTTTCATGCCACTTCTCCCCTGCCTTAAACTTTACCAAATTGTCGTATATGACAGTTAAGAGTCTTTTTATTGTTTTGTCCATTGAGGATAGCGATTAAACATTTTCAATAAAATGTTATAACTTTTCGACTTTCCAACCCTTGAATTCAAAAAATCACAATCGTCTTCATTAAAGGGTGTCAAATAATAATATAGACGAATATACTGACCTTGAACTTTATACATATTAAGTTATTCACGGATATTACTATAGAATCATTTGTATTCAACTTGTCTCATTGAAAAAATATTTTTTATCTGTATCGTGCTGGTTATTACCTACCTTTTAATAAGAATAACATTATCAATCGATGCCGAACGAGTTAAGCGAGGAAAATGTGGAATTAATATGGATTAATGAACTTTGGGCGTGTTCACCAGCAGGAAATTGTGTTATTTCAGGACTTGATCCTCGTATTTCCTTTTCCATTAATAAAGCTTCCATAGCCAATTAGATCGAATGTGGAAACTTCATTATTATTTTTCCTACACTGAAAAAGATGTCGAGAAAATTGATGGAAGTTGAAAGTAATGTTAATACTGCGAAGAATTAATTCTATTTAGAGCATTTTATTATTATTATTATTACATTCAAATAAGGATTGAGGTTCAAAAACCTATGAATCCATTTACATAAAAAAAAAGATTGAATATAGAAGTAAAAGAAAAACAAAAAGAATCTTAATTTAAATCACTATAGTCCACAGAGCATAAACTCGTCCAACTTGTTCTTGAAAATATTTATTGAGTTTGACTCCACTACTTCGGACGGCAGACTGTTCCATACTAGAAACACTCTATTGAAAAGAACATTCTGACGTACATTTGTTGAAAAAGGCTCCTTCTTTGATTTGTATGTGTGCCCACGCAGTCTGTTTTCATGGTGCAATGAAAACAGGTGTTTTAAATTTCCATAATTGTACTTCAATATGCGGTAAGTAAGAATCAAATCCCCCCGCATTTTGCGTTGTTCGAAAGTTGTTAGGTTGGCACTTGACAGTCTTTCGCTGTAAGTCGGCCGTATACGCCCAAACGACATTCTGGTAGCACTGCGCTGAACGTTTTCAACAAGATTCTTGTCGCGCACCAACTCAGGATACCATACAGATCCGCAATACTCCAAAACCGGACGCACGTAACACTTATACAGAGCTATCCAACTCTCGAAGGGGAGTCTTGCAAACGTCCTCCTCAGAATGTATATTTTGCAGTTGCACTTTTTGACAATGTTTGTGATATGCGCTGACCAACTCAAATTCTCAGTAACCGTGACACCAAGGTCTTCATGAGATTTTACGTCTTCTATCGATTGACCATCTATCATGTATCGGTGACGAGGGTTATTGGAGCCCATATGAAGAACCACACACTTTTTTATATTGAGAGGTAACCCCCAGGGCCCCGATTCTTGACGGCGATAGAATAGAACGTTCCCTAGGGAGCGATCCCCGATTCGTTTCTACTCCCTCGTTTGAAAACTAGAAGTCGGTATTCTTGACCGACAGGGAGGGATCCGAATAAGAGTTCCTCGACGAGCAATGTTGCCAAAGGTTCTAACCAATCAGAAACAACTATTTTTTGACAGACAAAGTAGCTTGTAGTATTTGTTTGGGTTTGGGAAAGTGAAAATGGATAGTGATAAGGAAAGATCGCTTCCCATCAATATTCAGCATGAAGAGATATTAACTGATTACATATCACAAAGGCGTGAAATGGATAAAGATAGGTTGACATCTGATTACACAAGAGAAAACATGAAAAAAAACTGGATTGAAGTAACGAATATGTTGAATAGTATTCCAAATGGTCTAGCAAAAGAATGGACACATTGATATATTGTTTTTACAGAGTTTTCTAGTTTAATTTATTGTTTTCACAGAGTTCTCTGGTTTGTTTTATTGTTATTACAGTTTTCTAGTTTTAGTCTAAGATACGAAGTTGAAGCGATACCCATCTGCTTAAAATAATATATATTTTTTTATTTTGCTGATTGAAACGAATTAATTGTATTCTAATCTACAGTATAAGGAATATGCCTCAGTTGGATAGTACACCTTCTTTGTCTCCTATTACCTGATTTCTACTTGGCAACCTGGTAATTGGGAACAGAAAGAAGCGAGCAACTCAAATGTGGAATATTCCTTTTACTCAGATTAGCACACAGTTTTTTTGAAAGCAAGTCAGTATGAAAAAACACTTCTTACTAGCCTGGACCGAATTTTTTCACATATATGTGTGATATATTTGTTGACATATTATATTTAATAAAAAATACATTTCATCCAGTAAGCAGATGGGCAAAAGTCTCGTCTACTTCAGATCTTTGACTATTTGGTTTCTTTATTTTTGTCATTAGGATTTATGATTTATTTTGTAAAATAAACAGACTACAAAATATTCAGAAATTGTTATTTGTTGCCAATAATCTTAACCTTCGTAATACTAAGTGGAGTAATTTTGTACAATTGGTATTTGCGAATTGGTATTTTTGCGTGGTTTTGGCGATAATTTTTATTTGCGTATTAATATCCGATAATCCTTTTGAATATGCTCTTTATAAATATTTTCTGATTGTTATGTAAAATATCAAATGAAAAAAATTCATTTCTTAATATGCATATTTTATAAGTTGATTTTTATATTTTGTATTAAGTTTGTACTACAAGTGAAGAACAAGTAAGAAAAATAGACTGAAATATCTTAACCATACACCCAAAACATAAATATAAAGGAAAACATAACCTAAGAAAAGCGTTCCCTGCCTCATTCTATCACAAATCCTAAGAGATGGTTTATTGTTCCCTGGGGAGCGCTGTTCTACTGTCATTCGGTTCAAGAATACGGGTTTCGTGCGAAGTCCGTTGGCACGCCTACTTTCTCTCATTTGTTCTACTCCCCGGTTTTCAAGAATCGCGGCCCAGGTAGCAGACCATCTGAAGGTTGAGTTAAGGTCATCTTGGATGTTGTAATGGTCTAAGATTGCATCGCCAAATATTTTTGTGTCATCAGCATATAAGGCATGTTGTGATTTGATGGACTGGGGAATGTCAGCAGTATACAGAATAAGGATTGAATATCTAACTGACGCTTCCATCTATATAATGATATAATTAATATAAATTGGTAATTTACATGCAATTAAAGTAGGTGGAATTCGTCACGTTAACGATTTGAAAGGGTTATCATTTTTCATAAATATGATGTGGATCTTATCGAATAGTTTGACCTAAATAAATTCATCAATATGCACAGTACACAGTTAAGTTTCCACCGTATTAATGAATACGACCAAACTTTTAATGTACAGTTCATTGCTTTTTGAGAAATATAGCTAATTATACATGCACCTGAAAACCTACTTATATAAGAATATTTCATCCTCACTCAAAAAGTTTATTTCCATATAATATCAAAATTCCCTCTAATTACTATGAGTTTCAAAAATTTTAAGTATATTTGCTATGAAGCTAAAATTTTTATACGTGCAATGTATGTGACTATAAGTAAGAGGTATAGTGTCGTTTGATAGTAACTATATTCTCATCACTATTTCCATGAACTATGATGTACCGGGTGTCTGATTAAGAGAGTCGCGCGGCTGTATCTCACAAACTATTCGTCGTAGAGACTTACGGTAAAAAATTTTATAACCAAAGTGTCCAACAGAAAATACTGGAAATTATTTTCAGGTTTCTAAGATGGTCGCCAGGGGGCGTAACCGCCATCTGAAACTTTTAAAGTTATTTTTTTATGAAATTCATCTAGTGAATATACCAAAAAAATAGTGTTTGTTCAAAGCTGAGCTTTATTCGAGTTAATTTCATTTGACACTTTTTGACGTATCTATTGAAATGAAGTGGTGGAGGGTGTTTCAATGTTTTTTTGAATAAACAGCTGTAACTCCTGAACGACTGAACGGATTTCAACAATGTTAATCTCGTTGGGAAAAGCATTTATTGCTTCATCAAACACATTTCATCTGTGGTCTGTCAAACTTTTTGTTATGCTGGTAGAGAGCGTTTTTTGATATAATAACAGAAAAATGCTAATTTCTCTAAAAAATTAAATGCAATAACATAGTTTTTTTCCTTAAAAATGTATTGTGATGATGCCAAAATAGGCTAGTGAAAACCGTATCTCGATACCTTATTCCTAGCCTAAAATATCGAAGAAAGAAAATTTAGTTATCATATGATTCAAAAAGATGCCATTACACCGGTATTTATTTTCATTTATCTGTATTTTTTCCAAGAATCAATGATGAAATTTAATAATTTCATGATTTTCAAAAAATAACATTCTTATTTCAAAAACTTTAAAAAAAAATCGAGTGGGAGCATAATAACAAATGTAATAATATGCAAGTGCAATGTAGTCAGTATATGAAGAGCAAGCCAAGGAGGAAAATCATATGCCTAAAATCAACTTGTCAACAAATACTAAAATTATACATATAGTGGCAGTTTATTAAGTTTTTGTCGCACACAGAAGTAAGGATTGAAAAAGATTGAAATACATTTTACAAACAATGAAGCTGTTGATATCACTGACGGTATATTTTGAAATTCTTCAAAATGTGGCATTGGCACAAAGAATATACAGTGCTCTATATTCGGCGTCTACGCCATGCGAGAATTTTTCCGCGTTTAGTCCGAAATTTGCGTAATACTGGCAGCTTCGACCCTATAAATTTCAGATGAAAATTCTCTATTTTCTTCAAATATGCCCAACAAATTCTCGCATGGCGTGAACGCCAATTTGGAAATCGAGTTCTATATAATCTTTGTGCCATTGCCGCATCTTGAAAACTTTCAAAATATACCGCAAACATATTAACATCTTTATTGTTCGTAAATGCATTTCAATAGTTTTCAGTCCTTACTTATGTGTGCCACAAAAACTCATTACACTGCCATTATAAGTACATTTTTAATATTTGTTGAGAAGTTGATTTTAGGCATTTATTTTTTCTTCATGGCCTTCTCTTCTTATTCTGACTACCTTCTTGCACTTTCACAAATTATATTTATTGATTGTTATGCCCCTACACAATTTTATAAAATTTTTTTGAACTAAGAATAGTAGTACCTATATGATAATCATGGAATGATGAAATTTCATCATTGATTCTTGGAAAAATATAGATAAATGAAAATAAATACCGGTGTGATGGCGCCTTTTTGTATCATATGATAACTAAATATTCTTTCTTCGATATTTTAGGCTAGGAATAAGATATCGAGTTACGGTTTTCACTAGCCTATTTGGGCATCATCACAATACATTTTTAAGAAAAAAAAGTTATGTTATTGCATTTAATTTTTTAAAAAAATTAGCAATTTTCTGTTATTATATCAAAAAACGCTCTCTACCGGCATAACTAAAAATTTGACAGACCACAAATAAAATGTTTTCGATGAAGCAATAAATGCTTTTCCCAACGAGATCAACTTTGTTGAAATCCGTTCAGTCGTTCAGGAGTTACAGCTGTTTATTCAAAAAAACTTTGAATCAACCCCCACCACTTAATTTCAATAGATACGTCAAAAAGTGACAAATAAAAATGACTCGAATGAAACTCAGTTTTAAACAGAAAATATTTTCTTGGTATATTCGCTAGATGAATTCCAGAAAAAAATTACTTTAAAAGTTTCAGATGGCGGTTACGCCCCCTGGCGACCATCCTAGAAACTTGAAAATAATTTCCAGGATTTTCTGTTGGCCACTATGGTTATAAAATTTTTTACCGTAAGTCTCTACGACGTATAGTTTGTGACATACAGCCGCGCGACTCTCTTAATCAGACACCCGGTACATTAAGGCTCTGAAATTTAAATGAATTAAATATAGGTAGTCAATTGATTGAAAAACTGAACTAATAATTCAATCAGTTTCGTTGAAATGTCAAACAAATCTAGTTTAATGTGGCACAAACATGGATCAGTTAGTACTATACGAGTATATACGTCATTTATGTAATTATTTCTAATTATTTCACAGTTAACTGATTCTCTGAACGCTTTCGACTAATATATGTTATATTTATATATATATATATATATATATATATATATATATATATATATATATATATACACATATATCTGTTGGATATATGTGGATACATGATCGTATTGATTTGATTTTCAAAGTATTGTACCTACTTACGGCTTTATTCTATTCATTGAATAATGATGTGCTAATTTAAAAATGTTTTGGAATTCAATAGGTTAAGGACATCAAACAAATTTTCCAAGAATATTCCAACACAATCGGAAGTTAAACAATCTGCCTGTTTTCCTTAAACAAAAGCTTTGGAAAAACTAGTTCGTATGATAAAGTGGCATTATTTTTAACCAGAAAATGCATATAAAATGTTTCCTAACCTCTGTATATATAGATATAAATAGATAGATATAGGTGAAACAGACAGCTTCTTTGCTATTAGATTTAAAGAACTCTATATTCGTAGAAAATTAAACTTCAGTATAGCATCCCACTGCATGAATAGAAACCAATTCTCCAACGTTTCAGAAAAATACATTCTTCACTTCTGTAGACAGACTTTGAAATTAAAATTCGAAATATTACGAAGAATAATCTGCTAGTCTAACGAGCCATATTTTGAATTTTCATTTCAAAATTACTGCATCCACATCATCATTATTACATCATTTGGAAATTCCCTACAACCCACCTTAGTAGACCTTTACTTTTTGTATTCTTTTCAGTAAACGTTTGTTTGCCTTAAGATATATGAAGGTATATCCGAAACCGGTACCGTAGAACGGGGCTAAATTGGAAATGCGGGGATATTTTAGAATTCATAACCTGTAACTTCATCTGGCAATCCTGTTAAGGTACAACACAATTCCGCGTAAATTACACTGTAATAGTATAGCACATAACCTTCCTTATTCAGACTTTAGATGATTTCAGTATTCGTAAGCGTGGTAATGGTCTGTTAGACATTGAAAGTGAGGCGGAAAATCAACCAATATTTGAGCCTGTCAAACTTTCAGTGCTAGTGCGTCCTGGGTGAGAGTTATAGCAGTTAAGTTTTATATGAAAAAATGGTGTTGATGTTAGTATCATTTTGCAAAAAAGTTATAAACATTATGCTACCCCAAAATTTTTTATGGTCCTTTTTGAAGATCGGAGCTATTCTGGATGGCGTTTTTATAATCATTCCAAAATATCCGCGGTCTTCTAAAATCACCCCATTCTTTAAATTATCAGTGCTATATACCTTTTATTATTCTTGATTCAAAAATGTATGTTTTCCAATTCAACCCCACATACGAGATAACTATAATTAATGCGTTATTCTTACCGATTCTAAAATATCCCCGACCCACGAGGCTATTTTAGACGGGCCTAAAAAAATTTTTTTTCAGCACCCTGTAAGAATGGGGACCTATTTATTATAGAATAATATTTGGTCGTTTATAAACCTATCCAAAAAGCATATCAAAATAGATTATTTTTAATGACTCTTTCTGCAATATTAAGAATGATGAAAAAAAGTCTACAATAGCCCCGTTCTACGGTACGCTAAATTAATTTACAATTAAACTATTCGTTTATGGTACCTAACATAGTAAACTTGATTTTTCAATATTTTCATGTCAGTCAATTTACATATAGTAGACAATTCTTCCTTGCAATTAAAGTTGATTAGTAATAATAATGTAAACGACATTAAAACTTGTTAAATTATCATTTCACGCTCTGAAAATTTCTTGAACTGAATTGAGTCGAAAGCTATTTAATTATGCCAATCAAAATATCTTTTGATTCTATTAAACGGGTATAACAAACACATGATTCATTCAATGGGAATATTAATTCATCCCAGTCGACTCTGAAAGATCACATCAGGAGAACTCAATGAAATAATTATGTTTTCAACATTTAGGTAATAGAAACAAACAAAGTATTAAAATCTCTAGTGTAGAATTACTACAAAATTGATTAAATGACAATTATAAAAATTTATTCATATTTGGCCATTATATAGCTGTGCTATAGTTATTTGAAAATATTTTTTCGGTTGTGTGATATAATATAATGTGATAAACAGCTTTTTCACCAGAATATTATAAATGAAATATCAGTCTTTCTGTTTTATACATCATAGCTCATACATCATTTTTCGATATCGTGAGCTGTTATTTATATCGCACAAAAAAAACTGATTTCCGGCAATTTGCATTTAAAATGAATGAACTTCACTTAGTAAAACACTTTTACATAAAACTTTAGAAATTAGTTTTTAATCCCCTTAAACTGTATAAAAAACTGTTTCACCTGTTCAATATATAACGGCAAATTAGTCAACGATATATATCTGCCACTTACAAATAAAAAAATTTTGATGTCTCTCTTTGCAGATATAGTCGGCGCTTATGATTATATAATTATGCTTGAATATATTAGAGCAAGAACTCATCAATATTGGCCTCACTCATAGATTTGCTACTATTATTTCAAATTTATATAGCAATCAGAAAGTATTTCTTAAAATAGATGGCATAACAAGAGGAACTAGATTTACTAGCAGGTGTATACCTTAAGGTGGAATATTATCCCCACTCTTGAACGTAATCTACTATCACCGTTTAGAGAAAATTTTCAAAAATGCGAATATAAGAGTAATTCAATATGCTGACGATATCACTTTATATACATGAGGATCAACCTTATTAGAATATCGACAAGATCTCGATCAAGCTATAATCAACCTTTCCAGTTTTCTCTTCTCCCATGGTCACGCTATGTCTGATACCAAATCGGTCGTATGCTCTTTCACAAAGAAGAAAATATTCTTCCCAGATAATATTACTCTTGGAAATATACTATTGAAACATGTAGACTACATCAAATTTTTAGGAATGATACTTGATAAAAAATTACTCTATAAGTATCACATTGCACATGTGAAACAAAAGGCCGAAAGCCGACTTCAAATTATCCGTTTTGTTTGTCGTAAGCACTGGGGTGCAGAGCAGAACACAGCTCTATTGTTTTACAAAAGTTACCTAAGATCAGTCTTAGATTATGGGAGTATGTTTTATGGTGATTCTTGCAAGACTAATTTAAGCTGTTTGGATGTTATTCAAAGAAAAGCCCTTAAATTAAGTATAGGAATTCTGAACTCTACTCCTCCGGACGTAGTTTATTCGGAATCGGGCGAACTGCCTTTGAACTTGCGACGACAAATGTTAGGTTATAAATTTCTAATCAAAAGAATGGCAGTCTCTAATACTCTGGTGGACGAGCTTCACAAGCTTTTCATTCTGACACTCACTAATAAATATTGGATTGTGAAAAAAGATCCTGTTCTTATATCCTGTTACAGCTCTATTGTATCTCAAAAGGAAGAACTCTACGTGGATATCAAGCAACCAATTTTCACGATGGCCTATGATCTTTGGAATACAGATATTCATGTTATAATTCCCAATTATAATGATTTGACAGCCAACAAAGAATCACTGCGCCTGATTGATTCAAAATTTTCAGACTTCTATAAATTATATACGGATGCTTCAAAATCAACAACATCTGCTGTGGGAGCCGCAGTCTACGATCCCCTTTCTTTGGAATATCTTAAATTTACTCTACATGAAAATTACTCAATTTTTTTTGGCGAACTGTATGTTATATCTATGGCACTACATTACATTCAAGAACAGCAAGAATTGTTATTCCAAAAAAAAATATTCTCATTCTATCCGATACTCAATCCCTTTCATTGAAGAATTTTTCTTTAAATAGTTCCTTCTCATTTATACATAAAAATATTCTAACGTCTTTAAATTTTCTCATTCAAAATCATATTCATGTTCAATTCATGTGGGTAAAAGCACATGTAGGAATTTCTGCAAACGAGAAAGTTGATTTAGCTGCAAAAAAAGCTTCAAAGAATGAAGTAGGTATAACTTACGAGATGTCATCATTCTGACTTCTTCCTAATTTTCCAAAAAAATGTCTACAATTTTTGGAAACATGGAGAGAATTCTAGAGGAAAATATTATAAACTTAACCAACCGTTTCCGGCATCCACTCCATGGTTTAGGAATTTAAGAAAATTTATTAGTATTATCACTCGAATGAGGACTGGCCACACTTTATGTCCTTCTCATTTGAACAAAATAGGTATTAACGAATCTCCTTTATACGATTGTGGCGAAATAGGTACAATTGATCATTTGTTGTTAGTATGCAGCAATTATCCTATATTCAAATCTGAATAAAATTTTGAAATTTCATCAACCTTACAACCTTAGTTTCCTCATGTCACTTGAAAACATGAATGTCTATGAAGTCCTATTCGAATTTATTAATGCTCTAGGTTTAAAACTGTGACAATCGTTGTTTACTTTGTGTTTTCTATCCTCGATAAGAACTAAGGAGAACTAAAATTTAAAAAAATTGTTGGCTGCCTTTTAGGCAATCTGCCATTTGATCAAAACAAAAAATAGAACTTGTTTTTGCGAATCGTTTAGTGTATATTCATAGCTAAGATTGAGATAATATCAACAATTATTTATGAATAGGGTCTTTTAGTATTGAGTGAATTTGTAAATGACCAAACTCTGAGGTTTTCATACAAAATAACCTCTTCCTCTTGATTTAAATCAGCATTAGGTCACTAAGGTCGGATTTTCCGCTACTTTTTATTTTTTTCACATAAAAATTCCTTACCCTCTGAGTCACTTTGGAGGTATTGTGGACAAAAACAAAACATAAAAATTACAAAAAACGTGAAAACTTTTTACTAAAATGTCGGCTCGAAAATCTGCAGAAGCGCATGAAATTTCTTCATACACATTGTGGCGGTGAAACGCGTGAAATGTCAACATCAAAATTACGGCAGTGAAAAAAATTCAATTGAAATTCACAATACACTAGCAAATTTTGAAATATCCAACTCAATGAAAGATCTTCATCAACATTCATTCAACCCACCTACCAAATATGAACCCTCTTATTCAATCTAGTTAGAAAATATTGTATAGCTCCAAAAAGTTCTTCCCTAGCATTCACTTATTAACGTACAAATTTTCAAGTCTCTAGCTCGATTTGAAGGTTGTTTAGGGGTATAAAAATCCTCCAAAAATATCTTTTTTAGTTGCATACAACGTTCAAAAAAATTCTTTGGGAAGGCTTAATTTTATATGTTGTTCATAATCAATATTCCACATCTTGTGCTAAAAATTTTCCGCTTATCTACCGCCTTGACATTTCATTTTCCAAAGATTCGAGATATCTCAAGAAAATTCGAGTACATCAAATTCAAACTCAGTTGATCTCATAATGGACGCTGAAAATGCTGAGGTATCAAAAAACCCAAAACGCTGTGGTCCACTCGTGTTTAGTCTGTTGAATTTTGACCCAATGCATCAATCTTATCAGATTCATTTTATTCTCATAAGATTACATACTAATAAGAGATATACCATGAAAATATTTTAATTAAAATTTAATCTTTCATTCCAACGAAATCTACAACTGCATTTCTGTGAGAATTTTTCTGGAGAGCTGGAAGTTTGAATATATAAACTCTTTCAAAAATAATTCTTTCAAACATCATAAATCCTGAGTCTCTTTTGAATACGGAACTTCGGTACATCCAAGTTTGCAAACTTTTCTTCAAGCTGCATGCATTTTATTGAACATCGCGTGAATTGAACCAGAAAATTGTGAATTTAGTCAATTAGACATTAGTGCCAGATGGCCAAAAACCAAATTATTGTTCAAGTACAAAAATGGACTTATACAGATATATATATATATATATATATATATATATATATATATATATATATATATATATATATATAATATATATATATAAATATCTATAAATATATATATATATATATATATATATATAAATATTAATAAAAATATATAAACTAATACAAACAAACTTCCTAGCGGAGCTGGTTATATGAGTTCACGATGCATCGAAATATTCCCACCTACCTTAGACTGTAAATGTTTGAAATGTTGAGATGTTTATCAAAATCGACTGAAAGTAATATTGTCTGGTGTGGAGACGTACGAGTTCTCGTTGCCGAACTGTTTCCGACTGATGGCGCTGTAGCATATTAATATGCCATTGGTATATCGTGATGCCATTTTGTTGCTAGGTGGAAAATATAAGAACGTTTGAAATGTTGGGTTGGTTAACCAAGCTAGTAAGTCGAGTACTTAGGTCCGATGGCTAGTATTTGGGAGGTCTCGGGTTCAAACCCAGTGGCCGACTGGTCTGCCATGAGTTTTTTCAGAGGTTTCCTCATGGTAATATGAGTCACTGTTTGTATACTCATAAGGCGAATGCTGGGCCAGTATTAATCCTCTGAACCCTAACCACATTTCCTATGTTCTGTAAATATCCCGTCTCACTTATCCTTAATGCACTTGTGCATACAAGTGTATCCTCTGATCTGGCTGAAGGAGTTAACTCAAGGTGCCTGTCTATTAATTCTAAATGTTGACTTATTTAAACTGAGAAGTTAATCAAATAGAATTAAAAGTTGTTCTACTATCTGAATTTTATTCTACATGTATTTCTGTGCTTATATTTTCGAAAGTTTGTGATTTGCAAGTAAAACTTGATGAATGATATCAAAATAATATACAGTTTTTTTTGTTCACTTCTTTCAGACACAAAGAATCGAGTTGTTTGTACCTGATTGTAAAGTGTACCGAAACTAACTTAGTGAAAATTCAATATATATATTTCGTTTTTTACTATGTATGTTTACTAATTTTCAACAAGTATCGGCCCCGTCAATTCGAACTATATAAAGTATATTAAGTTCATAAATAGTGTTCAAAAATTCGAAAAATGTAGATACAAATAAACTAATAAACAAACTCAACAAAATGTATATTAGTTTGAATATTCTATTATTGGTTGTCTAATTAAAAGCAGACTACTGTTGTAGTCTGTGGAAGTTTTCTAGACGAATGAATTACATATCCATAATGTATATTAAATGTACTCCGATCATCGAAATTGAAGTTGATTAAATAATTAAATTACGTAATTTTGCATTATCATCAATAATTTATATTGTTTTATTGCAAAATAGTTCCATGTAGGGATATATGGAACAAAAAAAATGTATCATAGAATTATAAGGAAAGTATATTCCAAAATTCTGAGAAGTTTATGTCAACATTGAAGATTTTACTATAAAGATTGTACATACAGATCAAAATGAGATCGTTTTATAATTTTAGTGTACAGAAATAACCTTAACATGAACTTTCTCTTCAAGTGAAATATTTTATATTGACATTATTGCATTTTGATGAAAATCGATTTCATTTATGGATTTCTTTGTTAATTGAGAACAGATGAATTAGTAAATATGATTTCCACTTCCAGACAGAGATTTTTCGTTAGAACTTAACCCTAACTATACACACTATTTTGAAAATAATTTCCACTGTTATAGAAAAATACGACAAAATTGATTAAACTAATCAATTTACTCTTTAAGTAGATTTCATTCATACTATCCAAGAAAAATATTACAGTTTTTTTTAATTACAAAGCAGCTTATATAAAAAAGAAAACATGATCACCAAAGGATAAGTATCATTTCAGTAAAAATTCTGCATAATTTATCAATTCAACAATATCGTTAAGTGATTGGTTTCTCTGAAATGAAGCATAATATTTAATTATTCTTTCAGTTTTATTGAAATAATTTGAAAGGTGATTATGTCTCAAATATATTCAATAGACCTTTTCATCACTTATAATTTTTTGTGCGCATGCGTCAGTATCAGCCATCTTTTTCGTACTGTTTCATGTAAACAAGCATTGTAAAATACCATTGTAATGATTAAAATCAACAAATGTGAAATAAATAATACCCGTTAAGAAAAACTAACTACAAAATAAAAGAAGTACCTTAATTTAAAAATACATGCTGTAAGTCCACAATAATTATCTTATTTGTACGGAAACGAATAAAAAAACAGTGTTGTTATGGAGTATGTATATGTAAGAGTGGTATCGATATAAGTCATTTAAAGCCAATAAATAATTCAAGGGAACAATACCCGTCAAGTTCTAGATATTAACTTATTATTGATATTCATTATTGATATTGCTATTGATTATTGGGTTAACAATTGTTTTGATTTCTTTAGATATTTTAATCAGATTCATACTCTTGAACATTTACTGCAACAGTCATATCTTCGATTTCTCCTTCTTCCTCTTCCTCTTGCTGGATGTTCATAAATTGTTCAAATGTGGCTGAGTCATTGGTCTCTTCATTGAAATCACAGGAATCTTCCTCTATTGTACTCAACTGGACATTTGAGCAAAACTGACCCTGGCAATTGGTACACGCTTGAGAACACAGCAACCCGACTTTTTTTACAGCCGCATTTGGTACTACAACCTTTTTTGCAATTGCAAAAAATAGTGTCGAGGAGTTTTTCTGGAGCAGGTGGGAGTAAAATTTTAATCGGTTCCAGAGTATTATCTATCAATTTCCAACCCTTCTGGGTTCAGTTGATTTCCTAGCCATGTTTGAACTTGATAGTATACTCGATACAAGTGTTGAATAGCAAATGCCGATGTTGGAGGAAGGCATGATAGTTGTACTTGTTTCTTGTTTCGCGTTTTTTGTACAGAAGTAAAGTATCGGTATTTGTCAATGCAAGTAATTTTTTTGGAGCTCCATAAACCGCAAGAAAAAATTTCTTCCGTAATTATTGTTTGAGGTGTGGAATCAATTTGTGTAAAAACTTTAGCGCAGTCAGTCAAATGTTTTTTTTTTCGAATAATTCAAATACTGACGTTTTGCCCCTTCTGTACATTGCTGACGATGTGTCGCAGCCGGTTATCGTATCTAAAAATGAAATATAGTTTTGACATAAGCAGATGAACTTTCTGAAGAATATATTTCTGTTCGCTGTTGAGCCCTTCCAGGTTTTAGAAAATAAATAAATATATCCATTGGAGTCCTTGCACTAAGTAGTACTAACAAATCAACATCTTTACCAACTACAATTGTTGTGTTTGTTGCATTATATTTTTCTATTGCTGGGATTCAGTAAGGGACTGACTATCTTTTGAATAGATGTTTTCAGAATAGTATAATATATATGAAAGAGACATAAATAGGTACTTATACATGTCTTAAGTGCCTGATTATGTATATACGTGGCTTATATGTGCATATCATGTATAATGTGACTCTTAGAATCGCGATATCTCAGGAATGGTAATTCTTAGGAAAAAAATCATAAAAACAAATTTTGTAGAGAATTTTAAGTTCTACAACTTTCGTTCGAAATTTTTTTTTTGATAAAACTTCCAAAAAACCTCAAATTTTGACCTTTGACCCCGAATAAGTTCTTTAGCACACATAGGACCGATGAGGATTTTTAAAACTTAATTTTTATGGGTAGACCCCAGCTCTCCAACAATATTTGGCTCTCTGGGGTTTTTTGTTATTTGACCACTATTTTTATGTCCAAATTGACCGGACTATTGATTTTCCAGAATGTGAGAAACTCAAAATATTCTTAAAGGACACAGTAGATTTCATTACAACGTTTCTTCGGGGAAAGTAGTTCATCCTCAAAATATTGACACTAGCTGATGCGTAAATGGATAAAAAATAAACAATCTCGTAATTTGAAGCGCCCTATTTTCAATCTATTCTTATTGATGCTGTAAAATATCGTCCCGACATCAAATAGAGTTCTAAAATAGAATAATTACCGATTTACGAGTATTCCTCTGAGTAGAGGGCTGCGCAACGATTTCTACCTCATAATTGAAAGCACTTTACGTATCTATTCTGATGGTTATATAATGCCTCTATTTTTAATAGTGATATAATATTACCTTCGATTACTTCTAAAAACATATCTATATAAATCTCTAATCAATTTGATTTAATATTTTAATCTCTAAGAGAGGAAGGAAGTTACAATGAATTAATTCTTCACCTGATTTGAAAAAGAAACCATCGATTCAGAAAACTGTTTATATATTATATATATATATATATATATATATATATATATATATATATATATATATATATATATATATATATATATATATATATATATATATATATATATATATATATATATATATATATATATATATATATATATATATATATATATATATATAATATATATATATATATATATATATATATATATATATATATATATATATATATATATATATATATATATATATATATATATATATATATTATATATTTATATATATATATTTATATATATAATAAATTTATATAAATATATTCAAATATTATCGACAATATTATTCATAGCCATTTCTAGAGGAGCTTTTATTGTTTCAAAACCAGTTATCCAGCATGTCCTGCCTTCCAAAAATACATTTTCATTCATTGAAATTTATATCTCATTCTATATATATATATATATATATATATATATATATATATATATATATATATATATATTATTTATATATATATATATATATATATATATATATATATATATATATATATTATATATAAATATATATATATATTTATAAATATATATATATATATATATATATATATATATATATATATATATGTATATATAGAATTTATATATATATATATATATATATATATATATATATATATATATATATATATATATATATATATATATATATATATATATATATATAATAAATTTATATAAATATATTCAAATATTATCGACAATATTATTCATAGCCATTTCTAGAGGAGCTTTTATTGTTTCAAAACCAGTTATCCAGCATGTCCTGCCTTCCAAAAATACATTTTCATTCATTGAAATTTATATCTCATTCTATTAAGACCCCTTGACAATTTTCAATGAAAAGGCCCAATTAATCAAAACCGAAGGAAAATTTCTCCTTTATATCTATCATCGGTTTGATAATAATAGCCAGGAAATTCATCCCCTTCTTAACCCATTGCTGTAACAAACAGCAGCTATGGGTGAATTGAACTGTGAATTCCTTTTAACCAAACCAATTGTAATACATCAGCTAAATGAAATAATCTATTCTCGATTGTTACCTGAGGACTGTTGAAATGGATTCAACTTATTTAGGTCGGAACACTTGCCGGCTCAACAATGAGGGCAATATCAATTATTTTGATGGTATTCCGAACTTTTCGATATCACCATCAATTTATAATTGTATTATACGCTTGAATTCCGACGAATCGGAAATCATTTTAGTTACGTTATCTTTGATCATCGATTTCTAGTCATGTTATGATTAAAAGCTATTCAATAAATGTACAAATCATTCAACAGTTAGTTTTGAAACAAATATCTTCACTAAACCATTCTAAAACACAGTGTTACCCTTATTTAAACTAAAAATTATATATATATATATATATATATATATATATATATATATATATATCAGGGGCGGCTAGTCAAAGGAGGCTAAGGAGGCTAAGCCTCCTCAATAATATTCCGTGTATCACTAAAGTATTATATTGAATAGTCAGCATTCAGCATATTCATATTAATCAAAATCATATTATTTTATGCACCTACCTTCCTTTCAACCTACATTATATAATATAATTTATTAATTACGATAGAAGGTATTTACATTTACTGCATTTCATTCATTTCAAGATTTGTGGCAACGCTGCGGAGGCATGGAAAGGTATATTCTCAACGTTCATTATGCCTGCCACAGAAAAGCAAAGAACGGTGCAAATACTCCGAATGAATACTTCATTGCAATAGAAAAGCAAAACACATGTAAATGGCAACACCGATCGCGACCCAGTCTTATACAATGTCGACTAATCACAACTATAGAATTTCGCGTGACATCGAGCGAACTCGTTGGAAATCGTATTGTCTAATGGCCGGCGTGTTTACTAATTTTTTTTGGTTACTGAAGTTAATTTCAAAAATTCCAATGGTGACTTAGTGGAATATTTGTTATCCCATAACTTCAGTGTACTAAGTTATGAGGATAAAGTTTTAATAAAAACATTGCGACCTACCCCTGAATTAAACAATTTGGTGCAGCGTAACAGAAAACAAAACCGCGGTTTTAATTCACGGAATTATGAGACATCCTTGCCTAACCGGATCACAGGTAAAAAATAAATTATTTTGTTGGCAGTGTTTACTTTTTATTAGTGAAAATGTCTCTGTTTGGGGCTGCTTAGGATTTGAGGATTTAATTCTATACCTAGTTGAAAGTGAGGAATTTTTCACCGATAAAGTAACTTTAAATACAGCACGCGGATTAATATCTTACTTACAAGATAAGGAATTCAATATATTTTTTAAACATCTTTAAATTAATTTTTGAACAAACAGAAATAGTTTTTCAAATCTTAGAGCACAAGTTTTCAGATGTAATTTACTCACGAAATCGGCTCAAGTTTCTTTTGGAAAAAATTTCAGAATTTCGTGCAGAAGTTTATTTTAAAAAACTATTTTCTGTATTTCAAACTACTGATGATACGACTCAATTCAGCCCAAAATGAAAGAAATTCAGTTACGCAGATATGGAGCTTCACTATAAGCCAATATTTTATGAAATTTTGGATACTATTAGGGGTCAAATAGAAATAAGGTTCTCTGATTTGAAAGAACTGCATTTTTTTTTGAAATCACCTTTATTCATTAAATCATAATAATTTCTTTACATAATTAAATGTTACTTCTAAACAATGCCTGAGAGCACTGGTATCGATGTATTTAAACATACAGAAGTGTTTGAAAAATATTGAATTAAATTTAGATATAATTGTAATAAAAGAACTGCATTTCTTCGACTTACTCAATAAAAATTTGTTAACCGGATTTTCGGCTAGTTTTCCAGATAACCTCTTGGAAAATTTATGTCAAAAATGCACTTTTTTTGATAAGGTGGCCATAAAAAGTGAACTGTGTGTTGTTTATAATGACAATGAAATTTTGGGGCAAAATGAAAATCATGTGGGGACTATTAAATACCTTTTTGATAATGATTTGAATCAAGATTTACCTCAAGTTTATAAACTCTTATGTCTAATTGTTTCTATCCCGGTGACATCGGCTTCCGTAGAGCGCTCGTTTTCCACTCTTAAGAGAATTAAAACTTATTCACGAAATTCAATGAGCCAGGATCGTTTGAAAAATATTAGTTTTTTGTCTATTGAAAAGGAATTGGTAAAACTTTTGGCGAAAGACAAAATATTTCATGAGGATATTATAGATCATTTTGCTAACGTTAAAGATCGCAGAATCCCGCTAATCTTCAAAAATATATAATAACTTTTCATTTGCTCTCACCAGCTGTTAACAAATTCGTTAAGTAGGTAGGTACCTATTTTGTGAAAGAAAAAAAAATTGATGAATAGATGAATTGATTAATTGGCTGAGAAGAGTTTTTGTGAATATTGTCAATAGGAGTTGTAGGTCTCAAAGTCTCAAGGTAGACACTCGAAAGTGAAAACAAATTAATAGCTTAGGGTGCTTGTTTTACTTTGATTTTCTTTAAATTATAAAGCGGTTGACCTTGAAATCCTAAAAATTTTCACCTTTTGTAGCCTCCTCAAACCAAAACCTCACGAGCCGCCACTGATATATATATATATATATATATATATATATATATATATATATATATATATATAATATATATATATATATATATATATATATATATATATATATATATATATATATATATATATATATATATATATATATATATATATATATATAAATTATATATATATATATATATATATATATATATATATATATATATATATATATATATATATATATATATATATATATATATATATATATATATATATATATATATATATATATATATATAATATATACAGGGTGTTTCTAAATTGATGCGAAAGATTTCAATGGGTGATTCTTTAGCAGAAATTAAGGGGGGTCTTTCATATAACTTTTTGTTCAACACCCTTTCCCCTCCAAGTTACAGCCCTTTGAAATTAGGTGAAAAAAATTGTTTTTATTCAATACATCCACTTTGGAGAAATTTGGAAGAATGAAATTTGGCAGATAACTGCTCCTAATAAAATGGCAGTTTTTGAGTGTTTTTGTTACCCTTAAATGTAATCACAAGGGGCTGAAAAAAACAACCCCTATAATATTTTGCATCAGAACTTTTTAATGCGCCTATATTTTCCTTTTGAAAAAACATATTCGAAAAGAAAAACTCGATCTGCTACTTTTTTATGTCCTGACTTTTGATCATAAAGTTGTTAGTTTGATCACAAAAAAATAAAATAGTGCTCAGACTATTTTCCCATAAATTCACAGAGGTTATCATTTATTAGAAAAAAACAAGTAAGCTGCAGTCAAATGTCAAATAATTTGTTAATTGTTATTAGTAGTACAATTATTGTTCAATCCGCTCTTATTTGCAATATTCTTCAACTAAATAAAAAAATGCCATTCTTTCGATAAAGTTTTATTTAGTTGTGAAAAATGTTTGAAGTCATTATAAAACTGTCTAGAAATTAGAAAAAATCAGGACAATAAAAATATTTGTCATATGACTTCATTTGACAGCAGCTTACTTGTTTTTTTTTAAATAAATGATAACCTCTCTGTGAATTTATGGGAAGAGTCTGAGAACTATTTTATTTTTTTGTGATCAAACTAACAACTTTCTGATAAAAAGTCAATTCATAAAAAAGTTGAAGATTGAGTCTTTCTTTTTAAATATATTTTTTAAATAGAAAAGTATAAGCGCATTAAAAAGTTATGATGCAAAATATAAAAGGAGTTGTTTTTTCAACCCCTTGTGCTAATATTTTAGTGCAACAAAAACACTCAAAAACTGCCATTTTATTAGCAGCAGTTATTTGCCAAATTTCATTCCTCTGGTTTTTTTCTAAGTGGATGTATTGAATAAAAACAATTTTTTCACCTAATTTCAAAGGGCTGTAACTTGGAGGGAAAAGGGTGTTGAACAAAAAGTTATATGACAGACCCCCCTTAATTTTTGCTGAAGAATCACCTATTGAAATCTTTTTCATCAATTTAGAAACACCCTGTATATATATATATATATATATATATATATATATATATATATATATATAATCTCTTGATAATTATTAGCAATTCGAATTTAAAATATATATATATATATATATATATATATATATATATATATATATATATATATTTATACCAAAAGGTAAGTCTACTGGGGTTGCAGCAATGAATAGTAATATACTGTTTTTCCTTAATCTTTCGAGATCTTTATTTTATCTCTTCATCAGGTGCACTAAAAACACGACAATGTGAATAGGTAACTCGGAAACAAAAATCTTTTTTTTAAATATTTACAAGAAACAAGATTTCAACAAAAGTTGTTTTAACAATTACCATGGAGTTGAAATCTCGTTTCTTGTAAGTATTTAAAAAGATTTTTTTTCTCCAAATGACATTAAATGTAGCTTCTTTACACTAAATAGGCCTAAAAGAGATACTTTTAATATTTCCATCACGTGTTGCTCAGATTTCGAATTTTACAACATTCTCCCTTGATGAATAAATGGAAATTCCCTGTCGTCGAATTACATGAAACTAGCTCCATTGGAGAGTTGATTTGATTGATTGGCCTAAAAATTGTTCCGTGTATATCTACCAGCGCAGTACGAAATAATTAATGATAAATTGTATATTCTCAGTTAGCAAATACTATGATAAATCATCTACGATTATTGATAATTTGAAATATTTACCCATCGATCCACTCGTCGTTTTTAATTTAGATATATCATAATTTTCTTTCGAATTGAGATAAAAAAATGAATTCTTCAAAGTTATTATTATTATATTATATGAACTCAACTTCGTGTCCCTAAAATAATCTGAATACTTCATAAACTTCCAAAAAAATCACTCAAAAATTCATTCTGTGTTGTGTTCAAGTTTTAGCTTGAATAAGAAATTTGAAAGCTGGAAGACAAAATTCCTGTTCTTGTTGATTATTTGCACATTTCTTCGAACCATTCAGCTTCATCAATTTCTTGTTACTATCAATTTGTTTCTTATTTTGAAAAAAAAACAGATGATGAATGAAGTGTATTTTGAAAGGGCTCGCCTTTCCCTCATACCGTTATCAACAGGAAAATAAATGATACAACTCAAATTAATTCTCGACAGAGTACAGCCTCTCGAACAACCGAATCAGGTTAATGAAGAAAATATAGGATGATCGAGAAATCATTATTGAAATAATTATAGATGAAGATCCGCATGCTCTAAAAGATCGAGCGGAGCCTCTTTTCTTTAGGGATGTGTATTAATAAACCGATCTAGTGCATTATACATCACAAGCTTATATTTGTCGAAATTGGGATCCCAAAATAACAACCTTCAATCTAGGTTGATAGAAATGTTTTCTTGGAAGTTGTTCTTGGTATTGTGATGTGCACATATTAACTTTGCAATTGAAGCAATCGAAGTATTTGGATAATATAATATAGCGCCATCCCACAAAATTTCCTCCTACCTGTTACCTTTTATTGATATCGAGCAAAAATAGTCAAAAAATGGCGTTTTTTGTATGGGAGTCCCCCTTCAATATTTATTTTATTTTAATTTTATTATTTATTATTGAATTTAAAATACAAATGAGTACTTTGTGAATATTTCAAGTGCCTACCTGTTGCCATTATTGATATCGACCAAAAAAAATCGCGTTTGTTGTATGGGAACACCCTTAAATATGCATATTACTTTGTTTATAGCGGCAAAGAAATACATAATTTGTGAAAATTTCAACTTTCTAGCTATTGCGGTTCTTGATATACAGCCTGGAGACAGACAGAGAGACGGACAGACGGACGGACAGACAGCGAAGTCTTAGTAATACGTAGTACGGAACTTCCAAGAAAACATTTCTATCAACCTAGATTGAAGGTTGTTATTTTGGGATCCCAATTTCGACAAATATAAGCTTGTGATGTATAATGCACTAGATCGGTTTATTAATACACATCCCTAAAGAAAAGAGGCTCCGCTCGATCTTTTAGAGCATGCGGATCTTCATCTATAATTATTTCAATAATGATTTCTCGATCATCCTATATTTTCTTCATTAACCTGATTCGGTTGTTCGAGAGGCTGTACTCTGTCGAGAATTAATTTGAGTTGTATCATTTATTTTCCTGTTGATAACGGTATGAGGGAAAGGCGAGCCCTTTCAAAATACACTTCATTCATCATCTGTTTTTTTTTCAAAATAAGAAACAAATTGATAGTAACAAGAAATTGATGAAGCTGAATGGTTCAAAGAAATGTGCAAATAATCAACAAGAACAGGAATTTTGTCTTCCAGCTTTCAAATTTCTTATTCAAGCTAAAACTTGAACACAACACAGAATGAATTTTTGAGTGATTTTTTGGGAAGTTCATGAAGTATTCAGATTATTTTAGGGACACGAAGTTGAGTTCATATAATATAATAATAATAACTTTGAAGAATTCATTTTTTTATCTCAATTCGAAAGAAAATTATGATATATCTAAATTAAAAACGACGAGTAGATCGATGGGTAAATATTTCAAATTATCAATAATCGTAGATGATTTATCATAGTATTTGCTAACTGAGAATATACAATTTATCATTAATTATTTCGTACTGCGCTGGTAGATATACACGGAACAATTTTTAGGCCAATCAATCAAATCAACTCTCCAATGGAGCTAGTTTCATGTAATTCGACGACAGGGAATTTCCATTTATCCATCAAGGGAGAATGTTGTAAAATTCGAAATCTGAGCAACACGTGATGGAAATATTATACAGTCCGCTTCACTTTTTAATGAGCTCATTATTAGTGTCCCGTCCATCGATAGAGTGGTCAAAGACAGTGGAACCACATAACCCCCTCATATTTTCTAAGAAGGCACTAAGGACACGCGCACAGATCATAGTGCCTTCCATCAGAAACCGATAGATATCTCAATTCATGTCGAACAAAAATGCCAATCGCCGAAAACTCATTTCACCTCACACCCATAAGTGGCCAACATAATATATGCGAAAATCTGAAACATGTTATATCTTTCGGTGTTCCACCACGCATGCATCAGTTTTCGGTGATTGGTGTTCCTGTTTGATCTGAAGTGAGATAACTATCGGTTTCTGATGAATGGCGCTGTGATTTGTTCGCATGCTAATAGTGCTTTAGTTTGGATTGATTGGTCCGATACTTGGTGTAAATTAATAAACATATTAAAACAAAGGTTAATAATAACAAATTACACATTTATTAAAAGAAATAACGCATGACGCACGTTTCGGTGGAACTTCACCTTCTTCAGATGCTAATGGCAAACTAACTATGATTCTCTGTTATATCGAAAACAAGAAATGACAAATTGTGTAAAAGGGGTAAATAGAAAGATGGTTACAAATAATTATTAGAATAGGAAAAACCAATTCTGAACTGCTAGTTAGGTAGTTCGGTAATTTTGAAAAGATTAAGGGGGCTTGAAGTATGATCGATTTGGCTATTCAATAGGAGACCGGAATGCTTGTATTTATTTATCTGTAATGATTCTAAGAAATTAAGTTTAATTCCGTTACTTTCAGTATTTAATATTTTAAAATCGAAATTGAATGTGTGATTTTCTTGGATTAAATGGTTTGCATAATGTGAATCCGACTTCTGATTAACAAAGCTACGTTTGCGTTCTGAAATTTTAGTTTGAAAACTTCTGAATGTTCTAAAAATGTAAAACTTATCACAATTACCTCAATTAATTTTATAAACTCCTGATTGATTATCTTTATGAACTTTGGATTTATTATTTTTTATATGATTTCCTAAATTATTACCGGTACGATAAGCAATGTTAATGTTGTGCTTGGATAAGAGAGATTTAAGTTTTTTACTTGTATTTCCGATGAAAGTGAGGCTGTTATATTTGATGCAATTTTGTGTTGGAATGGATGTAGGGATCCATTCCAACACAAAATGGCAGCTTTCAATAGTATGGTATGTAGATCGTTTAGTAAATATTCCACTTTCAAACGCCAATTTTAACATCGAGAAAAATATAATTAAACAAATTGCCGTAAATAATAATTATGATCCCATAATAATAGACAATATGATAGATAAAAAGTTGTTTAAAAATGCGATTAACCAGGTGTACCCCCTTACTAAAAATAATATCAAATATAACAGCCTCACTTTCTTCGGAAATTCAAGTAAAAAACTTAAATCTCTCTTATCTAAGCACAACATTAACATTGCTTATCGTACCGGTAATAATTTAGGAAATCATATAAAAAATAATAAATCCAAAGTTCAAAAATATAATAAATCAGGAGTTTATAAAATTAATTGTGGTAATTGTGATAAGTTTTACATTAGTAGAACTTTCAGAAGTTTTCAAACTAGAATTTCAGAACACAAACGTAGCTTTGTTAATCAGAAGTCGGATTCACATTATTCAAACCATTTAATCCAAGAAAATCACACATTCAATTTCGATTTTAAAATATTAAATACTGAAAGTAAGGGAATTGAACTTAATTTTTTAGAATCATTACAGATAAATAAATACTAGCATTCCGGTCTCCTATTGAATAGCCAAATCGATAATACTTCAAGCCCCCTTCTTAATCTTTTCAAAATTACCGAACTACCTGACTAGCAGTTCTGAATTGGTTTTTCCTATCTCAATAATTTTTTGTAACCATCTTTCTATTTACCCCTTCTACACAATTAGTCATTTCTTGCTTTCGATATAACAGAGAATCATAGCTAGTTTGTCATTAGCATCTGAAGAAGGTGAAGTTCCACCGAAACGTGCGTCATGCATTATTTCTTTTAATGAATGTGTAAATTGTTATTATTAACCATGGTTTTAATAAATAGTGCTTTTCTTAGAAACTATGAGTTGGCTATGCGAATTCGATGCCGTTGCACACTCGGTCGATGAAGTGAAGATTACGTTCAAGAAAGAAACAGGCCGTCTAGTGTTTCCATCTCGTGTGGCTTGGATGTCGTATTTTCTAATCTTCTTCCTTGAAGGATGAATGGAAATTCCATGTCAAAAATAGCTCCGCTCCGTTGGAGGGTTGATTTTTCATATGAATTTCACAACGAATTAATATCTACCACACACGATGCGCCTGTATTCAGCGCTAATAAATATTTATAATTTTATTCATCTCTTAATAAAGCAAATAATTCAAAAAATAGAGAGTACTTCAATAAAGCAAAACATATTAAAATATTTAAATATTCAACAAATTTCGTAGTTATTTCCTGTCAAAGCAATAAAAATCAGTTCAAACGCACATAATATCTCATCTAATAACATGAAACAGCTTTCAAACGATTTTAATGAATTAATGAACTCATTTTATCCAAATTATTTCAAATCTATTTGCATGCATCGTTCTGCGAAGACAATCAAAAAACGAAACTCTATAGATCTTGTCTTCATAATACATAATTTTTATACAGCAAAATATTTTTTGTATTTTCAAAATATGTGGTCCAGATCTGTGTAGTCTGCGGATCAGATATTAAATATAAAAATATTAATAATAAAAAAAAAGAAGTAGATTATTCCATTTTAGATTTTGAAGTAATATTAACAAACCGTAGTTTTCGCCAATATTTTTAATGAATATATATTAGTTCCGTTTTTATGGTGTTCTAGTCAATTCGATAATATTTTTCGCTTACTGCAATAAAACTCATTTCTAGTAGTATTAATTAATATTTCACTTGATGAAACATGATTCAATATTTACACTAAGCAGAAGTTTCACAATATTTTGAGATTTTAAAATTCATTAAAATTCATTTAACAATGGTTCAGGTTTTCACACCATTATTTAGAGTATTTCTGAGACTGGTTGCAATTTTCAAGTAAAAAATTATATCGAGTCTTAGAAATACTTTTGATAATAAGCTCGAAACCCGAAACATCATAAAGTAAATTTTAATAAATTTTGAAATTTAAACATATTGTGAAACTTATTATGTCTTTTTTTCAAAATTCATCGAAGATAAAATTTATTTGATTAGTCTTCATCACTTCATATCTATTAGATTCCTACTGAAACTTTAAGTAAATAGTTCTCTATCATACTCCAAAAAACATCGATATCGCCCAGTGAAAGAGCATTATTAATTGAAAACTGGCATCAACTTCTTCGAAGTCGGTGTAATATTACATCGCTTTCATGAACGCTGTGCTGTTTATATTGATCAGATATAGCTCACGAAATAGTAGAATTTTCCGCTTTCGTGTTAGTTAAACTTTATTGTTTCCTGAAACCGTTATATTGAAGAATAGAGTTCGAGATAATAAGTACATTGCATAAATTGTATCTGATAGTAGAAACCACTATATGATATAAAATACATTGAAAATTCGATATATTCTTCGAAGTATAATAATATATTTATTGTTGGCCTGTGTATTATTATTAGTTATTTTCTAAAATAAACTAACATACGTATACTGAAGTAGTGATGAAGTGGACGAATGAGTCAAACATAACTGCTAGTGTTTCAACTACTATCTGACTATAAATGATAAACAAGATACTTTTTTTTTCATCATTATTTTTATTTAAATGATTGCAATTGAAGTTTCGTAGCACTACTATATTTTGAAGCAAACGTACATTTTTGGCATTTTACAGGGTGGGCAAATTTCGATGTTTGTATAGAGTTTCTCGATAAATATAGGAGATTCAAAAAAATGGAGAGCGCATTCTCAATCTCTTTTGTCGAGACAAGTTCACTAGCGAAAACTACGACTTAGTCTTTTGTTTTCGATTTATTAACGAAAGTTTGATTTTTCGACTTTTAGATAAGTGTGAATATCATGGTTTCTTGTGAAGTTACGAGATAATAACTTTTACATTCTCAAGGCACTTTTTCTGTATAATTCCGTGGCATCGAGAAAATTAGTAGTGCAATTTCGAATTATGGCAAAAAGATGTATTTTTTTGAATGGGATTCATAGTTGACATGGTTCGAACGAATTTTGTTTCCCTGTCTAACGATGTATCATATGTCGGGTCGCTTTTGATGTGTAAGTCTGTAATAGAGAAAATAATATTTTACTACATTACTTTTAGCTTCTTTTATTTTTTTTAACGTATTCTAAGTAGGCAGGTGTCATCTATGGCAGAGTGTGTCCATTTCTTTCCGTCATAATATAAATTATATTGTGTCGTACGAAAATTATGAGAAATATGTTCTTGTTTATTCAAAGTACTAACAATTTTAATATTGCATATTATTAATTGTGGATCATTCGGCAAGCAGAGCAAATCACAACATTGAAGATCTTTTATGAATATAGCTTCATTAGGTCTTCTTTCTGGATAGCGATATAGAATATATCTCAGATGCAATACCACAATTGTTTTTACTAAGAAGTTTTACTTCGAACATATCATTATTCCTCGTACGAAATCCTGACTTTTACGATTATATCAGTTAATTTATACTATGACGGAAAGAAATGAACAGACTCTGTCATATATGACACCCGCCTACTTGGAATACGTATAAAAAACGCAAAAAGTAATGTAGTAACATATTATTTTCAGTAGTAATACTATGAGTACTTCAAAATAATCAGGTTATACATCGATAACTTGTCAGTTTGACAGTTTAAATCTGTCAAACTGACACGATTTGTAATTATGCAGGAAGTTTGAGATGTATAACCGTACTCATTTTGAAGTACGCATTGTATTTCATACCTTTATTTGTTGAGTATATTAAGTCAAAATCTCCGAATCGATTTCTGTTGATAAACGTCAACATTTGACGGTCCTCTTAGTTTTCGATTGGTAGAGCTACTCTATGTATAATCAGGTATTATCGAAATTATACAAGGTAACTTAACTAAATTGATCGTTTTGATTGGTTGAAAATCATACGAAAAAAATAATCGCTATTAAGAATACTTACACATCAAAAGCGACCCGACACATGATACATCGTTAGAAAGGAGAAAAAATCCGTTCCAACCAAACCACAGCCAACTATGATTGGCATTTGAAAAAATACATCTTTAGGCCATAACTCGTAATTGCACTACTTTTTTCAAATTTTTTCGATGCCACTGGATTATACAGAAAAAAGTGATTTAAGAACCTAAAAGTTATTATCTCGTTACTTCACAAACAACCATGATATTCACACTTGTCTAAAAGTCGAAAAATCGAACTTTTCTTTATAACTCGAAAACTATGACGATAGCAAATTTTGGTTTTCACCAGTGAATTTGTTACGATAGAAGAGATCGAGATTCTGCCTTCCATTTTTTTTGTATCTCCTATAGTTACCGAAATACCCCATACAAACATCGAAATTTGCCCACCCTGTACAGTTCAAATGATAGTAGACACGTATACAAAGGAAGAGGTAGATAAATTATCATTATCAACTGGGAATTTCATATTTTAAGCTAAATATATGAAGGGCTTATTACGAACACAGCATTCTTTTGAAAAACATAATTTGGTAAATTCCATACATCTGTTTGGGCATTTAAAAAATTGAAGAAATTATTTCTATTATATTTATTATATATTTCTACAACTTCGAAACTATTTAGTTTTTCACTTTTGGTAGCTGTATATAAAATTTTTTCATATTACTTACGTATGCAATTATATGACCTGAATCTAGAAAATGTTTAACATAATTTGAGTTTTCCTCATTTAATATGATGAAATGTTGATGTTCTTGTGACAAAATTTCTACCTGTTTGCCCTATGTAAAAGCTATTACAATCACTACAACTAAGCTCACAAGGTTCTTATTTTTTATTAAGTACAGTTTTATTACTTAGTTAACATTAAGAAATAATTGAGAGATTTCTTGTGTAGGTTGAACGAAAATAAGTTGATATATAGGTATATTTGTTTTTCAATTTGATATGTTTGTCTATTCGGTTAGGTCTATTTGTTTTTACTATTTATTAATTAAAATCTATTCTTCACTATTTGTTTAATTATGTAGAGTTCTGTCCTCTATGTCTCATTGACTGATATGCTGCTCATTTGTGTGAACTAGAGTGAATGGAATATTTAGGAATTGTACTATCTATAAAATTGAGTTTTTTGAAGATATCGAAAGACAACTTGTTCCTCTGGACAACTTTAATAGAAGCATTCCAATAAGGATCCATATTTCATGTTTTGGTGAATCCATGCAATGAAAAATATTATAGAAATAAAATCTTATTCAATAACTTACCTTTATCTGTGAAGAGATGATACATTAAAAACAAATTTCATATGAGGAATTGGATCATATAAATGAGGTTATCTATTTCAGTTGCATTCCATAAATTTTATCCTCAGATATAATTCGCATCACATAAAATTCTATTAGGACAAGATACATTCATATTTTATGACTGGAAAGTATAAGTACTATTGACTCAAAAAAAGTTCATAAAATTTCGTGATTATTTTGTATACACCCTAATATTTTATACCTAGGAAGTATACAACTGACCTAAAAACCAATTTGTATTGTCACCAATTGACATACTCTATCGCAATATCATTTCGAGCTATAGGGAAGAAAATTTATAAATTCAAAGAATATATAAATTCCAGAGTTCATTGATTCAAAGGTGTGTGTGCAAAATTCTGCCTTTTTGTAAATCTGTAGTTACGAGTAGAAATTACAGTTAATAAGCTTAATTTAAAGATAATAAATTTTTCTTTATTAAACTCACTCATAGTATATCCAAAGTCATCCTCTTTCTCAGGATCATTCGCAATTTCTTCCTTGTTCCTTTTAACATTTCCAGCACTAGCTCGATCGATCTGTGAAAATAATAACACATTTTACTCATTTATTTTGCTGGAATTCGATCAATTAAATTATGGTTCAGATTAAGATAAATTATTTTCCATTCAAAAGTTTTCACTTTGAAAACCTGCTTATTAAAATGGGTGCGATTAGCAAAGTTGTACCTAGGACCAAGATAGTTTTTCGTTTCATGACTTTTTATGATGCTTGGCACCAAAAACTCGATTTCATATATATATATATATATATATATATATATATATATATATATATATATATATATATATATATATATATATATATATATATATATATATGTGTGTGTGTGTGTGTGTGTTCATATGTATGTAGGTATATTTAAGCTTATGTATTTTGGCGTTGTTTACAGGATGAAGAGCGCTATTTAGAACCAATAGGGTTGAAAGTTTGTAAATAGGTAGTTTCGCATGATATCTTGAATGGGATTGTTTTTGGTTCGAATTGGTTGAGGGGTTGGCCCCCCTGGAGGTGAAATTAATTTTTTTTTATACGACAGAAGGCGAAATTTTGTAGCAATAAGGTTGGAAGTTGGTATGTAGGTAGTTTTGTATGATATCTTGAACGGGATTGGTTTCGGTTCGAATTGATTGGGGGGTTGACCCCCTGGGGGAAGAAATAAATCTTGTTTACATGATAAAGGTCGCTTTTTTCGAGTAATGGGGTAAAAGTTTGTAGGTAGGTATTTTTGAAATATATCTTGGATGGGATTGGTTTTGGTTCGAATTGGTTGGGGGGTTGAGCCCCTGGGTGAAGAAATAAATCTTGTTTACATGATAAAGTGCGTAATTTTGAAGCAATAAGATTGAAAGTTAGTGAGTAGGTAGTTTCGTACTTCGTATATTGGATGGGATTGGTTTTGGTAGGAATTGATTGGAGGGTTGACCCCCCAAGGAAATAAATCTTGTGTACACGATAGAATGCGCAATTTTGTTACCATAGGATTGAAACTTTGTAGGTAGGTAGTTTTGTACGATATCTTGGATGCTATTCATTTCTATATGAATTGGTTGGAGGGTTGACCCCCTGGAGGAGGAAATAAATTTTGTTTACACGATAAAGGACGCAATTTTATAGAAATAGGGTTGAAAGTTTGTAAGTACGTAGTTTCGTATGATACCTTCAATATGATTGGTTTTGGTACGAATTTGTTGGGTGGTTGATCCCCCGGGGAAGGAAATAAATATTGTTTACACATTCAAAGGCGCATTTTATTTTAATTTGGAAAAAAAATCATAATTCGATGAATATATTTTTTAAACTCGATACGTTATGAAAACCTGCCCTTCTAATGCAGCTCGCTGCGATGGAGTTTTCAATTTTAAATTTCACCCATAAATCGTCACTGATTACTTGATTCGCATCTGTTACAAAGTCACTATTCAGAGCCGATAAAATTACAATAACAAATAACAGAACAGTGTAGGATTCAATATTAAACTTAGTAGATCTATATATAAATGTTTATAAGTATTCCTATTATTATTTTATCAAAGCTGATTCAACAGCGGGCTACTCATACTATAGAAAAACAGAATCAAAATGGAACTAGCATAAATATTGTCGAAAGAAAGGGACAGTGTGTTTTTGAGGAGATAAACATATCATGGAAAATAGAGTTTATTATAAAGTATAAACTCTAAAATAAAACACACTTGGATTATGTTTCATTATATAATAGTATATTATTCAACGAGCGGTAATGTAGGTCATAACTCACGCAGATGAAGTTTGCAGCACGAGCTGCAAGCGAGTACTGTAATTCATCAAGTGAGTTATGACCATTACCGCAAGTTGAATACTATACTTTATCTACGACTATAACAATAAATACTAAGATACAAATACAAATTCACAATAATTAGGTAGTATTAACTCAATTTGAAAACGTCAGAATTATTCAAGTGACATTAGCAGATGAGTGACGGTCGATCTTTCTTGGGATCTTAGTAGACTATATAGTGAGTTATGGCAGTGAGTTATTATTACTCACGCCGTTTGGTAATAGATACTATTAATTGCTAAAACGCAGTTGAATAATGAATATATCATTCAATAGGAGTAGATAAAAATATTTAGATATAGATTTAGCAGTAACGAATAGTCGACATGTTTCGAGTTATGAACTCATTATGAAAATCATCTTATTTTATAAAACAGGCAAAAGCAAAGGTGATACCTGAAAATCAATTTGGGCGCAATTTTGAACCAATAGGGTTGAAAGTTCGTAAATAGCTAGCTTTGTATGATATCTTGGATGGGATTGGTTTTGGTTCGAATTGATTTGGGGGTTGATCCCCCTGAAGGAGAAATAAATCTTGTATACAGAATGAATGGCGCAATTTCGTAGCAATAGGGTTGGGAGTTTGTAAATAGGTAGTTTCGTATGATATCTTGAATGGGATTGGTTTTAGTTCGAATTGGTTGGGGGGTTGAGCCCCTGAGGGTAGAAATAAATTTTGTTTACACGATAAAGAGCACAATTTTGAATCAATAGGGTTGAAAGTTTGTAAATAGGTAGCTTCGTATGATATCTTGGATGGGATTGGTTTTAGTTCGAATTGGTTGGGGGGTTGAGCCCCTGAGGGTAGAAATAAATTTTGTTTACACGATAAAGAGCACAATTTTGAATCAATAGGGTTGAAAGTTTGTAAATAGGTAGCTTCGTATGATATCTTGGATGGGATTGGTTTTAGTTCGAATTGGTTGGGGGGTTGAGCCCCTGAGGGTAGAAATAAATTTTGTTTACACTATAAAGAGCACAATTTTGAATCAATAGGGTTGAAAATTTGTAAATAGGTAGCTTCGTATGATATCTTGGATGGGATTGGTTTTGGTTTGAATTCAATGGGGGTTGACTCCCTGGTGGAGGAACTAAATCTTGTTTATACGGTAAAGCTCGCAATTTTGGAGAAATTGGGTTGAAAGTTTGTAAGTAGGTATTTTCGGAAGATATCTAAGATGGAATTGGTTGGGGGGAGGGGTTGAGCGCTTGGGGGAAGGAATGAATGATGTTTATATGATAAAGGGAGTAATTATGGAGCAATAAGGTTGAAAGTTTGTGAATAGGTAGTTTCGAATGATATATTGGATGAGATTCGTTATGGTAGTAATTGCTTGGGGGGTTGACCCCCCAGGAGAGTAAATAAATCTTGTTCACACGATAGGAGGCGCAATTTTGAGACCATAAGGTTGAAACTTGTAGGTATGTAGGTAGTTGTTATTTCGATATAAATTTGTTCGGGGGTTGACCCCCCGGTGAAGGAAATACATATTGTTTACACGATAAAGGGCGCAATTTTTGTTTTTTAGATTTGGAACAAAAATCATAATCGAATGAATAGATTTTTTTGAACTGGATACGTTTTGAAAACCTGCTTTTCTAATGCAGCTCACTGCGATAGAGTTTTTTATGATTGAGAAAGTTTCGGAAATAATACTTTTCTCACATGCATGCGTTATATTCAAGTATTGATAATTCAAAATTCATTGAAATTAACCTGAACTCCAGCTGCGGATATAGTTCTTCCCTCCAAAAGTCTCTCATCTTCATCATCTTCTTCCTCACTTTCGCTGGAATATGTAGTGGTAGTAGCATTTTGCAGCGGAGTGGCAGCTCTGTTCTCCACGACACGAGGTTCGGGAGTGACTGCAATGCTAGGCGGACCAGAGGGTTGTAGTGTTGACAAATCGTATTCGCTGTTATCATCAACAACTTCATTCGCATTTATTTCTTTTTTTGATGAATTCTGAAATGACAACTTTGATTTGAATACGATAATATTTCAATCCCTGTAACTGTTCATTGAATAACATACTACTGCACTGTATCGAAAGTAAATAGTTAGATGGTTTTCAATTCGTTTTTTGCATCGAAAGGAAAAAAAAATTGCCACCTACCAACCGAACATTCCAAACGTTCTTGTGCCTTTCTCTTCGTAACACAATGGCATATAAATATGTCATAGCGTTACCAGTCGGAAACAAATGAACCACGTCTTTCAGATAGGTGAAACAGTCTGGAAGACATGGTTCGTTTGTTTTCGGCTGGTAGCGCTGTGTCATATTTATATACCATTTTATTGTACAGGGGAAACTACAATAACGTTTGAAATATTACCACATTCGGTAGATAGATGGATAATACTGATGTATCTTATTTGCCATCGATTGTGACAATCATCTTAACAATTCTAACATTGACTAAGGAAGGTGGGAATATTGCGATGCATCGTGAACTAGTATAACCAGCTTTACTAGGTGGTTTATTTGATTAGTTTCGAATAAATGTATTAGTTTATTTATTTATATATGTATATATATATATATATATATATACCTATATATATATATATATATATATATATATATATATATATATATATATATATATATATATATATATATATATATATATATATATATATATATATATATATATATATAGTTTTCGTTTTGTTTGGACTCTTTAAAACCGCCATCAACAGACCAGTTAAATCAAAATCATTAAAATTTTGGTATTTTCAGTCAAAGTTTTAGCATCTCCAAACTTTGGGAACATGAGTTACATGAGCGGATACTTTTTAAACTGTGGACAGTACCTAGTAGTGAAAATCAATTACAAACAATATTTTGTTTGAAGGATTTTTGAACACCTAAAACCACTACAAATAGAATTAGGGGTTTGAAAATCTGTGAGTAAATTAAGTTGATGTTATTTCCTTTTCATTAAATGATAAGGAATTGTCTTTCAGGGCAGTATGAAAATTCTTCTCTTACCGCTGATATTTTTATGTAGAGATTTTAAATTTTGCTCCTCGAAAATAGACCTTAGTGTTTGAGCTCTGCAGTTCATGATTTTTTTGTTTTGTGCTCGTTTATATATATATATATATATATATATATATATATATATATATATATATATATATATATATATATATATATATAAATATATATATATATATAAATATAAATATATATATATATATATATATATATATATATATATATATATATATATATATATATATATATATATATATATATATATATATATATATATATATATATATATATATATATATATATATATATATATATATATATATATATATATATATATATATATATATATATATATATATATATATATATATATATATATTCCTATGTGAGTGTCTGTGTGTGTGTTCGTGCCTTATGCTAAATGAGGCCTTGTAAGTAATCATTAGTAATGCAAGTCCACTTAAGTATAACATACAGAAATTTCCTTCAAATTTCAACATCCAAACCTTCTTCTCCAACGGTCTCAATTCAAACAAATTGCCTTTTAATGCAAAGAAAAAATCAGGTGATATATAAATGCGTTTTATATAGAAATAGAATATAATGCAGTAAATGTCTAGTAACCTATATTGGGCAAACAGCTCAACATTTTTCATTCTGTTTTGAAGAACATATCACATCAGCTTCATACCCTCCAATAGGTCCTAGAAGAATGAATTTAGAATATATTGTTCATAATTAATTTCCACATCTCCGCTCATTAATGTATCTTCCGCTAGTTCCTTCTCCAAAATTTTGAGGTGCCTAAATTTTGATAGTTCTGTTCTGCTTCTAAAAGAACCCCTTATATTGTATTGAATGTCAGAGTATATGTATATAAACCATTATATTCAGTAGATATAGAAAAACTCTGAAATTATGAAAAAAGGTCAGAAATTTCATCTCCAAAGATTTTTCGTATGCAAATTTTATTGAAACAAATGAATAATAAAAGTTTTCATTAGTTTTCTTCGACCTTTTTTATTTAGCATATTATGGAATGAGGATAAATAAATATTCGTTCATTTTCTACTTACCTGAATAATTTCTTCAGAGAAACTATTGGGAATATTTGTACTAACAGGAGAAGGATCGGAAGATAGACAGTTGCTCTTGAATGAATCATCGTTTTCGATCTGCAATTAATTGAAGAGGGCAATAAATTAAACAATTGAATGAATACATATTTTAAAAAATTGGTGGAAGTCATTAATTCTTTGGAACATTACTAGTTAGTGTGACTTAATCGCCATAAATATAGATTTGTGAAAATATAGATTCGTGAAAATATAGATTCGTGAAAATATAGTTTCGTGAAAATATAGATCCGCTTACAAGCCCCTATTCGTGTTACTCCTAAGGTAGACCCCTATTTGCGTTAAGCCTATGGCTATTGGGAGATCGTTGGTCCTTCGTCCAGCGAAGGTTTGCGTTCTCCCGTGGTTCGACTCTATCCTATATTCATCAAAAGCTCACGTGAATCTGAGCACCCTTGATACGAATTTTAATTTTAGGCATCTTTAATCAGGTAATTTTCTCAAATTTCATCAAAACTTCGAACGCTTCAATCTCGCGATACGCTTCGCTTATCGGAAACGGACCCCTGTGAGGTCTAAATATAAGAGGTGTACTAGATTCACGAACATTGATGGTATTTGATTCTCGTTCAGATTTGCTAAATGTTTTTTAGATGTTGATATTTCACATGTTGTTCACTCAATCTCATTTTCTTATTTAATAACCTATGATAGGCTCTTTATGTGACCCTACTTCTTGATGACCAAATTTGTGTTAACTTCGAAATATTCATCGAAATCTTGTTTTTTTTTATTCCAGTCACAATAATATTTTAAGAAGTCAAAACTGCATAAGAAAAATAAGAAAAATTTGATTTTATAGAATGTAGTACTAAAATTAAAACCCCAGTATCTTTATTACTCTTACTTCCGGTGCCGTACCCGGTTTCGGGAGTAGGCGACCTCTCAACAACTATTCGTGTTGTGCGTGATACAGTGATACACGAATAGAAGGAACCTACAGTCTTACGATGGTTCCGAACGTCTTTATAGAGAGGCTTTACAATGCAGAATACTTCTCGTTGGTTTGCCATTGCCTTCCGAAAGGTGGCTCCACATTAATTCGTTGCTTCGGCCGGGATTCGATCTACCGACCTTCTGTTCAGTAGTCCAACGCATCGATCACTGAGCTACGGAGCCACTTCTACTCTAGGATGAAGAGATTTGAAAATTACCATATAGCAAAAAACAGTTTCGAACTCGCTAAATATTATTAGATGACCTCTTACCTCATTTGAGTCATTAATAAGTTCTATGTTTGAAATTTACGTTTATTAATAACTTTAAAAAAATGAAAAATGAATGGTTGCATTGATATTTGTTCATTTCGATGCCATCTGTGATTAAATATATTTTTTTTCATTTAGTTACTCATAACGGATTCATGCCTTACCCAAGGAATAAGTGACTGAATTACGAACGTCACTGGATTTGTCGCATTCCGTATGATATTTACAGCATCTTCGTGGGAGGTATGATCTAGACTTATGTCATTCACTTGGAGTATTCTGTCACCAGTCTTGAACTGTCCGCTTTTTCCAGCTGGGCTATTTGGCACAATACTTTTTACAAAGATTCCTAGTGTGGCAATTCCAGAATTATTTTGAGCTCTCAGGTCAACCTAGAACAGAAATGAATAATCACCGTAATGTGCGGTGCACACAGAGAGTCTACTTAGATTTAGACGATACAAGTTAATTCCTGACTGATACGAAATTCATTTACCTTCATAATATATGGGCTAGACTATAGTTAAAAATTGTGCGCACATACAAGAAGACTCCAAGGTCAGAATTATTCAGAGAGGAATCTGGATGCAGTTCGGGGGAGTTTGGAGGAACAAAGCTGTAGAAACTTCTAAAGCGCCTCCACTTCCATACATTAGTATGGAAGATGCCTGGAAAAAGTCCGAGGTCCGACAGCCCACTGTTTTAATTTGTTCTGATAGGAAGTTTAATTCTGAAACCACAGCTGTGGATGATAACTGGGCATTTCTTCTGACAAATGCCGACATACAAATTTTTGTGAAGAAATACCATAAGCAAGGCAAACGAATATGGGTCTTCAAAGACAACACCCCCATGTTAAGATTTTATCGACTCTTATCTTATCACCAGAAATAAACTCTCTTTCAGCAGATGATCAGGTGATAGAGATGTGCCCCTCACAGTAAATTCGAAATAAGCTGAGACAAAATCGTCATAGCCAATGCACGAAATTTTTGCTGCTGATGCAAAAATAATAGAAATTGAATTTAGAGATAATATGGATGTGAAAAATTTCATTCAGTCATTAAATTTGCTGAATAATATTGTATCTCTGATGGTAGAACTGTTGGATACAGAAACTTTTAGAGAATTTCTTCACAAAATATCATGTTTAATGTTCAGATATTTTTAAGAAGTAGAATCTGATGAAACGCGGCTGAAAAATGTAATAGCTACAAATATAATGAACTCAAATTTTACAGGAAAGAATTCAATTCTCTTCAAAAAATCAGTTGAAAACCTGTTTGGCATAACATGAATCATTAAAGTGTTGGTGCATCTTATCATATATTAAAGGTTCTTTAAAAATTTGAGCACTTTTCACTAAGTATACACTAACGTATTTTTAGAGCAGATAGCCAACAGTAAGTCATAATTTTACCTTTCCTCCGACGATACTGATTCCTAGACTTGAGTTGGGTTCACGGAAGACTTTCACATTATGAGTAGAGCCCCAATGCCTCTGTAGTGCAGGAATGGAGGGTGCTCTTGCCTTCATACTCCTCTTATTGTAATTTCCACGTGAAATCGTCATTTGAGAGCCTTCGCTGTTGAAAAGATAAAATTTCTCAAAATTATACCAATATCTACTGGATTACTGAGCTTAAGTTACTGCAAATGATTATAAGAAAATAATTATTCATTGTCTAGAAAAGATTAATTGATCTCCAAAATAGAATACTAGTAACATTTCTCTTATAAGAATGTTAGAATAATAAAGATAATAACAATAATAATTATGATAATAATAAAACAATGTTGGTAGTTGACTGGGCGGGCGGTGTATGAAATTCTTGGGCTCGACAAATCCTCAAGAAAAGTGATAAACATGAATCGTAGCCTGCATAACAGTCTTGCAAGGTTTGGAATACCAACATCATCAAGAAAAGCTGGAAATGGCTATACGGGTATTGAGAAGCGTAGACTCGCTTCTGAAAATGGTTGCTCATCATGAAATCAGGAATCAAGGGGCCTTCCTATTCAAGTCTAAATGGAGGGCTTTTGAAGTAGCTTAGTATGACCGGTATATCAATCACACATGAGCTATTAGGAACACCGATCACTCTAACAGAACAAAGAAAAGTAGGTAGACAGTCAAGTGAGATATAAATACAAGACGGTATAAAATGAACATAATGAAAGTAGACATCCCAATAACTTGTAGAGCATATCATAGCCAGCAGGAAACTGTTATGGATGCCCTGTCTACTTGACAGACTACAGAGTTCATGCTCCATCAGAGAATGAAAGAACTCGCATATGCTGGAACTATGCTTCTCCATCAACTCGGCAGATCCACATAATGAAACCAAATACATAGTAGTCCTGCTGGGCGATAATGGTTTGTCGTCGAATTATCCTTTTTTGCCGAAAATAATGTAGTGATGAAATAGGAACAAAAATTAGAAAAATTCACGGATTTAATTCTAGAACTGAGGACCCTATTCGAACGACATAAAGTAAGGATGGTTGTACTAATCATTGGATGTCAAGGAAGAATGAGAACAACTAACGTGAATGAATTAAATATTTTTCCGGCCTGCATATCTCTGGCCGAAGTATTAGCTTTCAGAATACAGAAAGCAGTTTTGCTCGGATCACTTCGAGTCATTAAGTCCCATGAACTGAGAACCATGAAGAGCTGGAAGGCCGCTTCCAGCTCTTCTATTTTGTAAAGATACCATGCAAGAGCAGGATGAATAACTTCTCCAAGGAACGTGAGATAAGTTTTTTAGTGAGTATCTAAACAAGAACTGGAATCTCATACTTTTAAGAATGAGGACCCACTCAGGGTAGTCTATAAAAAGATATTCCTCTCACGGACGCAAAAATTGATAATAATAATATTTATTCTTTCATTCTGACAACTGTACAATTTTAAAATACATTTCAACATTCTATTCTTAGAATGAATCAGCCTTCATGATATTGTTCATAAATTCACGTACACTGTAATATGTCCTAACGAATGAACGTTTTCAAACAATTTTTTTCGAATGCAGACTTTCCGAATTATGTAACCTTTAAAGGTCGGTTAAAAAGTCTAATTCCCTGGTATGAAGGTGAGGACACAAACTTGGGCAATCTATGTCTATACATCATTATTTTATTGTCATTTGATATGGGGTTACGGCTAAAGGTCTATTGTGTCCCCCATCAGAACTGTTTTCACTATTGCGCCTTCTAGTTCCAGAGAACTGACTCCAATATCTGAAAAGGCTTCAAGGAGGTTACGTTCTCACCCTTACAAGTTTCTTGTCCAAAGCTTTCTATCTGTTGACTTGCAATGAGGAGGCATTCTGTAACCAGGTGAATAAACCTATTGTCATCAGATGTAGCCATATGCTAAATAAATAAATAAATAATCAGATGCTTCCCGAAGCGAAAGTGTCCTGTAAGGAAGTAAGTGAGGAAGTATAATTCTCACTTGCTGAGATCCAGATATCCTTTGGATCTTACAGTTTTATAGTTCCGAAGGTACTTTTTGAAGTGATCCATCCCTGGAAGATTCCGCCAGAGTGTTTCTCTTTCGGTTTCTTCTATCTCCCGAAATTCTTTCTTATAGGTGCATTTTCCTATACTACAGAAAGGTTCTGGGCCAATAAATGGAGTATGTGCTCCCTTACTAGCAAGTATATCTTCGATTCCTGAGTGACCGGGACTAGACTAAAAAGACCTTTTTATTCTTGCCCGTTTCGTTGAGTTGCCTTTGGCACTCCCATATTAACTTCGAATCGATGATATGGTGATATGGGCTTTGATAGCAGGTTGACTATCAGAATAGATCACTATGTTGCATTTCTGATAGTTTCTTCCTAGGTTCATATCAAGACATCTTTCTATTGCGAGTATTTATGCCTGAAAGACTGCCAGCGCCAGCTCCTGTCGTGAGTTTGGAATGTCTAGGCATTCGATAGAGTCCGGCACACAAAGCTAATAGAGATACTGAAGAAAATCGGACTGGATGACAAAGACCTTAGGATCATCGCGAACCTGTATTGGAATCAGAAGGCCAACGTCCAAGTACAGGACAGCCACACAGAGCCAGTCGGAATTGCTAGAGGAGTTCAACAGGGTTGCATATTGTGTCCACTGTTGTTCAACATATACTCCGAGTACATCTCTCGTGAGGCGCTGGAGGATAGTGAGGCGGGGGTGAACCTGAATGGATAGAGGCTGAACAACATAAGATATGCAAATGACACCGTCGTGTTCACAGATAACCTAGGCGATCTACAAAACCTGATGACACAAATCACATTGATCAGTCAGCAATATGGTCTTGATATAAATGTTGACAAAACCAAATTAATGATCATCAGTAAAAGAAAAATCCCGGATGACCACCTAATTATAAATGGAAAACGTGTGGAAAGAGTACAAAAATACACATATCTGGGTACCTGTTTTAATGAAGAGTGGGACCATTCACAGTAAATCAGATGCAGGATAGAGAAGGCCAGAGCAGTGTTCAATAAAATGACAAAGTGCTTCAAGAGCCATGACTTGAACATCAACCTCAAGATCAAGTTGTTAAGATGCTACGTCTTTTCTGTTTTGTACTACGGAGTAGAGGCTTGGACACTGATTGCTGCTACTGAGAGGAAGCTGGAAGCCTTCGGAATGTAGCTGTATCGAAGGATAATGAGAGTGTCGTGGACGCAGAGGATGACCAATGAAGAAATCCTACGCCGCATGGGGAAGGAACGTGAGGTCCTTTACACCGTTAAATGCAGGAAATTAGAATATCTTGGGCACATAATGCGCAATGAAGATCGATACCATCTCCTCCAATGTATCCTACAAGGTATGGGAGCAGAGGACCAGGAAGAAGGAGAATCTCATGGTTGAAAAACCTAAGAGTCTGGTTCGGAAAGTCAACCACGGGACTGTTCAGGGAAGCAGTCAACAAAATTATGATCTTTCAGATGGTCGCCAGCATCCAACCTGGATAGGCATACGAAGAAGAAGAAGGCATACACAAGATACTCTAATTTCTGGAGTTGTGGTATTCTATCAGTTTCGGGGAATTCCCTGGTTTTTCAACGAATATTCTAAACATTCAATGTATGGATGTTCGGGGAAATTTTTGAATTATGAGTCAAACCACCCTGCCTCTCAAAAAACATCAGTAATTATTGGATAAGCTGACAGGGCTATCAGACTATCTGATCCAGAATTTAGACAGCAAGCTATAGAAAAAGCAAAGAATGCACTCGTCAACAATGGTTATCCAAAGAAGCTGATAGATCAAGTTTTCAAAAAAAGAATTCAAAAGTTGTATAATAATCAACAACAACAAAAAAATGTTCGACATACGACAGACAAAATATTTTTCACTGCTATTCGTGCACGGTTTATCACAACCATTAGCAAATTTGACCAAAGGCTTCGATATCATGGTATGTCACAAAGGCTAAAATCTATTATCAAAAAATTTCATATCTCTTAAAACAAAAACCCCTACAAACAAAAAAGGTAATGTATTAAGTATATGAAATACCTTGCAAACAACTTGATGGTGTATACATAGGACAAACTAGCCAATATTTGTAAAATCGAATTAAAAGCCATAAATATGATTAAAAAAATGAAACAGCGCTTACAAATTACGAAATTTCAAAAAGACATTCATTCAACTACGAAAACACTAAAATATTGAAGCAGGAAAAACATACAAAAAAAAATAATTAGTAGATATGATCGAGATTCAAAACAAACGCAACGAAGTGAATGATAAGAAAGAGATAACCGGCTTAAATCCGTGTATTTGATAGTTCTATAACTTCATCCAAAGAATCATCCGTTGAAAATTTTAATACTGTTTGTGAAATAATTAGATCAATGTTTATATGTTTGTGTGTTTAAACGATTGGTGTAGTCTACAATGTTTTGGTATGATGTGTTAAGGAAGAGCATACCAAATTGATGCTTCATTTTATATAGTAAATCATTACCCTTAGAACATTTTATCGTATAACTCCAATGAAAAATGTAATATTGTTATAGTTCTGAAGAAGGTCAAAATGAGTGACCGAAACGTCAAATCAAATAGTTTAGAGTCCCTAATGGCCTATTCCCAAGAAAATCCAAACCTTAATTATATATATATATATATATATATATATATATATATATATATATATATATATATATATATATATATATATATATATATATATATAAGAGGAGGGTAGTCGCTGACTAGTTTAGAGGAAAACTATTTGTAGGGACTGCAGCAATGTAAAATGAAACTCTTTGAAGTTTTTTCAAGCTTTCGGAATTGTTTATTCCATCATCAGGGAGATGTGCTTTAGCTAAACATGTCAATGATTGTGACCACCATATGAACTACCTTTCAACAACTGTTCTTGCAAGAGAATCACATCTTTCAAAAAGATCTTTTTTAGAAATGGCCTTTATTTATCAAGACAAGAATTCCATCAATAAAAAAACAGATATAAGCCATTTGAGTGAAATTTATTCTTTTTTACTTTCACTTGATATAAAATAACACTAAATTAAATTAATTTAACGTAAAGAAATAATGTCAAACTTCAATTTGAAAATAAAATAATGAGTGACACCGATTTATCATTTCGTTCAGAAATTTAATTATAACTTCAAAAATGTATCTGATTATTTAACGAATAGCATAATTTTAATGTTTCTTATATCGTATTATCACAACATATGTAATCATCCTCACGATAGATTCTCCCTGATGATGGAATAAACAATTCCGAAAGCTTGGAAAAACTTCAAAGAGTTTCATTTTACATTGCTGCAGTCCCTACAAATAGTTTTCCTCCTATATATATATATATATATATATATATATATATATATATATATATTTATATATATATATATATATATATATATATATAGTGGTCATCTGGTAGGATGACTTATCATGTAGTGTACAATTTCTAAGAAATTCTTTACTACATGATAAGTCATCCTACCAGATGACCAATATATATATATATATATATATATATATATATATTGGTCCTCTGGTAGGATGTAGATGACCAATATATATATATATATATATATATATATTGGTCATCTGGTAGGATGACTTATCAGGTAGTGAATAAATTTCTAAGAAATTGTTTACTACATGATAGGTTATGTTGTTTGTAAGTATTATAATTTTTAACTATGTGAAATATTCATTATTGGCTCATTAAATGAAAGGATGTCTAAAAAACTTCCATATCAAGAGTAACATTTATCATTTCGGTGTCTACTTTAATCAAAGATTAATTCGATTCAGAGTTATCCTATTAAACAAATCAAAATATTCAAAAGTTCCTCCAATTTTTTCTCGACAATAAATTACCTGTCGTTTTCAAGAATGGTATCTACAAAATGGATATAAATCACATATAAGAAATTGAACATTGGGTTTGACAGTTGGAATTTCACATTTTGGGATATAAATTACAGTCAGGCGAAGTTGAGGAGAATATAAAGGATTCGAATTTCATCTATTGGCTTAATGAGATTTGGGTCTCTCATACCTCAGGCTCCGGGAACATAATATAAGAGAGTAGTTATTCAGTTTCCCCCACCCCCCCCCCCCCCCACCCCCCCCCCCCCCCACCCCCCCCCCCCCCCACCCCCCCCCCCCCCCACCCCCCCCCCCCCCCACCCCCCCCCCCCCCACTAAATGATATTGCGTTGGATTTTCTTCTTTTAAAATTTATTAATTGTAGCGACTTTTCTTCACTTTAAAAACTAAATAAATCACAAAATTCTGAGTACTACTATTATAAAAATTGGAAAATGTACTTGTGATGATAATCAGTGCGCACGAGAATGACGTTTAGCTATAACTGAAGCGTCATAAACGGTTTAGAACAGCGCAGCCCGCTACAAAATTCAAGAACAGGTATGAGTCGCTGTGGAGGGCGTTTACAATAAAACTGACAGCTGGCTTGTCAGGCAACCTTCACTTCCAGATATGTAAGGGGTCTTACAGAGAAATTCCAGTCGAAAACAAACGGTCAATTGTTTTTTGCATTCTACACCTCTTTTTTTCCACATCTACAACGATCGAATCAAAAACTCCTATTATAGGGCCGAAAAAAAAACTGGACCATAATTCCGTCCGGCAACCTCCACAATATCATTCATTAGGTCTTTCTTTACTCAAATCATCAATCAGAATGAGGTCAACGGTTTTTGCAAACGGAATGTTTCTCAGTGCCTGCACTATATAGCGTTTCCAAGAAAAGAACTAGTTTTCAGGCCCTAGGGCTGATCCTGTTGGCCAAGTGCACCAATATTCGTCCATTGAGAGGAAATGCCCGATCTCATGATATCAAAAACTGCATGATAAAGTATGATTATCTTATTAAAACAATAGTGTATACCACCAATTTACACATTCATTGAATAAAATACGCATAACGCACGTTTCGGTGAAACTTCACCATATTCAGATGCTAAACAGATGGCAAACAAAATATATTGTTCCGTAATGTAGAATACAAGAAATAAATTGATGGCAAATTGTGTAGAAAGGGCAATTGAAGAATAGTGGCAAATAGTTAGTAAAATAGGAAGAACCCAATCTAAACTGCTAGTCAGATAGTTCGGTAATTTTGAAAAGATTCAGAAGGGGGCTTGTAGTATGATTAATTTGGCTATTCAGTAGCAAACCTGAATGTTTGTGTTCATTTATCTGTAGTGATTCTAGAAAATTAAGTTTAATTTTCTCACTTTCAGCATTTAATATTTTGAAGTCAAAATTGAATGTGTGATTTTCTTGAATTAAATGGTGTGCATGATGTAAATCCGACTTTTCATTAGCAAAGTTACGTTTGAAATTCTAGTCTGAAAATTTCTGAAAGTTCTACCAGTGCAAAATTTATCACAATCACCATAATCAATTTTATGAACTCCTGATTTTTTTTTGTGAACTTTTGATTTATTATTTTTTATATGATTTCCTAAGTTAGTTTTGGTGCGGTAAGCAATGTTGATGTTGTGCTTAGATAAAAATGATTTGAGTTTTTCAATTGAATTTCGGATGTAAGTGAGGCTGTTATATTTGATATTACCTCTGGTAATGGGGTACACCTGGCTAATCGCATTTTTGAAAACTTTTTATCTATCATCTTGTTTATTATTATGGGGTTATATTCATTATTTACAGCAACTTGTTTAATTACATTTTTCTCGATGTTAAAATTGATTTTTGAAAGCGGGATATTTACTAAACGATGTAACATACTATTGAAATTCATCGCTGAATCGTAAAATATATGGATTATTATTGCAAAACGAATGGTTTGAAAGTTACTTCTACCAACTAAGAAAAATATGATGTAATCTCATTGAAACAAAAACAATCCTTTAACACAGGCTTTCTAAAAAACGAAGAAATAAGAGTGGAAAGTATAATTTCCTTCATAATGATATCTGAGTTCTATAAATTTTTAGAAAACTTGAAAAAGATATATTAAAGAATGGCCAAGAAAACCAGATTGTATTTTCAACATAAATCTTTAGAGATTCTTGAAGAATATAGTTTGTTTTAAGAAATTTAACATGAGAGGATTATAAAAAATTACCTCCTTGATTTAATCATTTGTATGAGAATATTCCTGGGTTTCTTAAATGTGACACCACAAAGATTACGAAACTATAATTTCACTGAAAACACATCCCCCACATTAGGTCACTGTTTCAAGGTTTCAACCCGCACAACTAACATAAATAAAAGGGGAATACTCCACTAACTCCGTCAAGTCCTATTAGAAACTGAAGTCTTCAACAAGCGCGTTCCATAATCCTATAATGAGTATCCAATATTATTACGAGTACAAAACAGAAATTTTACGATCCACTTCGATAACTTCCGACAAACAAATGAATCTTTTGTTTTAATAAGAAACTTGTAGACTATCCTTTGGAAATGTAGACCTCGATGAAAATTACGCGTTAATTAAGTTAAATAATATGATCGCTGATTTTTCATTGCGGGAAATGAAAAATCCGAACAAATTTACCTAGATTTAATTATGAGATTAAATGGCACAACACAAAAATATATATTACAAGAAGTTTGTCAAGATTGAGTCAACTACGTTTTATTACCCCTTGTTGTTTTATTCCATTGGAAATCTCTGCCAAGTGAAAATAGTTGACATATTAATCTATTCTGTTTAAGTTTGAGTTATTCCAAAATATTCGATATTTTCATTGTTAAAGACGACTCATATACCTATGTATTTTCATCATTCTCGAAGATCTTGTATAAAGTATTCTCCAAGTTTTGAGTCATGTATGTTTGCATCACAATGTTTCCATCGAACAAAATTAAAATCAATGGAAACTTCACATGAAAATTTGTTCAATGAATTTGATTATCTATTTTGTTTAAGTTTAAGTTATAGCAGAATATTCGATATTTTCATTGTTAAAGACGAGTCATATACCTATGTATTTTCATCATTCTCGAAGATCTTGTATGAAGTATTCTCCAAGTTTTGAGTCATGTATGTTTGCATCACAATGTTTCCATCGAACAAAATTAAAATCAATGGAAACTTCACATGAAAATTTGTTCAATGAATTTGATTATCTATTCTGTTTAAGTTTAAGTTATAGCAGAATATTCGATATTTTCATTGTTAAAGACGAGTCATATACCTATGTATTTTCATCATTTTCGAAGATCTTGTATAAAGTATTCTCCAAGTTTTGAGACATGTATGTTTGCATCACAATGTTTCCATCGAACAAAATTAAAATCAATGGAAACTTCACATGAAAATTTGTTCAATGAATTTGATTATCTATTCTGTTTAAGTTCAAGTTATAGCAGAATATTCGATATTTTCATTGTTAAAGACGAGTCATATACCTATGTATTTTCATCATTTTCGAAGATCTTGTATAAAGTATTCTCCAAGTTTTGAGTCATGTATGTTTGCATCACAATGTTTCCATCGAACAAAATTAAAATCAATGGAAACTTCACATGAAAATTTGTTCAATGAATTTGATTATCTATTCTGTTTAAGTTTAAGTTGTAGCAGAATATTCGATATTTTCATTGTTAAAGACGAGTCATATACCTATGTATTTTCATCATTTTCGAAGATCTTGTATAAAGTATTCTCCAAGTTTTGAGTCATGTATGTTTGCATCACAATGTTTCCATCGAACAAAATTAAAATCAATGGAAAACTTCACATGAAAATTTGTTCAATGAATTTGATTATCTATTCTGTTTAAGTTTAAGTTATTGCGAATATTCGATATTTTCATTGTTAAAGACGAGTCATATACCTATGTATTTTCATCATTCTCGAAGATCTTGTATGAAGTATTCTCCAAGTTTTGAGTCATGTATGTTTGCATCACAATGTTTCCATCGAACAAAATTAAAATCAATGGAAACTTCACATGAAAATTTGTTCAATGAATTTGATTATCTATTCTGTTTAAGTTTAAGTTATAGCAGAATATTCGATATTTTCATTGTTAAAGACGAGTCATATACCTATGTATTTTCATCATTTTCGAAGATCTTGTATAAAGTATTCTCCAAGTTTTGAGACATGTATGTTTGCATCACAATGTTTCCATCGAACAAAATTAAAATCAATGGAAACTTCACATGAAAATTTGTTCAATGAATTTGATTATCTATTCTGTTTAAGTTCAAGTTATAGCAGAATATTCGATATTTTCATTGTTAAAGACGAGTCATATACCTATGTATTTTCATCATTCTCGAAGATCTTGTATAAAGTATTCTCCAAGTTTTGAGTCATGTATGTTTGCATCACAATGTTTCCATCGAACAAAATTAAAATCAATGGAAACTTCACATGAAAATTTGTTCAATAAATTTGATTATCTATTCTGTTTAAGTTTAAGTTGTAGCAGAATATTCGATATTTTCATTGTTAAAGACGAGTCATATACCTATGTATTTTCATCATTTTCGAAGATCTTGTATAAAGTATTCTCCAAGTTTTGAGTCATGTATGTTTGCATCACAATGTTTCCATCGAACAAAATTAAAATCAATGGAAACTTCACATGAAAATTTGTTCAATGAATTTGATTATCTATTCTGTTTAAGTTCAAGTTATAGCAGAATATTCGATATTTTCATTGTTAAAGACGAGTCATATACCTATGTATTTTCATCATTTTCGAAGATCTTGTATAAAGTATTCTCCAAGTTTTGGGTCATGTATGTTTGCATCACAATGTTTCCATCGAACAAAATTAAAATCAATGGAAACTTCACATGAAAATTTGTTCAATGAATTTGATTATCTATTCTGTTTAAGTTTAAGTTGTAGCAGAATATTCGATATTTTCATTGTTAAAGACGAGTCATATACCTATGTATTTTCATCATTTTCGAAGATCTTGTATAAAGTATTCTCCAAGTTTTGAGTCATGTATGTTTGCATCACAATGTTTCCATCGAACAAAATTAAAATCAATGGAAACTTCACATGAAAATTTGTTCGATGAATTTGATTATCTATTCTGTTTAAATTTAAGTTATTGCGAATATTCGATATTTTCATTGTTAAAAACGACTCATATACCTATGTATTTTCATCATTTTCGAAGATCTTGTATAAAGTATTCTCCAAGTTTTGAGTCATGTATGTTTGCATCACAATGTTTCCATCGAACAAAATTAAAATCAATGGAAACTTCACATGAAAATTTGTTCAATGAATTTGATTATCTATTCTGTTTAAGTTTAAGTTATTGCGAATATTCGATATTTTCATTGTTAAAGACGAGTCATATACCTATGTATTTTCATCATTTTCGAAGATCTTGTATAAAGTATTCTCCAAGTTTTGAGTCATGTATGTTTGCATCACAATGTTTCCATCGAACAAAATTAAAATCAATGGAAACTTCACATGAAAATTTGTTCGATGAATTTGATTATCTATTCTGTTTAAATTTAAGTTATTGCGAATATTCGATATTTTCATTGTTAAAAACGACTCATATACCTATGTATTTTCATCATTTTCGAAGATCTTGTATAAAGTATTCTCCAAGTTTTGAGTCATGTATGTTTGCATCACAATGTTTCCATCGAACAAAATTAAAATCAATGGAAACTTCACATGAAAATTTGTTCAATGAATTTGATTATCTATTCTGTTTAAGTTTAAGTTATTGCGAATATTCGATATTTTCATTGTTAAAGACGAGTCATATACCTATGTATTTTCATCATTTTCGAAGATCTTGTATAAAGTATTCTCCAAGTTTTGAGTCATGTATGTTTGCATCACAATGTTTCCATCGAACAAAATTAAAATCAATGGAAAACTTCACATGAAAATTTGTTCAATGAATTTGATTATCTATTCTGTTTAAGTTTAAGTTATTGCGAATATTCGATATTTTCATTGTTAAAGACGAGTCATATACCTATGTATTTTCATCATTTTCGAAGATCTTGTATAAAGTATTCTCCAAGTTTTGAGTTATGTATGTTTGCATCACAATGTTTCCATCGAACAAAATTAAAATCAATGGAAAACTTCACATGAAAATTTGTTCAATGAATTTGATTATCTATTCTGTTTAAGTTTAAGTTATTGCGAATATTCGATATTTTCATTGTTAAAGACGAGTCATATACCTATGTATTTTCATCATTTTCGAAGATCTTGTATAAAGTATTCTCGTATAAAGTATTCTCCAAGTTCTGAGTCATGTATGTTTGCATCACAATGTTTCCATCGAACAAAATTAAAATCAATGAAAACTTCACATGAAAATTTGTTCAATGAATTTGATTATTGGAACGAAGTTTCTTAAGGCAGGCTTGGAGGAGATAGGGATTTCGCTGCGTGACCAAACTGAAAATAATGTGAGACTAAAACCGTAACAATAAAACCGTAAGAATGTGACTTACACAAAGGAATCGCGTATAATACCTTTCTCTTTCTCCCTCTTTCTACCAAGCTAGTTAGTCGAGTATCTTAGGTACGCTGGCTAGTATTTGGGAGGTCTCGGGTTCAAACCCCGGGGCCGACTGGTCTGCCATGATTTTTTCTCAGAGGTTTCCTCATGGTAATGTAAGTCACTGCTTGCAAACTTATAAGGCGAATGCTGGGCCAGTATTAATCCTCTGAACCCTACCCACACTTCCTATGTTCCATAAATATCCCGTCTCACCTATCCTTAATGCACTCGTACATACAGATGTATCCTCTGATCTGGCTGAAGGAGTTAATTCCAAACTCAAGCTGCCCGCCTCCCTGACACATACTTCAGGGAGGAATGAAACACGTGTGTTTCCTTTTTTTCCCTCTTTCTTTCCGTTCTCTCATCTCTTCTCTTTCTGATTCAGTACTGGACGGCGTTCCCGTTGTTCGAGAGTTACTACGCGTACGCATGCGATTCACAATGAAGCCTGTTCTTTTATGCATATAACTCATACAAAATTATTTTGTTTACGTTATATGCGAAAAAGAACATACTACGATAGAAATTACATATGGCATAATGAAAAGATAAAGCATTACAAATTTGTTCCATAAAATAATGACTACGTACAGTAGGTTTATATTCCTTTATATAGCGTGCCGATACGTTACACTCTCGTTATATACATTGTTGCGTCTTTGTTTTAAGTTGGTTTGACGGCCGAGTACTGAACACTGGTATCGTATTACTGGGTTCGAATCCCAGAGGTGACTCTAGACTTTTTTCATTTATTCATTTACAATCTCGTTGCAGCTCTTTGCACCACATTTCAATATTAATTATTTCAACTTGGATTAGTATAAGTTATCACTTCTATCGAGCGTCCCGAGGCGCAGATGTTTCTTTTTTGCAAATTGTATTGCTACTATATTACCCGAAGGAACTTCGTTCCTACCTGGTGTTCCATGACACCGTTTCTTTTTTTTAACTCTGAAACGCTGCATTAAGTGTAGACACCGTTGTACTTTTCGATGCCCCTCATTTTCCTAAACAAATATTTCCATCAAAAATATTTATCGTGAAAGGCGAAATATATAGTATTGCAGCATGTAGGAAAAAAATTATTTTTCGTGCAATCGCACGCGAAGCGAGTACTTCGCGTACGCACCACAGTCCGCGAAATTTAATTTCGCGGCCGTTACCCATAGCAACGGCCGCCAATCCAAACGTCACTTATACCAAAAAGTACCAACAACTATGATATTTCAAAAGAGACTCAATCCATTTTGCGTTCTGTCAAGAACTGTCAAAATATTTTGTATATATTCGAACATGGTCTTTCCATAGCAACGCTGTGACTTGTTAATTACTGTTGATTTTAAAGCACTAATATTTTTATTTGCATTTGTCTCGTTTAATAATTTTGTCGATTGCACGAAAAATAGTGTGTATGCCATGGCCGCGAAACTTTTTAGCTACCTCAAGATTATCCTGCCTCGGCCGCAAGCGGCCTCGGCGATAATTTCTCTTTCGGTACGCTAAAAAGGTATTTCGCGGCCTAGGTATACAAATAACTATTTTTCTGTGACGGGAAAAAATTTTGACATTTTATCTCTGATGACAGGTAAAGAAATATCACTTTTTGAAATTACTTTTTTCCCCGTGAAAAAAGTGAGTACTTTTTTCCCGGATATATATATATATACACATAAGTAAAGGTAGATATTTAATTTTAGAATATTTTACTCTACAAAAGTTACATTTCCTTTATATGAAAAGTACAATTATTAAATGTGCATTGCATGTATGACATGTTCCTTGAACTATTCGGTACAACAATGGAATTTTCTTGTGTCGAAATTATACTCTTCAGTAGGTAACTACAAATCTCCTGCTTACTTCATTCTTTGTTTGCTTGAGTTTCACAATTAACAACGTTTCCGAATCTTCAATATCATCTAATGTTACCTGGCTGATTTCACAAATTCGACAAGCTCCTGCAATTCCAAATACAACAACAACCTATTAATTTATGTACTCTTAAAAATCGCAGCTTTCTTGGCGTGTAACCTTTTCCATTTTGTTTCAGAAATGTAGTTAGTTTGATGACGGTGGAATCAGAGAAAACTCGGAATCAGACATTTGTTTCACTTTATATTATTCAAAATAACTACTAAACAACTACTAAGTTCGCAATTTTTAAATCAAATCAATAGAATTAAATTGACAGATATTTGTTTACTTCAAAGGATTCCTTAGCAACGCAGGTCTAATTGTCGCTGAAAGTACAACAGCCTTCCATTTTAAAAATTCAAATTTCGCATCTATAATTTTCTGACTTGAATATATTATAACAATATGTATTGTCAATATTTAATCGTCGTCACAGAAAAAAATGATGTATTATACACGGGAAAAAATATTAGATTTCAGCTCTCGCTTTTTTCTCACAATCTCGAGCTAAAATCTGATACTTGTTTCCCTTGTATAATAAATAACTATTTTAATAATTTAGAATTTTTCACGGTTAATATAAGAAAACTACAGAACAACAAAACGCTTATTTTCGAAGGAAACGCTTCAAATTTTTGGGCCTTTTCAATATTTAATCTTTTCACAAGTTTTTATTTTTCAGACAAAAAAATGGCAAACTTGATATTGACCATTCGAATTATAATGAATAGTTTGTCCTTTACTATTTTAACTCCTATACTTTAACTAATAAATTCAATTTTCAACATGTTTATCACAATACTTTCGAAATGCGTGCATGAGCCCGAGTCAGATGACTGAATTAATTAATATCAAATCCACTGAAGGATATTTACCTCATTTTCCGCTTTTGGAAGCCATATGATTCGCTACCGAACACCAATAAAAGTGCCGTTCAATATTTTTTTTTAAGAAGAAGGGGCATTTTATGTTCATTTTACAATAACAGAGTTGATCTCAATGATTTTCAATGAAATGAAAACATTGAATTTTTATCACAAAATTTCGACCATTTATAGCTCTAGCGTGGTCAAAGTACACATATGGCTTCACAAAAAGTAAAGACCTCCTGAAATTTCGAATTTAAGTATTCAAAAGTATTGTGCTTAATATAAAAGAATCTTTACAAAAATAGGTAAGCAATTTTCCGGAAAATTGTCGAGTGAAAATTTTTTTGTTTTTCCACTCTAATTGTTTAAATATTAAATACACGGAAAAACTTCAAAATAAAAATTTGTAGCTGATGCATTGATGTACAAAATATGTCTGAATATAATTGATTTCAGCGGAGGTCAATTCGTCGCTGCGCGCGAACGTTCCGTGGGCCGAATTTATTAATGGTCCGATATAAAAGTTAATTATTTGGAGGTTGTAATGCACTGAAAAAAAAAATAAACCAATCTAAAATGTAGAGAAAAATCTGAACTTTTAATTAAAAATACTTTCAAGTTTGAAAAAATAAATGTTCTAACTCTAAAATCCATTTATTTATAAAAAAAAGAGTAGTAAAAAGTCAATAAACAATTATAGTTCCTATTTAATTAATTATTGTCACAGCGAAAATTCCTTTTGGGTTTAAGATTTCAAATGATCATGGAATATTATTGTTACAAAAACAAAGCGATCAATGTTTTAATTTTTAAATAAATGCTTTTTTAAAATCTCTTTTTCTCACATGCTTAATTTTTCTTGTTTTTTCCAAACTTCATTTGATTATATCTTTTTTCGAAATTGATATATTTCAATGAAACTTTAACTATAAATACATTGAAGTATATACATTCAAAACTATTATACAGATTTTCTGTATATATTAAGTTTTTTAAATAATAGACAATTATTTACAATAAGTACTAAAATCAGGTGTCTTTTAGAAAACTTAACATAACTTTTTTTAGTGCTCATTATGTTATTCAGATCTTTGCCAGTTTAATAATAACGGTATATAGAAGTGATCGCGATATAAATGAACACATCTATGCCTCAGGTATGAAAGAGAGAGGTGTATACAATGAAGGGGAAAAACAGGTAGCAAAGCCGTTGGCAGCTGCTTCTACGCGCCGTCGGTTTGTGTGCCAACGCGCATGCTCTTACTCTGTGTAGAAGCAGACGAGTTGACGTGACGTATAGTAAAAAGTGAAAAATTTTCAAACCTATTTATTCACTTATATCATGGTCCTCAACACTTAGCCCATTAAATAATTATATTTTTAACTTTTATAATTTTTTGATGAAAAATATTGGACAAAAATATGATAGTTATAGGAGGTTTGCGTGGAAAATTGCTAGAATTTTCATGAAAAGCAAATTCAATGATAAAAAATGCCCAGGATATTCTGAACAAATTAATCAACAACAAAACCTCACAAATAAAAAATATTTATCGGCATAAATACTAATTGAAACCACAAATGAAACTTTTGGAACTTGCTTATTTCAACGGGAGCATTTGGAAAATCTTACGTATCTTTTCGGAAAATTTAGTTATCAAAAAAAGTTTCAAATAAATTTTTTAGATTAATCATTATCTTTTAAGTACATAATGTTAGATACTTAAGTTGTTTAATTTTTTAATGTTTAGTATAAAAAATTAGTAAAAAAACGATTTTTTAGGAGAGATTTATGTGGAAAATCGGTGATAATTCATTAAAAAATCATTACAAAAAAATTTTTTCTACTTACTTGTAGATACCTCAATTTGTAGCAGATTTCATTTGAAATAATTTTTTCTACATGTCATTGTTTATTTTCTATCTTAAAATTAAAAACTTGAAAATTGATGATGTTTAAAAATACTCTTAGGAAAATTTGGTATATTTCAAAAACTAATAAAGATATCAGAAAACTTTTCGGATAAATTTTGTAGGTAAATGCATTGCCTACAATTTTTGATTTGAACATTTTTCTGCATTTTCATTATTTAAACAATTAGAGTGAAAAAATAAATAAAAAAATTTTCGACCAAAGTTTTTCCGGAAAAATGCACACCTGCATTTGTAAAGATTTTCACATATTAAAGACAATCCTTTCAACTACCTGAATTTGAATTTCCATCAGGTTTTTACTTTTTGCTGCATATTACGGATATTTTGTGTAATTTTACCACGCTACTCTGAGTAAGATAATTGGATGCCAATATCATCATAACGTAAAGCAACAACATTGAATGCATCATAAGATTATTCTATTATACCGCTGTTTTTAACAAATCACTTTTTGTTCTTTCTTTGAGACGCAATGTTAATTTCACTCAGAAAAATGGAAAATAGAATAGGTTTATTTATAAATAACTCCATTAATACGATTAAAATGAATGATGCGCTTATTGGATTAGCTCTAATTAGCTTACTACACAGACACAAAAGAGTCAGCATGACCTGCTTTTCATTATTCTATGAACGAACGCTCCTATTGAAGTATAACGACGTATTTAGAAATAAACTAAAAAAACTCTATCGCAGCAGGCTGGATTAGAAAAGCAGGTTTTCAGAACGTATCCAGTTTGAAGAATATATTCATTAAATTATAATTTTTTTTCCAAATTCAAAAAAAATGCGCCCTCTAATGTGTAAACAATATTATATTTTCTCCCCGGGGATCAACTCCCCAACCAATTCGTACCAAAACCAATCACATCCAAGGTATCATACTAAACTACGTACTCACAAACTTTCAACCCTTTTTCTATAAAATTGCGTCCATTATCGTGTAAACAAGATTTATTTCCTCCTCTGGGGGGTCAACCCTCCAACCAATTCATGTAGAAATAAATAGCATCCAAGATATCGTACGAAACCACCTACCTACAAAGTTTCAACCCTATCTTACCAAAATTGCGCCTTCTATCGTGTAAATAAGATTTATTTCCCTCAACAACTTCGCATTGAAACCTATCCCATTCCATATATCACTACTATCTAAACTAAACTATCTACTCACAAACTTTCAATCCTATTGCTCCAAAATTACGCCCTTTATCATGTTAATAAGATTTATTTCTTCCCCCAGGGGGTCAACCCCCCAACCAATTCGAACCGAAACCAATCCCATCCAAGATATCTTCCGAAAATACCAACCTTTTTTCAACCCTATTACTCCAAAATTGCGACCTTTCTGTCCTCGCCCCAGGGGGGTAAACCCCTCAACCAATTCAAACCAAAAACAATCCCGTTCAAGATATCATGCAAAGCTACCTATTTACAAAATTTCAACCCTATTGCTTCGAAATTGCACCCGTTATCGTGTAAACCTGCTAAAATCAAAAATCTAAAATATTTTCAACTCACATAAAATCGGAATTGATGAGTAAGATAGATTCTTGAGAGAGAAAATTCGAAAATCTAAGAAATTGTTCTTTGCAAAACAATGTTAAAATGTTTGAGTTCGGAGTTTTATCAAAATCCATACGCATGTCACTTGAAAATATACCCTGCAGAAACGGATGGATATAAGATTGCTTATTTAATTTTGAAGCGTCTGATATTATTGTAACTAACGAAACTAATATATTCTCTTTCGTTTGCTTATCTTGATGAGTTAACCTTAAGCTACAGTTCCACCTTAAGGTGAGGAACATTTTTGTTGCTGTTTCCGAAAATGTTCCCAAATCTTCCTAAATGTTCCTTAAACTTTCTTTATGTTTCGGCAACGAATATTGACTGTTTCTATTTGTCACCCTTCAAGCTACGATTCCGCCGGAGGAACAATTTTGTTGCTGTTGCGTGTTTCCGAAAATATTTCTAAATGTTCCTTAAAATTTCTTTATGTTCTTGCAAAAAGTGCTCCTATTTGTCGCCGGTTTCCATTTTGAGCGGTAAACTTCAAGAAAAGAGGAAACATGTGAAAACAAATCCATTTTGCTATCGCAGTGGAAATGTATCGAGAACGCAACTAGTAAACATTCGTGTCGCAGATTCTCAGTGTGCAGTGAAGTACGAAAACGAATAAATATATAGCTACGGTTCCACCGGAGGAACATTAAGGCCATATCCTTCAAATATCTTTCTGTTTCGGCCACAAATGTTGATTGTTTCTACTAAACAATATGCAAGTATTGACAATTTCAGTTGCTTCAGTGGAAATAATAAATTTACGTATGTTGCCATAAATATCTACATATGGCAACAAAGAGCAACCAAATGTTCCTCCGGTGGAACCGTAGCTTTACAGATACAGAAACAGCTGTTGAACAACATATGTTCGACCACTCTACCTCAAATGAATAGTTGATTAATTTATTGCACTCTTAGTATCTAGGCAGAATTTATAGACCAATTGCATCAGTATCCAGCCAATAGTAACAGATCGGCTATCAACGTTAAAATTGTTTGTAGAGAGGCTAATCAGCAATCTTCAGCATGCTTTCCGAAGCCTACAGACATGCCATTTTGCGTGTTTTGAAAATCATTATCGCCTATCGTTGAGCATGAGGGAACGAGATAATCTATTGTCAGAAATCGTTATCACAAATTCTGGTTCACCCCTTGACTAAACAGTGTTATAAAGAATATTTCTTTTCTGTCAAAAATCACATGTAAATGGAATGCAATTATCTCAAAATTTATCCTCGTGCATCAAAATAACCGGATAATTTCGCATTCCAGCGTGTTGTCTTTGAGAAACTGCTTTCGGTCATTTTCATACTTGGGAGAAAGAACCCTGTGTCGGGCTCTTTCTCCAAAGATGAAAATGAAAAGTTAACAACACGCTGTCATGCAAAATTATCGGTAATTTTGATGCACTTGTGCAATTACTTAAGATAATTCTGTTGCTTTTAACTTATTACTAGAACCGTTGAGTGTAGATGCCTCATTCCGAAAACAATATCCTCAAATGAACTCCCAAATTAAAATTTATATATATATATATATATATATATATATATATACAGCACAATTAATATCAAAATAGATTTTTTCACAAATGTTTCTACGTCTAAAGTAGATTGTAGACTCTCTGTTTAATGTTGTATACGTTAATTTTATTCTAACCCCTCGTTTATCTGTCCTAATGAAGGAATAAAAACGATTCCGAAAGATTAACATGAATGACAATGAAAGCCCAGTGTTTGACTGCATCCTCAAGAACTCCCAACCTTGTTTCTAAACAGTCAAGACTATCCCTCGCTTATATATATATATATATATATATATATATATATATATATATATATATATATATATATATATATATATATATATATATATATATATATCTCCAGACAGTTTGTGAGAAAAATTTTGAATATGGATAGTTTTATCATATACTTATAAACTAACCCTTACTTAGAACGATCAACTGAAAACTTGTTGACCCCTTTGACATGATGAACTGTTTGACGATTTTTTGATGTGAAAGGACTGTGGTATCAATCCTCAAACAAGGTGGTTACCTGGCATCTCGATCACTTGGGATGTCTTTTAATCTTCTTCGAGGTATTTTGCTTTGAGTCATTTATTCAAGTTATGGACATGTAACATGTATTCATGTTTTGTAAATTAGGTAATTATTGTATTACTCATGTATTGTAGTATTTCTTTTTTCTTTGAATAAATATTAATAATATATGGTAAAACTTTACATAAACGGCACACTCTTAAAAATTCAAAAAATTTTGGTTACTTACTAATTTAGGGCTGAAAAAGACGAATCTGATTTCAGAAAATCCGGGAAAACAACTATTTCCACATTTTCACCTTCGAAAATTTTCTAAGGAAATGTCAACATAGCGCCACCATAATGGATGTCGTGCAGTATTGCAGTAATGCCAACCTACAATAAGGAACTACGAATAACTCTAATTTACATAAAATTTTCGTTTTACTCACTCATTTTGGGCCGAAATTGACGAAATTGAGCATGAAAAGAGTGAAAGCAGAAAAAACTATAGTATTTATCGATAATTCAACAGGCTGCTCCGATTTACTTGAAATTTCGGATTATAGGTTATTTTGGCCTGAAAAAGCCGAATATGAAGTCAGATTTTGTCGCTGGGTCATCTTTTTTTTTCAAAAACTTGAGCTGACCTGACTTTTTCTAACCTTACTAACCTAACCTCCGAATTCATAAAAGTATAGAATTCATGAAATAGATGAATTTTATTATCTAAAACATTGTCTATTTCATGAATTCTATACTTTTATGAACTCGGTGGTTACAATACAATACAATACAATACAAATCATTTATTTCCATGGACTTTTACAAGTATAGGATAATGTCAAAATGTACAAAATATATAGCGTAATATCTACAAAGTACCTATCTTCACAAAAAGTAAAAAATAAAATCACAAAATTATCACATACAGTACACATTATTAAAAATTATTAAATATGTACATATATATACTTTTTATCCCTTCCTTAACTTTGGTAAAAGGTCAGAGACGTTGCAATTAATAAATTGGTTAACAGAGTAAAACGTGTTCCTAATAAAGTTATCTTTCAGCATAGTTTTAAAAGAGGTGTATTTCTGAATCTTTTTTATTTCTGTTGGTAATTTGTTATAAAATTTAATCGGTAAAACTAAAGGGCTATTGGCTACTTTTGAGAGCTTGTGTTTAGGAATCTCCAAGTTTAAATTTGCTCTTAACTCATATTGACTAGTGTTTCTGGAAATTGGATAATTGTATATATTCTTTTTAACATGCATTATTGATGTAAAAATAAATAATGAAGGAAATGTTAGTATTCCTAATTCTGGAAACAATTGTTTACACGAATATGTATATGGCCTAAAAGTAATTGTTCTTACTGCCCGTTTTTGGGCTCTAAAGACCTCGCCAGCCCTGGCGCAGTTTCCCCAACATATAATACCATATGTTAGGCATGACTGTACGTAGCCATAATAATAGAGCAATAATAGGGACACGTCAACTCTTTCTCTTAGTTGCCATAATACATAAGTGGATAAGGAAAGTTTTTTTAAAACTGCATCAACTTGATTCGACCATGTAAGATGCTCGTCAAGAATAATGCCCAGATAATTCGTGACTGTATTCTGTTTAATTGAACTATTATGCATCCTAACAAGTAAGCTTTTATTTAGATCTGCAAGTGAAAATAACATCATTTCGGTTTTTGATTGATTTAAGACGAGACCATTATTTCGACAAAAATCAATCATTCTATTCACGGCACCAGTTGACATTTTAGACAACAAATCAAGATCACCATAAGATGTCGTAACGTTTGCATCATCCGCAAACGCCCCCACATAGTGATATGGAAATTCATACATGACACTATCAAAAAAAATTATAAATAAAAGCGGGCCCAAGATGCTGCCCTGGGGTACGCCACTGGTCACTGGTAAATAGCCTGAGTTAACCGATAAATATTCATTTTTTAAGTTAGTTTTCTGTTCTCTATCTGTAATGAATGATTCTATCCACCCGTAGGATACACCGCGCATTCCGCATTTGTAAAAAACCTCAAGCATCAAGTTAATATCTATTACATCAAAAGCCCTTTTTAAATCAAAAAAGAGACATAATGACTTGTTGTTTTGCTCAAAATTGGAAAGAACATGAGTATATAAAGATAAAATAGCATCTTGCGTTGAACGATTCTTCCTAAAACCAAACTGATATTCACTGAAGAAATTTTCCCTATGTAAAAATGACTCTAATCTCAAGAAAAAACATCTTTCAAAAATTTTAGAAAAAACAGACAGAAGTGATATCCCGCGATAATTAGACATTAAGGTTTTTTCCCCCTTTTTGTAAATCGGAACAACTATAGATTTTTTAAGTAAGCTTGGAAATGTGCCCATTTGAAATGATAGGTTAACAAGATATGTCAATGGCGGTACTAAGTAGTCAGCAACGTGTCTAATAAGTGAGCAAGGAATTCCGTCTTCGCCAGCCGAGTTTTTTTTGCTAACTGATAAAATAATTTGATACATTTCATGTTCTTGAAAAAATTGTAAAAAAAGCGAGTTTGATATTATTTTATTTTTAGATTGTCTCTTTAAATATTGGGATGAGTCACTTTTTATTTTGTTCACGGAGTCAATAAAAAAAGAATTAAAACTATCAGCTGCTTCCTGCAAGTTAGAAAATTTATTTCCGTCCTCATCCACAAAGTATTTGGGTTGATTTTGACGTCCTAGAGAGCCACTCTCACCCTTTATTATATTCCAAGCCGTTTTCGACATATTATTTGACCTTGAGAACAAATCGCAGTGGTACTGTTTCCTAGACAATTTAATTTTAGACTCATGGAACTTTTTTACAATTTTATAACGAGTTAAAACATTTAGATCATTTGAGTATTTATACTGTTTGTACATATCCCTAAGGTACTGTCCCTCATCGATCAATTCTGGCGTTAGCCAGGGCTTATGTTTAGATTTTTTAGGGTAGCATTTTTCCAGTGGAAATGAGGCTTCCATTGCTTTCTGAAGAACATCTGAAAATTTGTTAAATTCAGTATCCAACGAGCACCCACCTTGAAAAATTGTATCCCAATTAATAATTGAAAGGCCAAGAACTAATTTATTAATATTACTTTCTCTATTAAAAAACCTTTTAAGATATGAGATTTCATTTTTCTCAGAAGTAATTGGCAATGAGACAAGTTGCATAAAGTGATCAGAGATATCACAGTGAACCACTTTTGCCATAATTTTTTGTTCATCTAGGGTGGTAAAAATATTGTCAATGGTTGAACTTTTATTTTTATCAATCCTGGTAAATTCATTTATAGTTTTATTTAGTCCGTAGCTTGTAAAAACATTTGTCACTTTTAAGGCATTCTGACACTGAGGATCCTCAAAATGGACATTAAAGTCTCCGCATATAAATGCGTTAGTTGAGGGTTTAATCACTTCATGCAACAAGTCTTGTAAAAAATTGATAAAAACATTAATTTCATGAGAAGGCGACCGGTATAAGCATCCAATAGTATATTTTAAATTATTTATAACCAATTCAGTAAGCGTATACTCAAATTTTTTTTCAACAGAATTTAAGGTTACGTTAATATTATTAAAAGAAAGATCTCTCCGTATAAAAATTGCAACGCCTCCGCCATTCGCATCACTTCGTGAAAAATGGGAAGCCAAGAAATAGTTTTGAATACAAAGTAAATTTATTTCTTCATAGTCTTCTTCTGCATCTCTGGAACTACACCAAGTTTCTGACACACATAGTGCATGTGGTTGGCCGACACAGTCGAGTAAGTTCTCTAGTTTTAAAGTTTTTTTCTTGAGGCTTCTCACATTAAGATGACAAACAACAAGTTTATTACCAATATCATTGGCTTTGTCACAGGGCAATCGTTTTGTTAATTCTTCTGTTGGAAGGCACGATTGGAAAAATTTTCAGCCTGATTCCCGCTGCTACTTCTTGGGAAGCGGTATCTAGCCACGCAAGCTCCGGCTGGCCATATTGTAGGTTCGTATACCTTTTCTACATGTAACAACGGAAATGACGCCATAAAAGATACGCTGTTATTGGTTTTATTAAGTTCTTTAATGTCAAATTTTATGTCAGGTGCAGTCTCTTTAAGCAAATTAGTCAGCCCACTAGCAGTTGTACTTGAGTGCAATCTATATATATGTAAATACCCAAGTTTTTGTACTGACTGAAGACCAGTTGTAGTATTTGTGCCCACCACTGGCTTGCGACGGCGATTTTGCAGGACACGATGTGGCTGGGAACCATTTGAATTGCCGAGATCAATGCATCGATTAATAATATTTTGCGCGTACGCATTTTCAACAGCGTGACTAACCTGACTAGCGGAAATAATTTGTTTCTTACTCTGTCCACTGCCGGCGATCTCAGTTGAAGAAGCGGGAACGCTACCGAGTTGTTCGCTGCTATCGAGACGATTTCTGTAATCACGTCGGTACCGCTTAGGGTATTGCCATCCTTTGTCTGTAGATGTTGACTGAGTCGGGTTCGAGTTTTGAAGATCAATAGGTTTATTTGATTCAATAATACTCTTTGATTCAACTGATGTGACGGTTTCGCTACTAGATGACGCTGTCAACTTTTTCAGCGCATTTTTATTATTTTCTTGTAGAATTAAAATAAATTGTTTTTGTTCGGAAATTCTATCTACAAGGTGACTATTAAGGTTTTCTAGATCACTGACCTTAGATTTGGCATACTGCAACTCAATTTTTCTTTGAAAACACAGTTGTTTAGCACATGAAACATCGGGCACAGAACTAACCTCAGGGTTAGGTTAGTAAGGTTAGAAAAAGTCAGGTTAGAAAAAGTCAGGTCAGCTCAAGTTTTTGAAAAAAAAAGATGACCCAGCAACAAAATCTGACTTCATATTCGGCTTTTTCAGGCCAAAATAAGCTATAATCCGAAATTTCAAGTAAATCGGGGCAGTCTGTTGAATTATCGATAAATACCTTAGTTTTTTTCTGCTTTCACTCTTTTCAGGCTCAATTTCGTCAATTTCGGCCCAAAATGAGTGAGTAAAACGAAAATTTTATGTAAATTAGAGTTATTTCGTAGTTCCTTATTGTAGGTTGGCATTACTGCAATACTGAACGACATCCATCATGGTGGCGCAATGTTGACATTTCCTTAGAAAATTTTCGAGGGTGAAAATGTGGAAATAGTTGATTTCCCGGATTTTCTGATATCAGATTCGTCTTTTTCAGCCCTAAATTAGTAAGTAACCAAAATTTTTTGAATTTTTAAGAGTGTGCCGTTTATGTAAAGTTTTACCATATATATATATATATATATATATATGTATATATAGATACATACATATATATATATATATATATTTAATCAATACTTTTATGTACACCAAACAGTATATGATATCATAAATAATACGTTGGGATATTCATTTAAAAAATTGTTGATTGATAAAATGAACCCTCCAAAATGGTTTCATGAGACTCGATGACATGAAATTCCTACCCAAACTTGAAGGCAGAATGCTAGAAAATTCGACTTCCATGTCACACACACGCTGGAAACACTACACAGTATATTTCTCGTTTCAACGAGCTCACCAGTACTGTCACGTTCATCGAACGAGTGGACAACGACATCGAATATTCATAACCCCCCCCCCATGTGATGACATTCGAACAAATCACAACGCCATCCCTTTTAAAGCGATAGATATCTCACTTCAGGTAAAACAAAAGCGTTAAGTTATAATTAATTAATTATTTATTTATACTGCAAGGCAAAACCCTATTACACGTTCACAGTGAAATATATACAATGTCAGTTCAATATTAAAATATATCACAGATCATGTAAATAATAAAATTCATTCATTTCGTATTTAAAATATCACTTATCCTAGCGTTTTAAATATCCACATCACAATTCCTGTAAAAAGTGTTTGCATTTCTTAGGCATCGATTTAGAGGGCCGTTGAAATTATCTACATAAAATAATACATCTCGTTTCCTTAGGGAAACGTTTGGAACAAAAACTGGTATCTTCGATAGAATCTCAGGTAAGTACATTCAATTGACCGTTCAGAAGCTTGATGATGAATATTATATCATTTGAAAATCGTCGATAGGACAATGTGTCAATGTCAAACTGCGTGCTGTAGGATATCATGGATGGAGAGTTCAAGTTTTTCCTATAATAAAAACATCTTAAAAATTTCTTTTGGACTCTTTCTGCCATCTCAGTGTGTAGAGAACTGTATTCGGATTCCAAATGGTAGAGGCATATTCTAGTTTGGATCTTACATATGCATTATATAGAACCAGTAGAGTGTTCCATTTAAATTTGTTGGAATTTCGTAGTATGAAACCTAGTTTTCTATGGGCATCTTCAACGACATATTCAGTGTGCATGCCAAAATTAAGAGTTGAAGATAATTCCAAGATCCTTAATTTTTTCTAGTCTTTCTTATGTGCTCTCTCTTATTGTATATGATGACTCTAAGTAATTTTTTTTCTAGTGAAAGTGACTACCTTACATTTTCCCTCATTTAATTGTAAGTCGTTCTGGTAGCAGAACTCGACAATGCCATATAGATCTTTCTGTAACAGTTCACAATCGCTTATAGTATTCACTTCCCTATAGATCTTTATATATTTAGAGGTATCAATATATCTGTCAATATCATTTACAAAGAGGTCAAAAAGTAGTGGGCCCAGCATTGATCCTTGGGGAACTCCTGATATTGAGGTAAATCTTTCGGATAAGTTGTTGTTATATTGAACATATTGTACTCTGTTTTGTAAATATGATCTAATCAGTTCAATCATATCGTTATGTAGCGAAAAACTCTTCAATTTACTGACAAGGATTTTGTGATTGGCCCTATCGAAAGCCTTTGCTCTCCTTTGAAGGTCCGTATATATCACATCTATTTGCAAATGGGACTGAATATGTGTGTATCATCAGTGAATATAGTTAAGTTTGTCAGTGTCGATTTTTTACTTAGAAAGCCATGTTGTTGAGGTATAATTATTGTTTCTACATGGTTGTACAGCCTAGTGTGTATAACTTTTTCAAATATTTTGGATGAAGATGGAAGTATTGTTACCGGCCTGTAGTTATTATTATATATTATAGTATAATGGGAAGAATCTGAGCGTTGCTACCAGAATTTCTAGAGTGATGGAACATCGAACGATGTAACACGTTGCAGAGCTTAGCATATATGGTGGCAACATATTGGTGTGAAGTGGTATGAGTTTTTGGCGGTTGGCGATTCTGTTTAAACTGTGGTCAGATACCTATAAGTATAAGTATAAGATGGTGATGTAATTTATTGGCATGTCGTCAGTGCTCTTCTTATAAACCATGAGGTGATCATACGGATTCCATGTTGTTACCCACTCAGTAGATGAAGAGCATACTACTGGTGAACTCGCTGAAGAGATAACCAGAAAGTCTAGTATGTCCATCGCAGATACGGACGGCGAATTGAATTTTCTAACATTCCCTATTGAAATATGAATGGGAATTCCATGTCGTTGGTTCTCATAAAACTAGATCGGTTGGAGGGTTGATTTGAATAATCATCGATTTATCAAATTAATTTCCCAAGTATAATAAAATATATATACATATATATATATATATATATATATATATATATATATATATATATATATATATATATATATATATATATATATATATATATATATATATAGATAGATAGATAGATAGATAGTATATTTGGTTACATAAATAACAAAGTCAAGTTACAAATGATATACAATATATATATATATATATATATATATATATATATATATTCAATCGGCTTACCACAGGGGAGCATATTGGGCCCTCTGTTATTCATCATCTATATGAATGCCCTATATAAAATATGCAGAAAAATACCATGGTTATTGATAATGTACGCAGACGATACTTACTTCTTGAAGAGATTTCAAAGTAACTCAGACAATTCACTTTGTGTCAGAGAATTACTGCAACTTGTTATACCGTGGTTTTGGAGTCGAAACTTAGTTTTGAATGTCAAAAAAACAGAATGTATAATCTTCTATACTGACAAGTCTAGAATTGATCATCCACAGTCTATAAGTGCAGATATCAATATTATTGAAATTAGTCATTGTGTAATATTCCTCAGGCTTGATAAACACCTCAAATGGGGACCACATATCGAACATTCAAAAAGTAGACTTAACTGTGCTTGTTACACTATTTTCATTCTGAGAGACCTGATATATACAGATCTTCTCAGATTAATTTATTCTGCAAACTTCCACTCTGTTTTATCCTGCGGTATTATATTTTGGGAGGTCCTCATTGTGTAGAGCATATTTTCATTATTCAGAAGAAAGCAATTAGAACTATTCGTCAGATAGGGTTTAGAGATTCATGTAGAGGAATTTTCCGTGCAAATAATATTCTTAAAGTGTATGGTTCATACATTTATAAGTTACTAATATTTTTCAAGAAACATAACCACTATTTTGAACCATTTCAAAATATTAATAATACAAGGAGAATTGTTCCTTTTAATGTACCAGTTCATACGACTGCTTTAAGAGAGAAGAGTGTACAGTGTATGGCTATTCATTTTTATGATATTTTGCCAATAGATATGAGATAATTTTCTAGACTAGAACACTTCATGGTACGAGTTTATTTTGAGGTCTGAACCCTACAATTTATTTTATAATCATATTGAATATAATATTTTGCTCTTTTTAAAACAAAAACATGTTTTACGGTTAATGTACAACTTTTAGCCAAGCCGATGTAAACCGTTATTTGTGTATAAATTATTTACCTATATATACAAATATTCGATGTACCTATGTTAGAGAGAACAGAAAACAGAATCCCTAACTGATTATAATTATTATGATGCCAGAAATGAGGGAATCTTATGTTTAACAAAGCACAGATTAGACAATTTTGATTTTTCGCCACTGCATTAGGGTATTAGAATTTTAAACCACTTACCCATTACTTGGATATACACTTGGATTATGTACATTTGAAAAAAAATGTTGTCGATATTTCTACTCATATCTTTCTGAACAAAACTAAATTTAAATTTACTACGTTCATTATCACAAAATATTTTGAAAAATTTAACACTGCGATTGCAATTTCGGTCACTAGACCATCATTGGGTAAATTGAGTTATTAACTCAATCTGCCCGATGATGGTCTAGTGACCGAAATTGCAATCGCAGTGTCAAATTTTTCAAAATATTTTGTGAAAATGAACGTAGTAAATTCAAATTTAGTTTTGTTCATCATGTTAAATTATCACGTAGTAACGACGGATTCCATCAACTATCATATCTTTCTATCTTGGTAATTGAATGTTGACTAGTTCAACACAATTGTAGGTATATTGTCATAATGGATGAATAATGATATTATTTTTATTATTCTTTATTTCTGCTGTATCTATTTTTATAAGAACTGATATGAATAATACTCAATTATGAATATCCAACAAAAATGCCTTCAACTTTTCATTTCACATAAGAAAATGAAAAAGAAATTACTCAAATATCATCAGATACCTACTAATAATCATCAATTTTTTTCATGAAAGGACATATGTTTTATAATCAAAAATTTTTTTTCTGTAACCATAAATAAAACGATTTGAATATTCATGCATATTGATATTTCAGACGAAGTGAGAAGTAATTAAATCATATGATGGAAGTGAAGAAATATATATTTGCATTGAGAAGGTCAATATCTCAGCAAGTTTGATGAAGATCATAATGGATACATACAAATATTCAATATCATATCCTTTGGCAAGTTTATAATTCGTTTCAGTGTACCATATCCCTTTCAGATACTATGGATTCTTGAATTTTTTAAAAACTGAAATATTGTTCGCCCGAAACAGATGAGATATACCGTCTGTGGTCCAGATGGTTGGGAAATTGTCTAGGGCACAGACGGTATCGGGTTCGAATCCCGGATAAGACATAGGTGTTGTGATTGTTTATAATTGCAATTTCGTATACTATAATCTGCTAGGTAATGTACTAGCTTACGAACCCATGAGGTTAGAAGATGGAAAACAGGCGAATACTCCCATCATTCTCTCTTTAATTAAAAAGATGAGATATAAACTAGTAATAACACATGTTTCATTTCAACGATTAGGTACTATAATTGAATCTATACCCGGTCATCAGTTCAAACTGAAATAATAATAATAATACTGAAATCTGGGTCAATTAACATAAATTTTAGTACCAAGAAGAAACGATTGCAACAAGAAGTTCAATAGTGGAGTGATGGGCAAGTAATCCTTTCCAGATAATTTGTACAAATTACATCAAATATTGAATATATTCAGCAGAGTAGAATGAATTAAATCTATTTATTCATTCAAAAGGTTAACAGAATTCGTATTTTTGGGGCTTCCCGAAGGACCAATTTCAATACTCTACTCTATCTGAAATATTGTATCTGTATTGAATGAATGATGCTCATAATTATCAATATCTGGAGTAACTAGAATTTATCTTATTATTTTCAAAATGTGCTTTTATTCTTTGACTCTTTTTCCGAAATTTCTATTTGATCTGCCGATATACATTTTGTTACAATCACCACATGACAATTATTATAGACACATAATTTATATTGAATGAAATTGGCATTTACTTGGTGAAAGTTCATATTCCTAACATTATAAAGAAATAAAAAAACTAACTTTTCACAGGTTGAAATTCAATTTTTCATAAACCATCTCATACAGATATTACAATTCATAACACATCACTACACCCTTTTTCACATAAATTAGCGGCTTATCATAGTATGATTCATAGACTTTTCAAAATTCCGTTGTCCGAAGCTAATTTCCGAAAGGAATTGCATATAATTAAACAAATGGCAGTATATCATGGTTATTCACCTAATATGATTGACAGCCTCATTCAGAGGAAAAAATACAAAATGGCAATTTCAGAAATGTACCCACTTATATCCGAGAAAAGAAGAGTATTTAACAGTTTTACATACTTGGACAAACCTTCCGAAAACCTGAAATTGTTTTTTCAAAAACAAAATTTCAAAATCTGATATTAAACCAATAAAAAATAGCATTGGAAAATTGATTAAAAACAACAAATCAAAATTCATAGAGATAAACGTACTGGTGTTTATAGACTCGACTGTAACGATTGTGAAAAATTCTATATAGGACATACAATTAGAAATTTCAAAACTCGAATACACGAACACCAACGTAGCTATATTAAGCAGAAAACTGACTCTAATTATGGGTGCCATCTTATTCAAGGAAACCATACCTTTAATCACAATTACAATATATTACAATTTGAAAATAGTCTCCATATAACCAACTGTTGGGAATCCCTGTACATCAATAAATATAAAAATTCCGGAAATTTAGTTAACGACCAGATTGAAGTAAACCCTTCTCCTCTCCTCAATCTGTTCAATGTACCTACCAATAGCTCTGAATGAATTGCTTATTGTTATTTAGTTTCTCAAGGAACCCCTCTGTTATATTCAATTTTCGTATAAATAGATTGTTTTGTAATACCATAGTTTAGTACGAGATGAAGTCAATGTTATGACGAAACGCGTTTACATAATTAGTAATCTTTAAAATTAAACAATGTTTTTTTCTAATAATATTGCTATGGACTTTAACCAATCATCTATCGATTGATGAGACTATCAATTGGTGAAACCTAATATTCAGAATTAAACACTATTGATAACAATTTTCAAAAAAATTTCAATTATAATGTGAGACGCACGTTTTGAAGCACTAGGTACTCTTCTCAATTAGGAAACTTCAGTAAATATTTCATAAAATGAACAAGGAAAATTCTTCAATAATTTAAAAAATTATCAAACAACTTTCCAAGGGAGCTGGTTATATGTATTCCGCGACGGGAATTCTACATTCACAATCCAACAGTGAATTATATTGTTCACTTTACATACAGTATATACTTAAGGAATTCAAAGCGAAATCATTTTTGAACAAAATCAATAAGGGGCGCTACTTATGAGATCTACCTAGGATTGCCATCCGTCTGGGATTTCCCGGATTTGTCCTAGTTTAGGGGGCGTCCGGGGGTTGTCCGGACGGGGCTTTCAAAATATGTCCGGGTAAAACCCGGACAAATTTTGTGTCAGGGAAATTCCGATTGATTGAAAGATGAGCAATATATTAAAACAAATCTTAGTTAAAATTTAATTCATAATCGTAAGCCGCCTGCAAGCTAAATCCAGAGAGAAACTTGCTAAATACACATACGTTTTCTCCTCTGACCAAAATAAAGTAAAATTTCAAAGATTTGAGTTGCTCCCACCTTTGAAAATTCCTGATGGAAAAGAAAAATATTTTGGCACAAATTGGCAATTCTGAAAAATATCAAGTTAAGTTAAATTAGTAAAGAGAACTTGATTTCGTTAAAATTAAAACTGTTACTCACTTTTAATTTATAGTTAATAAATAATTTAGACTTTTGGTTACCTAAACTATCTAACCGAACTAGATGACCTATCCTATAATTTGTTGTTACAATGTAGTATGTTGTCTATTTGATCTACCAAAAATTATCATTATAAGTTGTTTTTTATTTGATGATACCAAAAAAAAGAGTTTTTCTGCTATTTACCAAATTACCTCAAATAGAGAAAACTGTGTTATACTAGTAGATATTTTAATTGTTTCATATTGTTTTGTTTGTATCGCAAACAAGCGGTTTGAAGTTTAAATAAATGGAAAAATTTAAATAGAAACGATGTTTTATTTTATTAAAAAAATATATTTTATATGTCCGGGAAAGAACTGAATTTCACCCAAATGTCCGGGGTTTTCAAAGTTTTTGTCCGGCGTCAGCAATTAAGGTGTTGGCAACCCTAGTTCTACCTGAAAATCAACCAATAAGAACATTGAAATAAATTATATGAAAACAAAATGTCCGGAGAATATGAATTAATTGCGGTTGCTGTGAAAAATATTACATTGATTCTGAAAAAAATTCGGGATATAAACGTAGTTATGATAAGCAGATTCTCATTTTGCAAATCATTTGATTAATTGGATCCACTCATTTAGTCCAGACTGAAATATTGAATAGGAAAATCAAGAATTTGAAATTAAATCTGCTATAATTTTATCAAAGCAATAACGTCAAATACTCAGGTTCTCTTCCAAATGGTTACCTCAAGAATCCCTTTATTGAATCTGTTCAACAATGCAATTGCTGGTAGGAGTTTGGTTTTAATTCCTTAAGTAGGTATTTGACTTGAGTTCAGAGATAATTAAGAGTGTATTGTATCTGGGAGGTAACAAAAAGGGACAGACAAAGGTTAGAAGCGGCCGAAATGGATTTCTTACGAAGGAGCTGTAGGGTGTCAAGGTTGCGAAGAATCACGAACAATGAAATAAGACGAAGAATGGCAACAGGAACACCTATAACGGAGGAATTTGAGAGACAACGACTGAAATGGTATGGACACGTAAGACACATGGAAGATGATCGATGACCCAAAAGGATACTAAAATGGCAACCACAATTCCGGCGAAAGCGCGGAAGACCACCAGAAGAGTGAATGAAACAAACGAGAAAGTACATGGAGAGGAGCGGATTAAAAGAGGAAGATGGGCAGGATAGGGAGGCACGGAAAAGAGGATGCGAGATAATGGCCAACAATGCTGTAAAAAACTCGCTTATATATCATTAGTTAAAGAAATATTGATTGCTGCTCGTTTTCAACTTACACCCTATATATACAGGTTCATATACGTTAGTCGTCAAAAAACAACAATTCATCCTAAACAGATACTTAGCACGAAATTTAAACCTCCTGGACCACAATTATTGTGGTCCAGGAGGTTTAAATTTCGTGCTAAGTATCTGTTTAGGATGAAGCAGCTATTGGTGCTTCATGAGGCTCAGTTTATTGCAGCATTTGGAATTGTGCTCCAATTCTTGGAGTTCTGCACCAAAGAACTCCTTGCATCTGCTAATAAAAGACCCGTAAAAGACCACTCAACTTCATTTACTGCGATATCCGAGGAAGCTTGTTGATTTATGCCTCTTTTACAGATATACAGATACAGATAGCAACAGCTGTTCTGCATCATCCTATCAGCCAGAATTTCGGTCTACCAGAGGGCGTTTCAGATTTGAGAGGATTTTTCAGTTTGCTATAACTTCCACCAGTTTATATTCAGAATATATATAATATAATATGATATAATGTAAATTGTTGAACAACTACATGAGCGGCAGAACGTTCAGTGTAAAAAATTGGCAATACAAGATCTCAACCAAGAAATACAGAAGCAGGAGTTCCCCAGGGATCCGTACTTGGCCCACTGCTATACCTGATATATACTCACGACATTCCCAAGACAACGAACACAAGATTATCCCTATATGCTGACGATACTGCCATAACCAGCACACATAGGAACGTAGGAATAATATGTAAAAGGCTACAAGAAGAGATGAATAAAATCTCGAAATGGTGCGTAAAATGGAAAATAGGAATCAATGGCCAGAAGAGCCAGGCAATCTTATCCCAGAAAAGGATGCAAAAACCAATAGAAAACATAAAGATAGAAAACAACGATATTCAATGGTCTAAGGAAGTTACTTACCTGGGAGTAACTATGGATGCGAGATTAACATGGAGAAAACATGTAAACAAAGCAGTACAAAAGACAAAAGCAGCAATGGCGCAGCTGTATCTACTCATCAATAAGAAGAGCAAGATGACGAACAGACTCAAGATAGCCCTGATAAGGGCCATAGCCAGACCACAACTGACGTACGGATCAGTAGCGTGGGGATACACTGCAAAAAGCAACCTAGACCGGATAGCAAGCACGGAAAATAGATTTATTAGAACAGCATTAGGAGCACCATGGTATGTTCGAAATGAACAAATACATAGAGATATTGAATGGGAACCTATCAAAGAATTTATGAAGAGAAAAGCGCAAAATATATTTACGGCAATAAAAGAGCATCAAAATCAAGAGCTCAGAGAATTGACAAACTACGATCCAGAAGAGGACACACAAAGAACGAGAGTCTATTACAAAAGACCTAGAGATCAACTGGACTAATAATAATTTTATTTTCAGGTACTTCCATCCATTAGCTGTACCTAGATTTCTTCGGAAATTAGATAGGCGAGTAATGGAATCCTCTCCATCCTTCACCCCATCCTTCCCAACTCACATTTTCCATTTCCCCTTACTTTTTTAATGCGCCGCGATGCAGAGAGACATACACTTGGGTCTTGAAATATAGACACAAGGAAGAGAACAGGTTCTAGTGCTGACCGCAGCACGTGAGTCCTAATCTAAGTGCGAGACTGGAGGTTTAGTAGGCTAACGCCCGGAAACCGAAAGAACATAGGTGTTTTTAGTGGGTAGGCAATATTGCATATATATATATATATATTTATATATATATATATATATATATATATATATATATATATATATATATATATATATATATACCTATACATATATATATATATATATATATATATATATATATATATATATATATATATATATACAGGGAGATTCACGGGGTGTGACATATTAAACGTTTCAGGAGAAATATATACTATATATATATATATATATATATATATATATATATATATATATATATATATATATATATATATCAACTATTGAATCCCACACAGGCCGGGTTAGCAACCGGTATCGCTTTTGAAGTTTTCACCTCGATTTAAAAAAAACAAAATTCAGAATTAACCGCCATTTGCTGATATCATCTCAGGTCGCTTGGGAAGCGTTACAATTATAATTTTCCGAGAATTGCTCACAAGAAAAACTTGCACATCTCACTTTCGATATAATGCAAAAGTCCATTATTATCGGGGAAAATACAAATGAAAATATTACATATTACTTTAAACAATTGATTGGGCCGATATTTGGTGAAAATCCATCACAATTATGTCAATGAAACTTTTGTTTTTGATTTCCACTTTATTTTTTTAAACGTAACAATTTTTTCGCCAAACACAGTGGCTTGATCAGATGAGTAATTAAAACCAACTTTACAAATGAATCTTACGAATCTAGAACTGGGAAATACAATGGGGATGGGAAAACCTAAACGTAATCTATTGGCACAGTTAGTTTGAATTACTCAGGGCCGTATGCTCCCGTGTTTCATTTTCCGTTCGTCGTGCGCATGACGTCACTCACGACCTTATTTGTATTGCTGAGATAGCAGTATTGTATGTTTTTCTCTATTTACGCGTTTATTTAATTAGTTACAAAAAAAATTTTGAGACAAAGTATGTTCTAAATGATCTGTCCTATTCCCTAAAGACATAGAAGTTTTGAAATTTGTGATACTTATCACCCAAAACTCTTATTTTTTACTGTGAAATTTGTCTTCGAAGTATTAAAACGCGATTTTCATTAAAACGATGCAAGATAGAGTAAACTGGAAAAGAAACTAATTTGTAGATCACGAAATTGACTACAACACTAGTCTAGGAGGGGAATGCGAGATTAAATAAAAACGCGAAAATTTATAAAAAGTGGACTTTTATTTATGGTTTTTACACAGGCATATTTTTCCATTTAAATAGTTTCGAAATAGTAAATTCCGGATTTCAAGATAACATTTCATTTCCTACATATCACGTATTCTACATTCTATTAATATTCAATAATTAACAACTTACTCATTCTTTTTCTTATTGTTTTGGGAATTAAACCACAATATGTTTTTGTATTTTTTATTTCAACGTTTCGGTAGCGTTCTTGTTACCGTTGTGAAGATGAATTAAATTTTTAAACAATTTTTGGTCCCTATCAGACACAACGAAAAAGTTTGACAGACCAAACTGACCGTAAAAGGAAGTGGAAGAAAACTTCAACTTAATTAAAATATAGGAGACTTTATCCTAATAAAACAGATTTTTGACAGTTGTCACTGGCAAATTGATTTAAATTTTAGCGAATCATCACGTGTTTTTCATTGTTATTATTTTTTTGGTAATTTTCTTTAATAGGGTTTTGTTTTGTTATATTTTATTCTAAATAACACTAACTGGTACAGGTACCGTAAATTTGAGTCCGTTTATTTTAAATGTATGAACCATTTTTTATCTTGTCGTGGATATGTGTAATCTAAATTGTTAATATCTTCTGTACGTTCCCATTACTTAAAAATAACAAAAACATATTTTCAATTCAATAACGATTTTTATGAACAGAATTTTGGTCTTGCCATGGGCTCTTGCAGAGGCAAGAGTGAGAGCTGGTGAGAGCACCAGCTTTATCAAATATTCACATGGAACATTTTTAAGCCATAATAGTAAATATCAAAAATTAAAAGCAACTGTCTGGTTTAACAACAAGGTTCAAAATATTATTGATTGTCTTGTTGTCAAACTTTTTCGTTGTGTCTGATAGGGAACAAAAATTGTTTAAAAATTTAATTCATCTTTACAACGATAACTAGAACGCTAACGAAACGTTGAAATAAAAAATACAAAAACATATTGTGGTTTAATTCCCAAAAAAATAAGAAAAAGAATAAGTAAGTTGGTAATTATTAAATATTAATTAAATGTAGAATACGTGATATGTAGGAAATGAAATGTTATCTCGAAATCCGGTATTTACTATTTCGAAACTATTTAAATGGAAAAATATACCTGTGTAAAAACCATAAATAAAAGTCCACTTTTTATAAAATGTTTTCGCGTTTTTATTTAATCTCGCATTTCCCTCCTAGACTAATGTTGTAGTAAATTTTGTGCTCTACAAATTAGTTTCTTTCCCAGTTTACTCTATCTTGCACCGTTTTAATGAAAATCGCGTTTTAATACTTCGAAGACAAATTTCACAGTAAAAAATAAGAGTTTTGAGTGATAAGTATCACAAATTTCAAAACTTTTATGTCTTAAGGGAATAGGACAGATCATTTAGAACATACTTTGTCTCTACATTTTTTTTGTAACTAATTAAATAAACCCGTAAATAGAGAAAAACATACAATACTGCTATCTCAGCAATACAAATAAGGTCGTGAGTGACGTCACGCGTCTTATTAACGACCGCCCACTCATGCGCAACATCCTATCTTAGGTGTGTATATATCGTGGAATTATTCATCTGATGAAGCTGCAGTGTTTAGCGAAATAATTGTTATGTCCCTTAAATGCACACAGTTGCAGAACTGCAACATACCGTTTACTTAGTGAGAAATTATAGATAGATTCAATTGAATCCCAAACGCACGATGTTGTAGTGTTGCAACATACTGATCTATTGAATAGTAGCGCAATCTCTCCTTGTAATATGACACAAAGTGGTTTTTTAGTTAGGTTACTTGTGAGAATCTGTCATTCGCTGATCTATTAGTGGATGACAAAGTGCATAAGTTGTTTTAGAGTTTTTCTGGTGATCAAAATCATTTGAAATATAGTGTTGCATAAACTGAGGTACGTAGAACAAAACTTTCACATTTTTGATAAAAAAATATTATGTTTTTGGGTGTTATATGAAATAATGTCAATGTTGCAGATATGCAACATTATGCATTTGATCAGTTTTGGTTCATTTTTCCATTTTTGAATAAAGTCATATATTTCTTCTTTTTTTTTAGCCATGAGTGACAGAAATCAAGGCAAGACCTTGACGGAAGAGGAATTGCAATATTTTGCCGATCATTTGAGCGAGATAAGTGAGGATCCGGATTTTTCAGATGTCGATGATGTGGACGATCCTGATTTTTTACCAGACGTTGACGCCAGTGACCAATTGGAAGATGTAGAAGGTAATAATGAAGTAGAAGATAAAGAAAATCAAGATGTAGAAGAAGTTGTGGTAGAACAAATCGTCAATAGCAGTAGTAATGAAGGACAGGCTCTGCAAAATGAAAGACGGAGGTGCAATGTAATTTGGAAACAAAAGAATTTGGAAATAAATGAAGCCCAATTGTCCTTTCATGGAAATGAGGATCTGCCCAATTATATTAGAGAGATGAGTTCGCCATACGAATGTTTCAAACATTTTTTTTCCGAGGACTTGCTAGAGAAAATGGTTGCTGAATCAAATCTGTATGCCCAGCAATTTGACATAAATAGACCCTTGAACCTCAGTATCCATGACCTGCAGAAGTACATTGGTATTCTGATTTATATGTCAATTGTTCGTCTACCAAATACCCGAATGTATTGGGCGCATGATATTGGGGTTGATTTTGTCAAAATTTCGATGACGCTGAACAGATTTGAAAAAATTAGGCAATTCCTTCATTTTAACGATAATGCAAAACACTTGCCACGTGAAAATCTCAATCATGACAGACTTCATAAACTGCGTCCTATAATTGACCATCTAAATGGAAAATTTGGTAGTGTCCCTCTGGAAGCTCGTCTGTCCATTGATGATCAGCTTTGTTCGACGAAAGTTCATCACTTTATGAAACAATATCTTCCGATGAAACCGCATAAGTGGGGATTCAAACTTTATGTACTTTGTGGTGTTAGTGGATTTGCGAATCGTTTTGAAGTATATTCCGGTCAAGAAAATAACGCAGATCAGAGACTAGCTGCTAATGAACCTGACATGGAAGCCTCTGCTAATGTTGTTATGCGATTGTCAAGAATAATCCCCAAAAATCAAAATTACGGTCTGTATTTTGATAATTATTACACAACATTACCTTTGGTCACATATTTGGCTAATAATGGAATTCTTAGCCTAGGTACTGCGCGACGTAAAAGAATTACGAACTGCAAATTACCAACCGAAAAAGAAATGAAGAAAGATGACCGAGGAACGTCTTACGAATTTGTAGGAAATATAGATGGCATTGACATTAGCTGCTTGGCATGGAAAGACAACAAAATTGTGGTTCTTTTGTCGACGTTTGCTGGTCAAAAACCTATAACGACAATCAAGCGATTTGATAGACAAGCAAAGCGTAACAGAGAAATCAATTGTCCCTTTGTAATAAAGGAGTATAATAAACATATGGGGGGGTGTCGACCTCCTCGATGCAATTATGGCCCGACATAAAATACTTACAAAGAGCAAGAAATGGTAAATGAGACTATTCTACCATTTTATAGATATGTCGTTGGCAAATGCATGGATTTTATATAGGAAGATTACGAATAAAAACCAACCAAATGCGAAGACCATGACTTTCTTTGAGTTCCGGAAAGAAGTTGCCATATGTCTTTGTAATGTTGGCCAAAGTAATAATCCAAAAAAAGGGCGCCCAAGTCAAACAAGCGTGGAAGAAGAAATTGCAGCCAAAAAAAGAAAAGGGCCTGCACAACATGCTCCGCCAAAGGATGTAAGATTGGGCCAATTTGGGCATTGGTTGGAATGGTCCGACCAAAGAAATCGCTGCAGATTTCCAGGATGCAAGGGATATTCCCAGACGCTATGCGGAAAATGTGGTGTAAACCTATGCTGCAATGAAAAAAATAATTGCTTCAAAAATTATCACCATCAATGAATTTTTTTTTCTTCTCCGAGTGCATAGTGTTGCAGAACTGCAATAAGAAGATTTTTGCATTTTTTTCCAAATAAAAATCAAGAAAAAATTTTTCTATTAATTTTCTATCATTCTATGAATAAAAATACACGAGGTGTAATTTTTCCAGTTAAAATAACAAAATCATGCATTTAAGGCAAAATAAAGTGAAAATCAAAAACGTCAGTTTTATCTACATACTTATTACTTTATTTTTGAGATAAGGTAGACATTTTGATCTTACGTTACTTACCTTTTCAAATCCTGACCTGTCTCAAACGCGGATTTTCTTCTATTAGTATCAGGTCCTGGATCATAAGTGACCATTACAAAAGAACTATCCATGATATCTGGAGCGGACTTGCACTTTAAAGGCAAATTAATATCATTAAATATATCATCGTCACACATTTCCACATGTTTCATAGCTACTCTGAATGCTTCCATACAATCTTGAATATCATTATAATATTCTTTCAAACATTTTCGATAAGTCACTTGGTTCTCAATAATAACATTAGATTCTAAAACGTTAGAATCACTGTAACTTTTTTTCACGCTTTGAGGCGTTTCAGAGGGATAATGTATAAGGAAAAATTCGTCCGTGCCATCGTTACAGAGCCTATTATCGTAGCATTTAAGTCCTTCATCAAGTATTTTATGAAACGTTAAGTTGATATTGGCTTCAGTCACTTTTGACTCATGGTTGTTTACTGTATCCGATATTTGAATATCGCTGAAAGTTTGTAAAACTAAGTTCATTTTCGAATTTGTAGGAGTTTTATCTGGATCTATACCAGGATTTGAAAGAATTTCGTTTTCTTCTTTCTGAATGACATCTCCATTCACTTCTTTCATTAGATTTAGTTTTGGTTTATGTTCACGTCTCCATTTTCCTTCACCAGCTTCATCTTTTCTATTGTCATCTGACAAGGACTCTTCGACACAAGTTTCATAATCGTCCTTCTCTGACGAAATTTTGTCACTTTGCGTATTCTGACTATCTCCTCTGTGGAGGTGATTTTTAACTACACTAGGATTTACATTAGAATGAATTTTCGACGATTGGATACTTTTTGTATTATTTGTACTTTTATAACTTACATCTAAATCACTTTCATCAATACTGTTTGTGTTTACTAATAAGTCTAGAGAGTTATGCGCTGAGGTTGTTTCATACTGAGCGTTCTCGTTCAACCCTAAATCATCTGTTTGGGAGTTACAAGAAGATGTGTTGAAGGAGTGATCATCTTCAACACAAATGTGCATGACTTCGAGGCATTCTTGGTACTCTTCCAGGCATTCTTGAAAATCTTCAAGACAGGTTTGATCTTCATCAGTGTCCTTAAAAAAATAATAACAATTAGGTGTTGTACTACTTCAATCTTTCATTTAATATTGTGCATTTTCATTCATTACATGTAAATATCGAATATGAATTCAACTATTATGCTTAGCTTTTGTAGAATGATTGTTTAATGTCAGACTTATAGGCCGAGCTACAGAGATTTAGAGTGAGCATTTTGTGTAAAATGTGTTAGAAGAAAACTAGCTCTGCCATTGATTGTAAAATAGTTCCATATGATATAATGATATCTTTTCCACTCGAGTTTATTATTCATAACTTTGTTAATAACAATTTTATGCAAAAATCGCGTTTCTTTTAGTCTTTTGCTTTTAAAATTGAAACTATCATAGTAATCGTGATAGTGTCAATAGACCAATAGTAGAAAATGAAAAGACGAAGAAAATGAAAGATCGGCCGACTCGATCAGACCCTTAATTTTAGAGAAAATCGGAAAAAAACCGGCCAAAATGCAGTTTTTTCAAAAGTTCATAACTCGGTTAGTTTTTGAGTTGTAGCGTAGATCCTCCGGTCAGTATTAATTATTGATGAAAACTTTATTTATGCGGAGAGCAAGAACTGTCCGATATATACTTTTTGATCTGTGGCCATTTGTATATTTTACTATGCAATTTTCCAGCAGACCTTAATGCGACAGGTATGGTCTGATTTCAATTTACAAATTAGATTTCGAAAGTAGAATTCTCATAGTTCAAAACATTCATTTTGGTTTTACATGAAAACGCTGCGAAATATGTTAAAAATAAAGCTGAACATGATGAAAAACGGCCGAACGCGTGAGATTAGTTGAAGAGTCGGGGTAGAGCAGCAGGCAAGGAAAAGCATGACATTCGAAAGCGTCGGCATTTTGATAGAACATGACAGTAATTTCTCCGCCGTTTCTCGTCTTGTTCAGCTTTATTTTAAACATATTTTTCAGCGTTTTCATGTAAAACCAAGATTTCGAACTATGAGAATTCTACTTTCGAAATCTTTTTTGTAAATTGAAATCGGACCATACCTGTCGCATTCAGGTCTGCTGGAAATTTGCATAGTGAAATATACAAATGGCCACAGATCAAAAACTATGCATCGGACAGTTCCTGCTCTTCGCATAAATAAAGTTTATATTAATAAATAATACTGACCGGAGGATCTATGCTACAACTCAAAAAATTACCGAGTTATAAATTTTTGAAAAAACTGCATTTTGGCCGGTTTTTTCCAATTTTCTCTGAAACTAACGGTCTGATCGAGTCGGCCGACCTCTCATTTTCTTTTCTTTCATTTTCTACAATTAGTCTACGACACCATCACGATTACTATGATAGTTTCAATTTTAAAAGCAAAAAACTAGAAGAAACGCGATTTTTTGCATAAAATTAACACTCTTTACATGAAAAAATTTCTGTAACTTGGCCTATTATTACAAATGGACACTATTTTATAGTGAACTGGCTGATCCACAGAGGTCTTGAAATATTTCAATTAATTTCTTTGCGATAGTTTAGTGGATTCTTGAAAAGCTATTAGAAATTTGTGAACAAAGTAAACATGAAGAAAAACGCATTTCTGAGTGATCTTCGTATTTACTAATTATTGTGTATATTCAATTTGTGGAGAAGTAAATTCAGCAGTACGTCATTGCGTGATTTTTGTTGGCACTTTCAAATTGGAATATAAATAAAATTACAGAGATTTTTGGTTATATCGTGAAATAATACAAAAGTAGAATAAAATATGTTTTACTTTAATTCAGGGCGGTTTTACAGATTTCCTTCAAATCTTTCAGGTATATTTTTCAATTGATTGATTACATTCAATTTATTTTCACCCTGGTAGTAAATGGAACCCTAACTTTCCTACAGTCAGTTATGATTGAGAGTGCATACAAAAATTATGATCCTTGCAGATGGTTCTTATCATCCCGCTTTCATCTGTAATTGGTATTCCAGTTTTTTTTCTGAAAACTTTCGCAAGATTTGAAAAAACACAACATAAGAAAAATTACGCATTTTTCTTCGAATCGTAAATTATCGTATCGATTGCATACAAAATATCATAGAAAACAGCACTTCTAGTTTTTCCTAAATTTTTCCAATCTTTCTTTCCCGAAACACCTCTATTCAGACTAGTATGAGTATTTTAAGGTAACCAATAGTCAAAGCGGTCCACCTGTTTCTTGCGTGATGTGATTACCAACTAACAGCATTTCATTACCAAAAAGGCGATAATTTCTTCTCTAATTTGAAAATTTTTCAAATATTTTTCCACAAAATCTTAGTCTGGACTATTACGAACATTTTAAAACAAAAGCCGAATAAGTCCATCTGTCTGAAGTGAAACCACTATCAAAAAACAACTTTCTTTTTTTAGTTGTATTCTCTCGGAAAATACATACGTTTAAGACTTCCTTGACGAAAAATTTCGAAATATTTTTCATGTCTAATCAAATGAGCTGAAATTTGATACCTGGGATTATTGTCGTTGCAGAACTGAAGTATCAAAAATCCGCATTTCATTTACATTTTCAAGTGGAGATTTCTAATTTTCATATAAATATCCTTCCTGCTACACAGTGACTAAGCAGTTTGCATCACACCAAATGAGCTGAAATTTGGTATTTGTTTCCGCCATTTTTACGTTGATATTTCATGTTTTTTCGTGGTTTTTGAAAAATTGCCGAACTTCACAGCTTCTGCAGATTGAGGGTTAAACTTTGATACGTACATTGAGTTTATGTTGACTTAAGATCCCTTGTCGATTTCAACTCTTTTCAACAAACCGCGCTGCATTTTGTGGTGACTATTCCGTTCGAATTGCATCTCGATCTGTTTCGAAAACAGTACGCGATGTACTTCGCTAAGTTTTTTTACAATAGAGTCTTGAAATTTTGTTCGTGGATTAAGTTGAGGAACGTTTCTTCGTTGGTTTAAACTTTTTCCTTCATCACGGCTCAATTCGCGAATTTTTTTTTTCAATAAAATGAATTATTTTTTACATTAGAATCGCATCTCAATGCGATGCATTTCTCGAGAAAGAATACGAGCTTAGTTATGAAGCTCTGCTGTTCACGAGTTTTCTATATTAATAAAGATCAAGATATAATGTCAAGGTGGACTTATTTATTTATTTTTCGACACAAATTAATACTGTACCACGAAGCATGGTTTCCAATCATTCAAATATCTACTTGAATGGTTTGGTTTTATTTCGTATTCATTCAAAAACTATACATTCATTAACAATGACAGATTTCAGTTTTCAGCTCTAGAAAGACGGATAACTCTCGAAAAAAATGAAACTTTCGAGCTGATAGTTGACATGCTCAGAGCTTACTTGAAATTTTTATAATTTAAAGTGAAATTAAACGTTTATTTGGTTTTGAGAAAACCAGGAAAGTGATGAAACGTGAAATGTTTAATTAAGTCGGCTTTGTAACTCAAATGGCTTATTATTGTTATGAAAAGACAAGTAGATAAGAGTACAACACAGCCAAGAATAATACAAATAGGTATACATATATATATATATATATATATATATATATATATATATATATATATATATTATATATATATATATTAATATATATATATATATATATATATATATATATATATATATATTTCAAAGACATTATTCACAGTGGATGGCACATTAGACGTTTCTGGTGAATCATACGACAGATCACTTTGAAAATTTGATGGAGGGCATAGTCGGACATTCTCTACCCAACTAAAATATTTTTGGTAATGCGGTATTGCCATTTCTATAAGAAAGTAGTAGCAACTTTTATTTTTCAAATGGATATTATAACTTTTCATGATATCACCCTTTACCTATCTGTTACCGTTTCATTTGTTTTCATTTTTTTTCTTCGGAAATTAAGACCTATTAAAACGCTGATATCTTCGAGTTGAGAAATACTATGATATCGAAATTTGGGTTGGAGCTTGTTGATACTTGGGGGCTTCCTACATAATCTGCGTTACTTCAATACGGGGTGGTAAAATAATTGAGTTATTTTGTTTGCTTGAAAAAGTGACTGAAAGTTGATTATTTTAAATGGAATGCACGGTATATTATTAAAAATTCGGATAGCTGCTGGAATTAACTTTTTATCTATGCATAACATACCAATACAACTAGTCAGGTTTCGGACTTATTAGCATTTATTTGTGAAAATGTTTCTTGTGTATGGTGTCCCCATTCGGTATCTGGTAAGCATGCCATGATCACTATTTGACACTAACGTTGTGACAATCTACTAATAATATCGATATTTTCGACATCTCAGAAGTTGCAAATACCTTCAAAAACGATGGAACAAAACTATTCAAACGAAGTTCTCATGAATTTGTTTATTTTTGATGTGCGTTCGAGAGATAATTACAAAGTATTACCTACCCAACATTTGAAAGTTTGGATCCGAATGAAATTGAATGTGAACGGCCAGCGGTTTGAACATATTGTGAAACATTCCGCATAATTGTTTTCCTTTTTTATAATTATTTATATCAATATTTCCACTATCAAGTTTCTTGGTGCCTTTTTAAAGTTATCCATACCTTCGCATTGAAATTGTTCTGAAATCGTATAAATTTCTTAAAGTTTATTGGCGGTAGATTCGGATACTTTTGATTGAACTTTTACATGTTCTGCTGATAATTTTATCAATTTGTCCAAAAATAATAAACAAATTCATAGGAACTTCGTTTGAGTAGTTTTTTTCCTTAACTGTAAAACTAGTATTATATACAGGGTGTTCCATTTGAAAAATCAGAGTTGTTACTACTTTCTAATAGAAATGGGAACACCGCATTACCAAAAATATTTTAGTTGGATAGAGATTGTTCAACTATGCCCTCCATCGAATTTTCAAAGTGATCTGTCGTATTTCTCACCAGAAACGTCTAATCATCCACCGTGAATCACCCTATATATATATATATATATATATATATATATATATATATAATTATATATATATATATATAATTATATATATATATATATATATATATATATATATATATATATATATATATATATATATATATATATTGATTATTAGTTGAGGATATAGATGTGGTACACATGGAAATTCAGGGATAGTTTAATTATCTGAATTTGTTAGAAATAACCAAATTAGGAATATCCAATTAGGATTATTGATTTCAGATCACCACTAAACTGGATCGTTGTTCGCTACATTCATTATGTCAATCAAGTTGGCGTCAAAGGCAACTGATGTTTTGATATCTCAAATTACCTACAATTAAACACCGAATGTGAATAGCTAATGGATTTGAATATATGCTATCACCCTAAATATATACAAAGTTGACCATATATCGATTTGATCACTGAACTTCGAAAGAATGCAAAGAACAAGTTCGAGAAAAATTGATTCGAACTTATGAATAATGCTGTTTTCGGTAAAACTATGGAGAATATACGTGAACGTGTCAACGTGTGCCTTCTAACTAAATGGTCTGAACGGTATGGCGCCGAGGTATATACCTATTGCTGAACCTGAATTCAAGAACTGTACGATATTCAACGAAAATCTGGTTGCTATTGAATTGAGAAAAATGGAAGTCTTCTTCAATGAACCTATATATGTTGGACAGGCAATACTCGACTTGGCCAAAACAACCATTTATGCTTTTCATTATGATTATATGAAAAACGAGTTTGGGGGCGACTGCAGCGCCATCTATACGGACACTGATAGTTTACTTTATGAGCTACATAAGAATCCATATGAGGTTATGAAACGCGATTTTCATGCCGGTTTTGATACATCCGATTATCTACCTGAAAATATTTATGGAATTCCTCAGAATATGAAAGTATTGAGAATAATGAAAGATGAAAACAATGGAACTTCTATGACAAGTTATGTGGTACTTCGTACAAAATTATACACTACGAAAGTATTGAAGACTCATGAAGATATTCAAAAAGAAAATACATAATAAAATTATTATGTAACAATTCAATAAATGGTTATATTTTCATCCTTATATCTATCTCGTGCTACCAACCACAAAGAGATTGATTTTTATATATTCCATTTGCATAGCATAATATGAATAATGTTCATTGACCCCAATACATAATCAGAGAGGTCATTGACCCCAATGCAAAAGGGAACCATTTTCGCTACTTTGGACCTTAGATTTCCTTATGGAAATTTGCATGTAAAAATGACCAAAAGTGCCAACGATCTTCGATATAGAAACAATACCACCTAATAATACAGAAACAATAAAGTTTTGATATACTTTCTGCAAAAGTTTACTTGATTGTAAAGATATAAAATTTCAATCAATGAATTCAAATCAAAACACGTTACTAATTCTCAAACATATATTTGTGTGTATATTTGTGCATCAATGAACATCAGTGTTTATTTCCACAATTTTTTTTATATTTTCAATTGTTTTACTTAACATTGCAGGTGTAACTTTGATAAATTGATTTACAACAAAATTTTATTCTAAATAAATTGAAGCTGACAAATATATACGATGTTTCATATCTCCAGAATTTCGTCACTTAATGAGTACATTGATTCATCAATGTATCAAGTATAAATACGTTTCTTTAAAATCGGAAAAAAGTATATATAATATTATATTCCTCAAGCCGTAGAATTGTCTTAATCATAAATAATATATATATATATATATATATATATATATATATATATATATATATATATGATTTAGAATCTGCACAATTTTTTCATGAAGGTAACAAAAGAAAAAGCAATTCAATATGTCACTACTGTTACAATCAGCGCTTACAAACAAATTCTGAAATTTACAATAATTTTTAAACAACCATTTTCACGATTCCACAAAATATGATACAAATTTTGGGATGTAAGGATAATATATAAACACCAGACTTGAGAAAATAGTTCAGTCTTGAGAGAACTTTTGATAACAGGCTAGTAACCCGATATTTTGCCAAATTTTTATTTTGAAAGTAACTTATCGTCAAACAAATATAATATGTTCCACGAAATAAATAAATAAATAAATAAATATATATATATATATATATATATATATATATAGATTAAGACTTAATAAGTCTTAATCAATATATCAAAATACGGAGGTATATCTCGACCAATTTGTTTATATATAATATATAATATAATATATATATATATATATATATATATATATATATTATATATAAATATATATTTATATAGGTATATATATATATATATATATATATATATATATTTATAAACGTTCATTTCCAGTACATAACAGTTATTGGCCCTCATCATTAGATGACGATGAAAATAGTTGTATAGAATATGTAATCAAATGAACGAATGTAAAAAATAATTTTTTTCCTCACCTGTTATTGCATGGAAATTAAAGCAAAATGTGAGGTAATCCACATTGGCCGAAATTGAATATATTTATGTTTCGTTACTAACTTTCACGTCAACAGAATACAACAACATAAAAAACAAGGAGTCGTATATACCACCACAAATAAAAACTATAGCAAATTCAGGAAATATAACTTCAAAAGCAACAAAAATAGTGCTTTTCACATTAGTGTTCGATAGTGATGAAACTTGTCACTAATACCATATTTATGAATTTTTTTTTTCAAAATTCAGTACTTTTTGAATTATTTTTTCAAAATTCACAAGAATATTTTCAGGACAATGCTTTGTGTTCTGTGAAGCTGATAATTTTCCAATAGCTGAAATGATATAAGTAATATTCAAAATTTTGCTAACAAAATGCAACATTATCAACATGTTTCAATTCTAATAATGTTTCCTCTTCAGTTATCGATTCAAAACCTTCGAATAATCTAAATTCAATTATTGAAGATTGAATGAAGAACAAAACTCGTTCCTCCCAAATGAATATTATATTTTTATAATGAAATTTCGAAAAATATTTTATTTTAGTGTACTAATTTAGGTCGCAGATACCGAAATATATTCAGAATATTTATCCGTTCCGTAAACGAAGAATTCATTTGAAGACGTTATTCAAGTATAATCTCATTATTCTCAATTTGAAACAAAGCCGTATTACACGATATACATTAGTAATCACGGCAATTTATCAGTACATAATTTAATTACAGTATATACGACAAACAGTTTGTTTGTTCGATAAATCCTTCAGAAAATACACAATTTATCTTCATTTGAAACAAGTCATGAAGAAAAATAAATTATCCTATTCTTCGTATACTAAAACCAAATCGAATTCAAAGCAGAAACAATATTTAATTCATTCATTTATTCCATCAGCTTGAAATGCACTTCGCGTATTTCTGGGAAATTCAAATTATTCGGATGAACCTTGAATTCATTCCATTAGAGGTACTTTTCCGGTTTTTCCAGATATTCCGCTTCAGTGCTGAAAATGAAAAGCTATTACTTCGATTCTTTAGAGAATTGTGTTCATACTCACCAGGAACAAATACGCTAAATCTTCGTACCAATCTTCGATAAGTTTTCGGAAAAACTAAAAATAATTATTTACCGTTAGGAGCATTCGTTTTTCATCAGCATTTAGACACAAATAAGCAAAGCACAACCAACACATCGTCTCAGTGGTTTCAAAGTTTCTAATGGGACATTTTTTAATGTGCGGTACGAAGTGCTAAAACAATAAAAGCCCTTTTTCCGAGTGCTTGTCACGAGAGACCGTTAGGAATTGAGAAACATGTAAAACTATATTATATTTATTGAATAACCTTTAGTCGAACGCACTTCTATGAGAAAAAAAATTCGAAACATTGTTAAAAAAATCACAAATGAATGTGAAAATCACTGATATATTCATACATTACATAAAGTGAACAAGGAAAATTCTTTAATAATTTAAAAAATTATCAACAACTTTCCAAGGAAGCTGGTTATACGTATTCAGCAACGCAAAATCTGCATTCACAATCGAACGGTGAATTATAGAAATTGTCAAGTCACCCCGACTCAAAATCTGCATACAGCTGTTTCGATCTTATTAGATCTCATCAGTGCAGCTTATTTGACTCGGAGTGAATTAACAAATTTCTAATTGTTCCCCAATACAAATCGTGGTCAGTAACACTGGCTGGATAACAATCCAGAGCGCCATCCGACCAAAGATATTGGGAAACGACAATTCACCGCTTAGACTGAAAATGCAGAAATTCGTCGCTTAAACACGTACCTCCTGATATGAAGATATCTACTCTACAACAGTGGTGTATATGCGACGAATTTCTGCATTTTCAGTCTGAGCGGTGAGTTGTTGTTTCCCAATATCTTTGGTGGGATGGCGCTCTGGATTGTTATCCAGCCAGTTACTGACCACGATTTGTATTGGGAAACAATTAGAAATTTGTTAATTACTCCGAGTCAAATACGCTGCACTGATGAGATCTAATAAGATCGAAACAGCCGTATGCAGATTTTGAGTCGGGGTGACTTGACGTTTTCTATAATTCACCGTTGGATTGTGAATGTACATTTCGCGTCGCGGAATACATATAACCAGCTCCCTTGGAAAATAGTTTGATAATTTTTTTTAAATTATTAAAGAATTTTCCTTGTTCACTTTATGTAATGTATGAAATTGACCATGGTCGACTAGTATGTTTTTCATGATTTGACTGATATATTCAAGTACTGTTCTACTCAGATATTCTACCAAAATCATGTTTTTTCTCAAATTTCAATGAGAGTATTTCAAACAAATTATATATTAATTATAGTTTTCCGCTCTTCTTCTCTATAGAAACTTTAACTATACCAAATCCCACACTCTTAATAATGTTTAATCGGATAACAATGTTTTCTTGTATGGAATATATAATTTAGGTTACATGTAACTACGTAACAAAATGAAAAGCAACAATGAAGGAAAAAATAAGATAATATAGTACTTTTAGAATTGAGCAGATACAACTTGAACTTGGATTCGTATATAAAACTTATGAGGATAATTTGTTCTAGAAAATATAGAACAAATTATTCTCATCAGTTTTATATACGAATCCAAGTTCAATATTTCAAATTATTCTCTGATTTTTAAATTAAATTATTAGAGTAGAACTGTTTTAAACGAAATTATTTTGTACTGATTTTCCTTTAATACATATATATATATATATATATATATATATATATATATATATATATATATATATATATATATATATATATATATATATATATATATATATATATATATATATATATATATATATATATATATATATATATATATATATATACTAGCTGACCTGGCAAACGTTGTTCTGCCATATAAATTATTTTTATCTACCTATCTATCTAAGTATCTATCTATCAATCTATCTGACCCGGCAAACATTGTTTAAATTATTAAAATGGCCATTAAAAGTATGGGTTGTTGATAGAACGGTGAAAATTCAGAGTTGTATGTATTTTTTAATGCAACATCATAAAAAAATAAAAATAAAAAATTTCCTCCGAAAATGTTTGAGGTGGACCACTATAATCATTAGGGGTATGAAAAATATATTACGACCTATTCTCAGACCGACTATTGTTATTATTATATTGCCATATTGCAACCCTATTGCGGATCTGTGGATGAAATTTAAAAAAATGAAAATCGCGATGGAAAAATAGGGGTTGATCGTAGAAGGGTAAAAAATTGAGAGAAATATGAATTTTTTCATTCTAAGTCATGACAAAATAAAAATAAAAATTTCGCCAAAAAAATTGAAGTTTGTAATTAACGAAAAAAAATAGAGGTTGATCGTAGAGGGATGAAAATTCAGAGTTGTATTTATTTTTAAATGTTGTATCATAAAAAAGAAGAACAGAAAATTTTACCAAATTTTTACCACATCCCACACTCTTAATAATGTTCGAAAGGATAACAATGTTTTCTTGTATGGAATATATAATTTAGGTTACATGTAACTACGTAACAAAATGAAAAGCAACAATGAAGGAAAAAATAAGATAATATAGTACTTTCAGAATTGAGCAGATACAATTTGAACTTGGATTCGTATATAAAACTGATGAGGATAATTTGTTCTAGAAAATATAGAACAAATTATCCTCATCAGTTTTATATACGAATCCAAGTGCAATATTTCAAATTATTCTCTGATTTTTAAATTAAATTATTAGAGTAGAACTGTTTTAAACGAAATTATTTTGTACTGATTTTCCTTTAATACATATATATATATATATATATATATATATATATATATATAATATATATATATTATATATATATATATATATATATATATATATATATATATATATATATATATATATATACTAGCTGACCCGGCAAACGTTGTTCTGCCATATAAATTATTTTTATCTACCTATCTATCTATCTATCTATCTAAGTATCTATCTATCATTATATCTATCAATCTATCTGACCCGGCAAACATTGTTCAAATTATTGAAATGGCGATTAAAAGTATGGGTTGTTGATAGAACGGTGAAAATTTAGAGTTGTATGTATTTTTTAATGCAACATCATAAAAAAATAAAAATAAAAAATTTCCTCCGAAAATGTTTGAGGTGGACCACTATAATCATTAGAGGTATGAAAAATATATTACGACCTATTCTCAGACCGACCATTGTTATTATTATATTGCCATATTGCAAGCCTATTGCGGATCTGTGGATAAAATTCAAAAAAAATTAAAATCGCGATGGAAAAATAGGGGTTGATTGTAGAAGGGTAAAAAATTGAGAGAAATATGAATTTATCTATTCTAAGTCATGACAAAATGAAAATCAAAATTTCGCCAAAAAAATTGAAGTTTCTAATTAACGAAAAAAAATAGAGGTTGATCGTAGAGGGATGAAAATTCAGAGTTGTATTTATTTTTGAATGTTGTATGATAAAAATAAAACTAAATAAAAATTAAAATAAAAAATTGAGGGGGCCGCTCTTAGAATTTAGGAGGATGAAAAATTGATGTTAGCCGATTTTCAGACCTAACCGATATGCACACAAAATTTCATGAGAATCTGTCGAGCCATTTCGGAGGAATTCAACAAATAAAAAATAGGGGTTGATCGAAGAGGGGTGAAAATTTAGGGTTGTTCGTATTTTTGAATGCTTTATCATAAAAAAAAGAAAAGAAAATTTTGTCTGAAAAATAAAAATAAAAAATTGAGCGGGGGCACCCTTAACATTTAGGGAAATGAAAAATAGATGTTGGCCGATTCTCAGATCCACCCAATATGCACACAAAATTTCATGAGAATCGGTCAAGCCATTTCGGAGGAGTTTAACTTCTAAGACCGTGACACGAGAATTTTATATATTAGATATAGGTATACAATAAGGGCATAGCTAGGAAGGTGCAGAGGTGGACAAATTTGCCAAAATTTGAAAATAATGTTAACATTAACGTGTGAAGTAGAGCAAGTTTTTCATTTTATGTGTGATAACGATTATAGACTATTATGTGAATTTTATTTGATAAAATGATTGTGAACAAAAACCGTTTTTTTTTGTCAAGCCGGTCTTTACTAGGACCCTCGAGAAAAAATATGCATTTGACACAGTTCAAATAAAATATTTTCAATGGTAGGGATTTATCAGGAAAACAAGTTGATATTTCTTCCAAACAGAAAATTTTCTTGGTCGTAAATCCAAGGATATAGAATCGTCTTCTTAAACAAGTCGGCAACCCCTCCAAGAACATTAAATATCATGAAAGGCAATTTTATATATATATATATATATATATATATATATATATATATATATATATATATATGTATATATGAAAAGGTTGGAAAATATCAAGTTAACAGACAGTAGTCTAAATAAAATCCCTTGTCTCAATGTTTTGCTATTGTTTCATTTTTTGTTATTGTTAGTTTGCTTTATATTTGAGTTTTTGAATGTGAATGTTGCTTCATGTTTTTTTTCGTATTTTTGAATTTACTTAGTATACCAATATAAACTGGCAAGTTCGCCTGACTAACTAAATAAATAAATAAATAAATAAATAAATAAATGGTTCCATCAGGAGAATAAGATATATAATCAGTATTCAAAATGACTCTTCGTCATGAGCTTTACAACGTGAAACCCAATAATTTCCAATACTTTTCCAATGGTTTTAGGTTAGCTGGGGGAAATTTATATAGAAAATTCCATAATATAAATAATAAATATAAATCTATTCATGATAAAAACATTAGAACTCATTCATTCGTAGTGACAAAATATAGAACTAGCAAGTTTGAAGGATTGTTAGCATACGCATCGGTCAAAACATCAACTAAGTGTACAGTGTACAGATTATTTTGCATATGAGTCCTGTGACATTGAAACATATCAATTATCAATTACCTATCGCTTTATAGCGGAGTTCTCAAATTAGAGCATTCTATAGGTAGGTATATAGGTATTATTTCACTGACTGAGAGAAATTGAAGATCTACTTTGTATAACTTCTTCCTTTGTGTAAATATCACGTAATAATTTATTGCATTATTCATTTTTCATTGTATTTATTTCATTATGCATATAAATCAAGATTATTGATTGTTTTTGTAAATTTTCTTTTATGTGTTTATGTCTACAGAATCAATATATATATATATATATATATATATATATATATATATATATATATATATATATATATATATATATATATAAGTAAGAATTATTCGTGTTAAACGGAAAACACGCCCGTGGTTATAAAATTAAGTGAACTAGAACAATTACCGTCTAGGGTAGTTTGTTGATATTTCGATGCTTCGTGAACTCTTATAACCAGCTCCGCTAGGAGGTTTGTTTGATTAGTTTCAAATAAATGTCCTAGTTCACTTAATTTTATATATATATATATATATATATATATATATATATATATATATATATATATATATATGTTTGTTACTTATATAATTACAAATTTGTTAAAATATCCCATTACAGCGACACTGCGGTACACATGATAAACTCTGTAGTTGAATTTCCAGATACGAATCGAAGTCTTATGCTTCATTTCAAACTAGATGATACAATGATCGTAATATCAATAAGTTATAATAAGTTAATAAGTTTTTTATTCAGCATCAATAGTTAACATGCTTAGTCAATAGAAGGTTTACATACAATCTGATAAAAATTCCCCCAAGGTATATATTGTATCTTGTAGGAGAGTTTCTTCGAGACATTTTTTGATTTTTTTACAATTCAGATGTTTTATGTTATTCGGAAGCCTATTGTAGATTTTAGGACCTTAGTGGTCTACCCCCTTGCTGCGCACATTTGCGTTCATGGTAGGGGATGATAAGTTTGTTTCGGCTTCGTAAATTAAAATTGTGGAGTGTGCTATTGGTTGAAAAAGTGTCTAAGTTCTCATGGACATATGTGAAGCACTCCAATATATACATTGCTGGTATGGTGAGTATGGTAAGTGTCCGAAATACATCTCTACAGCTATCTGTCTGTTTTATCCCCATTATCGTTCTCATCGCTCTCTTCTGAAGAGTCAGGATGTCGATGGCATGAGCTGATGTGCCCCACAGAAGGATTCCATATGTTGCCAGTGAATGGAAGTTGGCAAAATAGGAGATCACTGCCGCCTTCCTAGAGGAAACTCTTTTTACAACCGAGATGGTATAAATTCTATATCTATCAAAAAGGTAGTTGTCTATATAGAGGAATACAATTTTAAACAGTTTTTTTAGTACTGAAGTAGAATGCACTGATTCATTCCACCCTGCGATATTAAGATAATATGCTTGATAGCAAACGACATTCTTCCAAAACAAATGAACAACGAGTGTATGCAGTTGAAAAGAAGTAATAATTTGAAAGACTGAATACTTTAGACTTCTTGTTTATCTTGAATATGAGTGAGATCTTGCGATAAACGAAAACTACGGAAAATATAGTCAATGGTGCAATCTCAGTCCGCATACTGTTAATGCTGGTGTGCCTCAAGGGTCTATATTATCACCGACACGTTTTACTATACTTCTTAATGATCTCTCAAATTCGGTTAAAAACAAAATTGTGAAATTCGTTAACGACAGTTCTCTCATTACATAAATCATCAACAGACATATATGGATCCGCGTGTTGCACATGAATAGGGACGTTGAGATCATTTCTAACTGAGTATTAGATAATTTAGTTTTTTTTAATGCCACCGAGACTCAATCGACTAGGTTCGTAAGAAAAACTTTCCTCTTCGTTTTTCGATTATTATTGGGATTACAAAAGATTAAGCGAAACAATAAACTGCTATTTTCATTAATCGGCCTTATCTCCAGTTCAATCTAGCATGAACATTTCTCCTCCATTACTGAGTTGACTGCACACAAGCTTAGTTATCTATTTCAAGCTTTAGTCTGTTCACGCCAAAGCATTTATTGAGGCTTTAAAAGGCGCATGTCCATCTGGCATTAGAATAATGCATTAATTCTTCGAGCTTAGCACCTCATGCACTTACTTGGCTTAATTCAAAAAACAATGATTACCCTTTTTCGTTTGAAAATCGAAAGAAGGTTGCCGACTTATGTGTCTTTTACATATATCATCACGGCAGTTATTTTGCAGACTTTGTCCCTATTATTCCATCAGGATCAAAATTCACTCACCATATGAAGTACGAAGATGACAAAAAGAATTTTAGAATAAAGTATAAACTTTAAAATAAAAACACTTGGCTTATGTTTCACAATATAAAAAAATATTTAGATACTGTATTTAGCAGTAACGAAAAGTCGACATGTTTCGAGTTATGAACTCATTATCAAGACTGACTACAGGAGAGTATTGCATCGTAGTCAGTCTTGATAATGAGTTCATAACTCGAAACATGTTGACTTTTCGTTACTGCTGAATACAGTATCTAAATACTTTTTTATATTGTGAAACATAAGCCAAGTGTTTTTATTTTAAAGTTTATACTTTATTCTTTATGATGTTTCACCAAGTGATGTGCGAGAATTCAATCGCAGTTATTAAAAAGAATTTTACTATACACATCCCCACAACCAGAATATCATCTATAAATATCTAAATACATTTCTGAACCGACCGCAAACCAATGGAACTCTATATCATCAGTAAAATTTCCGCTTTGCTGCGGTTTAAAAACATCATAAACCGTAGTTTATAGAAATGATCCCTTGATACGTTATTTTTATGTCAGAGCAATGTATTCAACCCTAACATATTCTTTTGAAATAGTGAGTTACGTCTCGGATCATAAGAAATAAATCGGCCAGGAAATATATAAATTTATATCAATTCAAATCATTATCATACTGCATCTCTGATGAGACCTTCCAAAGGTAGGAAATATCTTTCAGTTTTTATTCGAAAAATTCATTCACTAAAATGAAATTTATTTTAAAAATGGAAAAAAAATTATTAACCATAAATGCTCTTAAAAATTTTCGAGAACTGTTCACATTCATGAACTCATAATTAATCAAATAACTAAACACTGAAAACAATTATTCAAATTTGACTCAAGCGGAATCTTCAAACTTCAGATGATTATGTAAAACCAATCTGTTCGCGAAATTGCCCAAAGATTCATCTCAAAAATTTCAAAGGTATCTACTGACGATGAAATACATGATAGTTAAATATATTCCGAACTGCACATTGAGCATTTTCGCTTCGTCAATTTATTCTGAAATGTCACGAGTACCTTATTTGAATGTAAAACATTTATACTCTAATTTCACTGAATTTCATGAAAAGCGTTAATATGATTTCAAACATTACATTTCATCTAACTTCTATTAATTTGAATCAATAACCCCAGAGCAGCGAATCGCAAACTGTGGGGCGAGAGCAAACTAAAGGGGGCGCGAGCATAACCCAGTCGAGAGCATATTTTAGGTCGTACTCTAACTTTAAAGGCTAAACATTCTGAATACACGGGAGGTGAGATACAAATTATGATGGCAAACTGTGCCCCCAATCCTGACAGGATGGGAAATGTTGCCTTAGAGGTTAGAATATTAGTGATTTCAACGGAAACGCAATCAACTAGTGAATAAAACTTCATGCAAAGTGCAGATTTTTATTTCGTTTTTTGCACAAAGAGTAGATAAAATTTAATAACTATGTAATTGATCCGGAGAATCTTTTTGGTACGGAATAATTGTTTACTACACCATTATTTTTTTATGAGCAAAGTATTTGTTCGAGATATTAGTATTGCGATCAGTGGTTTTGGAAGTAAATTCGACCAATTCCGAAAATATTTAGTCATTTCAAGGCATTTCAATATTTTTCTTTCCATTATTCTGATTGTTATATTTTATACCATAGGAATGAGTATTAACTTTACTTAAAGCTAAAGTGGATAGTTTGGTTTTGGTATATATACATATATATATATATATATATATATATATATATATATATATATATATATATATATATATATATATATATATATATATATATATATATATATATATATATATATATATATATATATATATATATATATATATATATATATATATATATATATATATATATAAATATATATATATATATATTATATATATATATATATATATATATATATATATATATATAAAGAAAGATGAAGTCTTTGCTGACCAGTTAGGATAAAGCTAGGAAAACTCGTTGGGTACGCAGCATGCAGTAAGTATACTCTTATAACAATTTTTCCAATATTTCGACCAATTTTATTGTCATCATCAGGGAATGCTACAATATCATCAAAAAATATGAATCATGACAGATAATGGATTCTGAAAACAACTTACAGTGTCCATGAGGTTGTATACAAAGATTTTATAAAATAGACGTTAACAATTGTAAATGTAAATGTCAAGAACAAATTAGTGAGAGTAACTTTGATGTCATCATCACTATTATTGAACTTCTATAGTCAGAATGGAACCAGACATCGTAAATGTCAATAATAGTGATGATGACATTAACGTTACTCTCACTAATTTGTTCTTGTACATTGAAATTGTTAGCGTCTATTTTATAAAATATTTGCATATGACACTGTATGTTTGTTTTTGAAATCCACTATCTGTCATGATTCATCTTTTTTGATATTGTAGCATTCCCTGATGATGACAACAAAATTTGTCGAAATATTGGAAAAAGTGTTATAAGTGTATACTACCTGCATGCCGCCTACCCAATGAGTTTTCCTAGCTTTGTATATATATATAGATATATATATATATATATATATATATATATATATATATATATATATATATATATATATATATATATACATATATACATATATATATATATATATATATATATATATATATATATATATATATATATATATATATATATATAAAAATATATATATATATATATATATATATATATATATATATATATATATATATATATATATATAGGTACATATCAAGGCGTATGAAGAAGCCTTGGGTACACATTTGAAACATCAATTATAATGCAAAATTAAGAAACACCTTTCATTCACAGAATTATTCTGAATAGTAGAATTTTTACGATTCCAATAAAGTATATGAAGTAGTTGATACAGATGTTTCTAAGATTCTGAGTATTGTAATAATTTGAAGCCTGGAATTCATTATTTTCACGGTTTCACTGAATAATTGAATCAGAAACCAGAAGAAATCAGTATAGTGATTTCAATTGATCAGATTGAGACATGGAAAAGTATAAGTGATGAAGTTTTCAGAAAATATGAATTTTATGATGAACAATTATGTTCAAAAAATTTTACTGAGCGACTCGTCAATGATATGTTAATTCTAATGTAAAATAGAGCAAAATTTTAATGAAAATGTTAGTCTGGTATAGAAATTATCAAAAATGTTCTCATTTTGATTATCAATACGCTAATTTTGGTACAAAAATATCTTGTGATCAGAAATTTTCAGCATGCTATGGCCGTAAACATTTTCACATGCCTTGAACAATTATTGCAGTTTTTATAACTTTTGAAAAGTGGATTTAATTGATGAAAAGTTCATAGAGTGATATACTATAGATGAAAGTTTTAATAAGATTAACATTTCTTATACGAGTTTTGAACGTTGTTAAATTAGTAAAAATAAAAAAAACTGACACGATCAACAGAATCGCACGCTTTTCTCTACTTCCAGTTACACATTACTATCGCATTAGAGAATCCTACAAAATAAGTAACGAGAGCCAAGATGTTCCGCATCCTAAACGTCACGAAAATCTATTTTGGTAAAATTTACTCTTTTTTCAGTGGCAGATCAGAACTGAAAGGATTTACTGTATGTTGGACCCACACTTCACGTTCGCCCCGATCTCATCAAACTTCTCACGAACATAGAACAATCCACAGAAATCCGCAAACAATCTTACCTGGCTAGAATGCGATGTACCATCATTGGATGTGAAAGGTTTCGCAACAGTTATTCTGACAGGTCCCCTAGGAGCGCTCTTGAGAATCTGAACGGCTCTATCTAAGGTAGCCCTTTCCAAGTCTACGTCATTGACCGCCATAAGACGATCGCCAGGGATGAGACGCCCATCTGTCTGAGCCATTCCTCCTGGTACCAGTGAACGGATAACAATAACTGTGTCGTGTGGACTTAAGGGATCCTGCGGAGAAAATTGGGAATAGAAAAAGCAAGAAATTCGAGAAATTGATGGTGTTATTTTTGTTTTCTTCATATTATAATTTTTTAAACATTGGAGTACATTATTCTCTTGACAAATGATATTTCAAAGCAAGAATAATACAGAATATTGCTACCGGCCATATTTTATTCAAGTTTGTTATCGAAGAGATGAGTTATTGATAATTTTGTTCATTTTCTGTGATTTAATAAAATATTGATCTGATCTTGTTATACCTCCAGATGTTTCTTTCTATTCTTATTAATTATAACGTAAAGTTTATTAATATTATCAAGTGAAACATTATTCACAATCTATTATAATACTCGAGTCTTCAAGATGTGTTCGAATGAGTGTTAACCTCACATTCTCAGCCCTGATTCAGAAATAAAAATATAAAATATATATATATATATATATATATATATATATATATATATATATATATATATATATATATAATCTCTTGATAATTATTAGCAATAACAGGCTGGTTGAAACTTAAAAAACTCGATTTAATTAATAAATTGACGTTTCACTATGACATTAATGTTTATTATAGAATTTTCAATTTTGTTCAAAAATTTTGAATAACTATGAATGTCATAGTGAAACGTCAATTTATTAATTAAATCGAGTTTTTTAAGTTTCAACCAGCCTGTTATTGCTAATAATTATCAAGAGATTAAAAATAAATCACAGGCAACAACAATTCGAATAAATATATATATATAGGTATATATATTGGGACAAAGTAAAATACATCAATTATATACTTAGGTAGTTGACAGTTATTTTTTTAAATCATTTTTTCATTTGATTACTGTGTATTCAGTTGATTACCAATAAATGTGGCCAATCAGCAACACAAAAAATAAAATACTTATTCTATCATCACTTATTAACAAGAAAAAAGTGCATTTTTTGTGGCAACTAAATAATGGGACAAAATAAAAACATGAAACAAGATTAAAGAAATAGGCGACGAGAACAATACAACAAGAAATGTCAGTTTATTCTAAAGTTAAATTGTTATCGTATTGAGTAAATCACCACATATACTGGACAAAATAATGCGTGGTATTTCTAAAATTTCAAAAATTTAGAATTTAGTCATTAAAAGTTATTGTCGCAATAAAACAATACGTGAAGAAGCGGCTGAACATAATATTCCTAAAACGACAATGTGGAATATAATTAAACATACCGAAGAAATACTTTAAGGCAAGTTACAGCTGAGTGGAATCATGAAATGGGACACAATGTGTCAAGGGGATGCTGTCGCAAGTGAAAACATATTTAAAAGTGTGTAATACAAAATTTGTATTCTTATAGGCAAAGGAAAAGCCAGTGTTAACGGCAAACCAAAAGCAAGCCAGGCTCACATGGGCAAAATCTAAATTGTCTTGGTCGGTAAAAGATATGTCCCGAGTAATTTTTAGCGACGAATCGAAGTTCTACGTATGCGTTGGTGATTATACTGCAAACGCATGATTCGCACAAAGAATGAGGCTTTTTACAAGGATTGCTTAAAAAGAACGGTAAAATTTCCTACAGGAGTGATGGTTTGGGGTTTTATGGCTGCATCAGGATTAGGATTCTTTGAATTCATTGATGGTACCGTGAATGACGTGAAATATCAACAAATACTTGAAAATAGTCTACTAACAAGTATCGTGATGTTGAATATTGGTGAAAACTATATTTTTCAAGAGAATGGGTCGGCCTGTCATACAGCAAAAACAACAAAAAAGTGGCTTCGAGACCACAATGTAAATGTTCTTTCTTGACCTTCCAACAGTACTGACCTCAATGTCATAGAAACAGTATGGCATAAAATGAAACAGTCATTGAGGAACAACCCACAACGGACATTACCACAACTAGGAGCCAAAATAGCAGATTTGAAATGGATTTGGCACCGAACAGTGCAGATCCTCAATCCAACCAATGCCCAGCCAGATAAAATCTGAGGATGATTTCTCCATTTTAAAAATGAAAATTTTTTCCATTATTCAGTTGCCAAATAAAATGCACTTTTTTTTGTTAATTAGATTAGTGAAAGAATGAGTATTTTATTTCTTGTGTTGCAGATCGACCACAATTATTAGAAATTAACTGAATTCACAGTAATCATTATAATTAGTCCGGTCAATTCAAACATTCGAAGCTACATATTTACATCAAGCTGAAAATCAGTAAGGTTGTTGAAAATATGATTAAAAATAAAATTTGAAAGTTCCCCATCTTTCCCCTGTATGGAAAAAAATTTATTCAAGGTCAAAGGTCAAAAAAAAAGAGTTTTTCACCGAAACGGTAAGTTTTATCATAAAAATATTTTAGACCAAAACTGTAGATCATAAAATAATCTACAAAAAATGTATTCATACTTTTTTTCCTACGAGCCACCGTTTTTGAGATATAACGATTCAAAAAGTTGTACAAGTTGCAATAGTCATAATATGCACACGTTTCCACGCCACCTATGAGGTAGTGTCCTTAGCGCTTTTTTTTTAACGTGGTTTCCCCCGTAGGCCTACTCCACCGGTCAGTTGTGATCCTGTTTAATTTGAAACTATTGCAAAATTACGGAAATTTGTAAATATTGGAAAAGATAAAAAGCGATGTAAATTAAAAAAGTGGTGAATTTTATTCGTCTGAATTGTAACCGTCAAACTCTTCTCGTTCTTCTTCTTCTTCTTGTTCTTCTTCATTCTGAGTACAAGTTTATTGCGTCAATAGCGATGTATCCTCGTAGGAATCAAACGAATCCTCCTCTGTTAGTGATTCAACATTGGAGCACGACCGGCCTTGACAGTTTGTACATGCCAGAAAACAAAACAGTCCAACTTTTTTGCAACCACATTTTGCACTGCATCCCTTTTTGCTGTTGTGTTCAGCAGTTTTTCCGGTGCAGGTGGGAGTAAAGTTCGAACTGGTTCCAATGTATTGTCCACCAACTTCCAACCCCAGTCTGTAGGGTCTAGCTGATAACCAAGCCACACTTGAACTTGGTAATATACCCGAAGAAGATGTTGATGAGCAGCAGCTGAGGTTGGAGGAAGAGAAGCTAATTGAACTTGCTTTTTGTTCTTAGTGTTTTTAACGAAACATACATATCGATGCTTATCTAAGCAGGTAGTTTTTTTTAGGAGCTCCGTACATAGAAAGAACAAAGCGGATGCCGTTGGTGATAACTTCTTCTTGAGTAGAATTACTGTTTTTAAAAACTTCAGCACATTGAACAAAATCTAGTTTTTCAAACATTTTGAGAACTGTTGTTTTACCCTTCCTATAAAATGCAGATGTCGTATCACAGCCAGTTATTGCGTGTAAAAATAGTACGTGATTTTGACACTTTGCAAAAGTAGATAAACTTTTTGATGAATATATTTCCGATTGATGTTGAGCTTTTCCTGGTTTTAAGAAAAAAATAGTATTTTCGGTTATTTTAAGTATAAATTACAATCACCGATAAAAAAATTTTTCAACACATATAACAACTCTAGATAAGAGATGTATATACGTGGCGCACTCATGCATATTATGACGATTGCAACTTGTACAACTTTTTAAATCGGAAAAAAGTATTTAAACATTTTTTGTAGATTATTTTATGATCTACAATTTTTGTCTGAGATATTTTTATGATAAAACTTACCGTTTCGTTGAAAATCGTGAAAAACTCATTTTTTTGACCTTTGACCTTGAATAAAATTTTTTCCATACAGGGGAAAGATGGGGAACTTTCAAATTTTATTTTTAATCATATTTTTAACAACCTTACTGATTTTCAGCTTGATGGGAATTTATGTACCTTCGCTCTCATTTTTAGGTCTAGATTGACCGGACTAATATAATATATATATATATATATATATATATATATATATATATATATATATATATATATATATATATATATATAAAGATTGATCACCATCAAAAATATTTGGATGTTATAAATACAGATAAGAATATTTAATGATTAATATACACCCAATGCAGAATTTCCTAGAGTATTGGTATATGAATTCAAGTATTTTGATTTAGATTTCATGAAACTATAACTCTTTACGATGACAATTTTGCAACTACTGAAAATTTTTTTACAGCAAGTCTATTATATACCTTCGCAATAAATTCTCGTGATAATATAAGAATCAATTTTATTTTCACAAATTTACATAAGTATGTTACTTACCTGATAATCCAAAATAGAAAACCCCAAACCATGATCCCCCTTATTTAGTTCCACGACCGTAGTGTCACTTTTCCACATTGGTAATCCCCCAAACATCTCGAAAGACTTTGATCTTCCTTCTGGCGTTATAACTTCACTAACGCTGTTAGAAGCCAAAGAAGTTTCCGATTTTGCTTTGACTAAACGATCGTTCACAGGTATCAGGGTTTGAAGACTGCCAGCTAATATTTTCTGCGAAATTATTAATATAAGCCTATTTTCCAAGTAAAACTTAATTTAAAAATACTACTCCTAATTGATTTGAAAAATTTATCCTTATGAGTATGAATAAATTGAATTATTTGATAATATATATACGATTAATTATTTCTCAGGTAGTTACATGTTGAGTCCATTATCTGATATTTTAAAATTGTCATTAAATGATTATTTCTGTGAAAAACCCATGCGCTTCCAAAATACTCTAGGAGGCTGTTTGATTGATTTCCATATCTTTTTTTCGATTTTGTATGTCTCCGCCACTCTCACCCAGTGTTTGAACATAATAAAATTTTGTTTAAAGTTACACAATATTTAATAGTTTTTTTGTGCATCAAGAAACACCCCAGCCCATTTGGTCAGAGGAATATTGGAGATGTTAATATGTACCAGGGAAAAATAAATATATATGTATATATATATATATATATATATATATATATATATATATATATATATATATACTAGCTGACCCAGCAAACGTTGTTCTGCCATATGAATTCTGCCGATGTATATCTACCTATCTAACTATCTATTTATCTATCTATCTATCTTTCTATCTATCTATCTATATATCTAGATAGTTATCCATCTTTCTATCGATCTATCTAGATAGTTCTATCTATCTGACTCGGCAAACGTTGTTTAAATTATTAAAATGGCTATCACAAAATATGGGTTGTTGATAGAAGGGTGGAAATTTAGAGTTGTATGTATTTTTTAATGCAACAAAAAGATTGAGGTTTATAATTAACAAATAAAAATAGGAGTTGGTCGTAGAGAGGTGAAAATTTAGGATTGTATGTATATTATAATGCTGTATCATAAAAAAATAGAACAGAAAATTTTGTCTGAAAAAAAAATTAAATAGGTGATTGAGGGGGATGAAAAATAGATGATGTCCGATTCTCAGATCTAGCCAATATGCACACAAAATTTCGTGAGAATCGGTAAAGCCATTTCGGAGGAGTTCAACAAATGAAAATAGGGGTTGATGGTGGAGTGGTGAAAATTTAGGGTTGTATGTATTTTTGAATGCTGTATCATAAAAAAATGAACAGAAAATTTTGTCTCGAAAATAGGAATAATTGTGGGGTGGACTACCCTTAACATTTAGGGGAATAAAAAATAGATGTTGGCCTCTCAGATCTACTCGATATGCACACAAAATTTCATGATAATTGGTCGAGTCATTTCGGAGAAATTCAACAAATGAAAAATAGGGGTTGATCGTAGAAAGGTAAAAATTTAGGGTTCTATGTATTTTTGAATGCTGTATCATAAAAAAATAAAACAGAGAATTTTGTCCTAAAAATGAAAAAATTAAATCAAGAGGTGGACCACCCTTAACATTTAGGGGGATGAAAAATAAATGTTGGCCGATTCTCAGACCTATCCGATATGCACACAAAATTTCTTGAGAATTGGTCGAGCCATTTCGGAGGAGTTTAACTTCTAACACCGTGACACGAGAATTTTATATATTAGATATATATATATATATATATATATATATATATATATATATATATATATATATATATATATATATATATATATATATATATATATATGTATATAAATACATATATATATATATATATATATATATATATATATATATATATAAATATATATATATATATATAAATATATATATATATATATATATATATATATATATATATACAGGGTATCAGTGAAGAAGTGCGACAAACTTTATGAGGTGATTCTGCAAGAAAAAATGATGACAGTTTGCTGTATAGCTTTTGTCCGCAAATTTTTCGTATTCCGAGAAACGGGATGTTGAAGTTTTTTTTTAAAAATGACTATTTATTCATTGCGCTGAAAACGGTCGAAATATGCAAATGAAATTTGGTGAGTTTTAAGATGAACTTATAGCCACTTTTCAGACATCAAGAATTTTATGTTCATCGTTGGCGCGCATACAGGTAATGATCTCAATTTTTTTAAAGAAAAAATGGTACACCACTGAGATATTTCAAACTAACAATCATTTTTGAATATTTGGTTCTATTTGTGACAAAACATTTGTCTTGCCTTTTTTTCGTATGGGTCGCCGTTTTTATGTAAAAAAATGAAACATCTCTAAGGGTATTTTTCATTTCCTCAATACATTATCAAAACCTATCTACTACAATAACTACCGTCGCTACAAATACGTGTTAAGATGTTTTATTTTTAGTCGTATTTTAATCCATAAAATATGCTATTCAGTGTATCGAAGAAAAGCAGTCACGTGCGGGAGTAGTTTTTCTATCCTAGACCTTCTAGACAACGATTTTCGAAAAAATTTTCATTCCGGTACATATTGGTATCTCCAGCGGCTCCCATCCAGTCGAATGAACTGAAATGAGATTATTCTCGTTGCATCAAAATTTGGTTAAATTTTTCTAACCGCCGCCATTTTTACGACATGTTTTTTTTTTCGTTGTTGTTGAAAAATTTTTGAACTCTACAGGTTTGTCAATGTACATTGAGTTTATGTTTATTCAAAATCATATTTTGGTTTCAACTCTTTTTCTCAACCACGATGCACTTCGCGAATTGTTTTTTTAGGATAGAGGTTTGAAATTTGGTATGTGGATTGAGTTGATGTTGAGGTGCGTTTCTCCGTTGGATTCAACTTTTTTTCTCAACCTCGATACACATCGCCAATTTTTTTCTTAGTAAAATAAATCATTTTATACTTCCCAATTCGGTTTGCTTTTTAAGCGTGATTTTTCGAAATATAATTCAATACGTTAGAATCGCATCTCGACGCGATGCATTTCGCGCGAAAAACACTACCTTAGTGATGAAGCTCTGCTGCTCACGCCTTTTTTTTTACATAAAAACAGCGCCCCATAAGAGAAAAAGGCAGGAGAAATTTTTTGTCACAAATTGAACAACGAATTCAAGAATGATTGTTAGTTTGAAATATCTCAGTGGCGTACCATTTTTTCTTTAAAAAGATAGAGATCATTACCCGTATGCGCGTCAATGATAAACATTAAATTCTTAATTGCATTTCGGAATATGAGCAATAACTACCTCTTTAAACTCACCCAATTTCATTTTGGAAAACGAAGCATTTGTGGACAAAAGTTATATAGCAAAATGTCATTATTTTTTTATACAGAATCACTCTCAGAAGTTTGTCGCACTTATTCACTAACACCCTGTATATATATATATATATATATATATATATATATATACACACTCACCGGCACGAAAACCGGAGCAGTGGAATATTTTCAAACAAACTTCAAATTTCAATGCTTTGTGATGTTTCATCATTATAATATCATACACACAAAGAAAACAACATGTTTTATGTATAATCCAACAACAATTTAATATATAATTGAAAAAAAAGAGTGTTTTGTAACAATTTAAGAAACTAGGACGAAAACACACAAACTGGTGTTGTGTTAAAAGTACCTTAAATTAATCATAACTGAAACGACTCGCTAGCAAAAACTGGGGAGCCGAATTCTTGATAACGGGTGTTGCCCCCACGTGCTCGAATTACTGCCTGTATCCTCCTTGGCATGCCTAAAATCAATTGGCGAATGTCCACTTGTGGAATAAGTTCCCATTCCTCTAGAAGAGCTTGTCGCAACTGATTTAAAGTTAAAGGAGCAGGAACACGACTTCGGATCCTTCGCCCAAGCATGTCCCAAACATGTTCTATGGGATTAACATCCAGATTCACCTCGGGCCACTCCAGAACAGGAATATTTACCTCGTTTAAGTACTGTTGAGTTATCATCGCGGTGTGAGGTCGGGCATTATCATGCATCAAAAGAAAGTCAATTCCAATAAAGCCAACATAAGGGACAACAAAATCTTGGAGAACGTCCTTAGTGTACCTGGCAGCAGTTAAAGATCCTCTCGGAAGGATGTATAATTCTGTGTGTGCTTCCAGAGAAATTCCGGCCCATAACATAACTGAGCCCCCTTGGTATCCTGTCCTAGAACTGACGGTACATTCTGCAAAACACTCGTGTGGCCTTCGCCATACTCTCTCACGACCATCTGGAGACCGCAGGCTAAACTTGGACTCATCGGTGAACAACACGCGCCCCCATTCATTTTCACCCCAGTGCTGATGATTTCTGGCAAACTGAAGTCGCGCAACACGATGACGCCTAAGACGTTCTGGGCCTGTTGCAGGTCTACAACTGATAAGATTGGCTTCTCTCAGTCGTCGTCTAACTGTTCGTTCGCTTACGTTGGTTTGTCGGACGTGCTGTAGTCGATTTCTGATTTCAACAGCTGTAGCATGACGATTTCGCAGACTTTGTAAGATGATAAAACGATCATCACGAGCGCTAGTTCTGCGTCGGGGACCAGTTCCAGATCGTCTGGTGTAACCTTCAATTTCCAGAAAACGTGTGAAAATACGGCGAACAGTGCTATTGAAAACATGATACTCTCGAGCAACATATCGCTCACTTCTTCCGCCTTGAAGCAACGTAACAATAGCAGCCGCTGTGTCGGGATTAACATCCATATTTTTTATGCAGAACAACTTTCAAACATTTCTCGATCTGTCAGATTCCTCACAAGAATGACAACAACAGCATGCAATAGTAAGATCTATGGAATTTATGATTTTTACTCAAAAACACTTTTTTTCTTCAATTAAAGGTTTAATTGTTATTAAAAAATACGTAAAACATGTTGTTTTGTTTGTGTATAAGATATTATAATAATAAAACATCACAAAGCATTCAAATTTGAAGTTTATTCAAAAATATTCAAGTGCTCCGGTTTTCGTGCCGGTGAGTGTATATATATATATATATGTATATATATATAAATATATATATATATATATATATATATATATATATATATATATATATATATATGAACCACTTCCGCACTTTCGATACAGTGTAACAGTTCCAATACATAAGATTGCAATAATGAAGAGAATAATTTTCAGAAAAAGAATTAAAAGTTGAAATTAATAACATTAAGAAAGAAATTATAAATTTGATTGATGTCTTGAACAAATCTTGTGTTTTACCAATGTTCAGCTTGAATAAATGATAAAAAACTTGGAGCATTGCACATAAACATTCATGTTATACAAACAAGAGAACACTAGTAGCAATCGATCCCTAAATATTAGTTTTATGATCTCAATTATGCTGTATGAATAATGAATATTATATCAATCGAAGGTAAGTATCGATTGAAAATAATGGAGAAAATATCAATAAACTGAATACTGATATTGTTAAATATCAGTATTCAGGTATTTGGGCCACATCTTGAGAAACGACAAATACCGATATGCTCAACTCATTATAAAGGGAAAAATCGAGGGAAAGCGTGGGCTGGGAAGAAAGAAACTGTCATGGCTGAGAAATATACGACAGAAGACTGATCTAAATTTCGAACAACTCATAAGAACCGCCGAAAACAGAGAGGAATATGCAATGGTGATATCCAACCTCCATTGACGGAGAAGGCACACTAGAAGAAGAAGAATAAAGGTATTTTAAAATGTCGCTAAAAGTAATATTATTATATCCGATTTATAGTCACTCTTTTGATGATTCTTCCTATTGTGGCACCAATCGATAATCAATTAAACTATTTATGAGTTATAAAATTTTGCTTACAAAAAGTAAATAAACTCTTCCGTATTTTCAGTCATATTTTCCTCAAAAATAATAGACTATTGCTATTTCGAAATCAACAGTGAGATGCAGTAGTGGATTTTAAATCCGTCTTATACCTCTTGGAACAAGATTTTCGAATTTTTGATACAATATATAATTTATATATGTACCTATATTCATATATACATATATATATATATATATATTTATATATATATATATATATTTATATATATATATATATATATATATATATATATATATATATATATATATATATATATAATAGTATATTATGATATTAGGAGAATAAGTGATACTTTATGTGCTGAGCGTGGAAAGTTTGTCTGACGAACGTAGTGAGTCAGACAATCTATTCGAAGCACATAAAGTATCTTATTCTCCGAATATCATATACTATTTTTTCTTCAAACGTGCATAATTTCATTCGAAATAAAACAATAAAAGGAAACGAATTTTTTAATAAAGATAACAAGATTGAATCTTTAACTTATTTCACTGTATATTGCCTTTTTCGTATCGTTGTCATGGATACGTACTTGTTTGACATCCATTAAAACAAATATTTCAAATTCGGTGAAGAAAATGAGTTTAGAAATGTGTAATGATCCTCCCGAGGTGGTAAAGGCAGCTAGAATAGCTATACAGAACTTGCTGCCGACGAAATCTGCTGCAGTATATGAAGCTGCGTTTGTTAAGTTCAACAAATGGTGCAATGGAAAAAAAGTAGTGCAATACTCTGAGAACGTTTTGGTGGTATGTTCTACCGAAATGGCACTGAAAATGAAGAGTTCTAGTTTGTGGGCTCATTATTCAATGATAAGGTCTGTGTTGAATTTGAAGCATAATGTGAACATTGAAAAATACAACAATTTGCGTGCATTTTTAAAAAAGCAAGGAGAAGGTTATAAGCCAAAGAAATCGAGAGTCTTGTCAAGGGAACAGTTCAGCAAATTTTTGTCTGAAGCCCCAGATGAAAAGTATTTGGCGATGAAGGTAATAAAATTACATTTTGTTTGTTTCACATTGTGCTAACCAACGCTTAATTTTTTAGGTTGTTTTGATATTTGGAATATCTGGGGCATGTCGTTGCGATGAACTAGTGAATATGACAGTTGATGATCTTGAAGATATGGGTTCTTTGCTGCTAATAAACATTCCCAACACTGAAACTAATAAGAGTAGAACCTTCAACGTCCTGGGTGATGAATATCTGAGCAAATATAGAAAGTACGTTAATTTGCGCCCTGCCGATTTTAAGGAACGACGTTTTTTTTTGAAATATCAGAATGGGAAATGTTATAAAGCTGTTACGGGTATCCATAAAATTGGTAGTGTAGCAAAAGACGTGGCATTGTATCTGAAGATTGGAAAGAATATACAGGGCATTGCTTAAGAAGAACTTCCGCAACAATGCTTGTTGATAGTGGGGTGGATATCACTGCGCTGAAAAGGCATGGGGGTTGGAAATCTGATGCAGTTGCCGAAGGGTACATCGAAGACTCTGTGCAAAGTAAAACCAAAATTGCTAAGAGAATTCTTCAACCTAGCTCCGCGGAAAATCTCGAACAATCTTCATTTAATGAACCCGATACAAGTAATGGATTTGTAAATGCCGTTCACTCTGGAAAAGTTGTTATGAGTAGTACTGATATTGCAAGAAGTGGAGGATTCTTAAATGATGCAAATCTTCATAATTGTACTTTTACTATAAATATTACGAATAAATAATAAATACCATTGTGAATAAATTCATAGTACTATAATGTGTTAATACGCTTAGGAGTATAAGTACTTATACTCCTAGTCATATAAATCACACTTAATGTCATTGAGGAACGTCACAATAGTTATCACTTATATGACGTTTGAAGAAAAATATATTTATATACTTGTGTATAATACTGAACTCATCCTAAACGGCTGGACCAACTTTTTGTCTGTCTTTGAGTGGGTATCAGATTGAGCTGCGACCGAGTTGTAGGAAATTTTTTCAATTGTTTTTAGATTGTTGGCATATCAGAAAATTTAACCCCCAAATCCTGCATTGATTGACTATTTGCTTGCTATTATAAAATATATACATATATATATATATATATATATATATATATATATATATATATATATATATATATTATAATATATATTTATGAATATATATATATATATTATAATATATATATATATATATATATATATATATATATATTTATATTTATATATATATATATATATATATATATATATATATATATATATATATATATATATATATATATATATATATATATATATATATATATTTGTCCTGGTACATTGTGGGATCTCCTATGGCCCTCATCAAACTAAATGAGCTACAATATGGTATCTGGGATTGTTATTGAGGTTTCTGAGAAATGAAAGGAAATGGAAGATAGATACATGGGCGGAGATTTTTCTAACCAGTGGCAAAAGACGTACACGGTATTTACACCCCCAAATTTCCTCCAAATAGAGTTGGAGGGTTGAAATTTTAATTTTGTACGTAGATTCAGTTGATGTTAGAAAAGTGCATTTTCTGGTATAAACTTTTCTTCTTACAGCTTTCATTGTAATGTAGAGATTTCCTATTTCATCCACAGCTTCTACAGATTGAGCTAGATGGTTGAAATATGGTAGAATAAATTTTTATAGTACGAAACAAAATAAATCGTACAAAAAAAAATTATCCGATTCATAAAGGAATGGGCAGGTTTCCATGGAACACTTCATCTATTTTTCAATCTATGAAATCTGCTATTCATCTGTTCACCAAAAACAACAAAAAAAGATTCAATGAATTTTTCGAACGACTATTTGCATGAAATTAAAAAATGTGTAAATAAATAAATAAATATATAAATATATATATATATATATATATATATATATATATATATATATATATATATATATATATATATATATATATATATATATATATATATATATATATATATATATATATATATATATATATATATATATATATATATATATATATATATATATATATATATATATATATATATATATATATATATATATATATATATATATATATATATATATATATAAATATATATATATATATATATTTGAAAAACTTGGTTCTCGGAATGAACCGCGTAAAGGATTTGAAAAATCTCGACGTTTCGGCTCCTTTCCGAGAACCAAGTTTTTCAAATACTTCCGACCGCGGAAATCTTTCTGTATATATTTGAAGTGGTAAACTTTCTTAATTTGTGAATAATAGTATTCACAAACTTCTTATAATTTATTTGTGTTAACTTCGTTCCTATCAAATTGTTATAATCTCACATCCAAATATTTTACGAAAGTTCAATAGTAGTACAACAGTAAATTTTGAATTTTATCATTAGTACTTATCTGAAATGACTTTATTCGAATTGAATTGAGTTAGGTATCTATCTTCATTACTACGAGTAATCTCCATACTTATGTATATTCAGCATTTCATAATTCCGGGGCAAATTCATTCTACTCTCAAATTTCTCTTTTTCAGTGATCAAAGATATAAAACTGAACCACAAGCTTTCGTTCACTTTGAGACAAAAGCCATCCCTGAATAGTTTAACTATAAAACTCTTTGTACTATTAGCTAAGTGAATTTTTTTTATAATATTTCCTACTACGTATACTCACTCTGGCCTGAAAAGCTTCTCGATGTTGTGCGGTATCAATTATTCTTGTTGGAGTTGAGTATCTTGCACAAACCATTTTCACATCAACCGGTAGTTGCTTCAATATTGTTACCACTTCCAAGTGGTTTAATCCTAGCAAAGGTATTCCGTTCACCTGAAAATTGATTTAAGATATTTATATATATATATATATATATATATATATACATATATATATATATATATATATATATATATATATATATATATATATATATATATATATATATATATATATTATATGTATTGTTCAGAAAGATTTCCCGGCGGTCGGAAAGTATTTGAAAAAACTTGGTTCACGGAATGAACCGCGTGAAAGATTTGAAAACTCTCGACGTTTCGGCTCCTTTAGCGATGCCAGCTACAGGAGAATTAGAAGGGGAATAATTCAGAATCGTGGCCTCAATCTGCCTACTCCACGATTCGAATTAGGAGGAATCGGAAACAATACGATTGCGTCGTCTCAACCTGCCTACTCCACTAACCGTACTGCTTCCTGTCAACTCTGAAGTCTCAACCTGCCTACTCTTTCCTGCCTACTCCTTCAGTTGACTCTGAAGAGTAGGCAGGTTGAGACTTCAGAGTTGACAGGAAGCAGTACGGTTAGTGGAGTAGGCAGGTTGAGACCACGCAATCGTATTGTTTCCGATTCCAACTAATTCGAATCGTGGAGTAGGCAGATTGAGGCCACGATTCTGAATTATCCCCCTTCTAATTCTCCTGAAGCTGGCTTCGCAAAAGGAGCCGAAACGTCGAGATTTTTCAAATCTTTTCACGCGGTTCATTCCGGCTGGAACTAAGTTTTTTCATATATATATATGTATATATTTATATATATATATATATATATATATATATATATATATATATATATATATATATATAATGTATATATATATTATATATTATATATATAATTATATATATTATATATATTATATATATATATATATATATATATATATATATATATGTATATATGTATATATATATATATATATATATTTATATAGGTATATATATATATATATGTATATATATATATATATATATATATATATATATTTATATAGGTATATATATATATATATATATATATATATATATATATGTATATATATATATATATAATAACATTTTTGCTTTCACTTAAATAATTGGCATTATATTATTGTCCAGAATGAACATAATCTCATTAATTATATCATATCTATAATTGAGGTATACATTCAAGTAATATATACGATCTGATCTTCGTAATTGCAGGAACAATTCACTAATAATTATACAATCTGTAAGTTTGAATGGTTGGGACAATGTTTTTTCCATATATGTGGAATCTCTGACCGTTCTCAAGTGTAAACTTAGACAGTTGACACTTGAGAATGGTTAGAGATACCCAACTACCCGAAACGTCGTGTATATTAATTTATATTTTTCACTATTTGCTAACTTATCATTTACTCATCTCATTTCATTCTTTTTCAGATATTTCCATTAAATTGTACTAATTCATTGAATTCAATTTTTTCAGCTACATTCCTTTTTGAACTTGCCAATCACTATTCTTTCTTTGATTTTTTGTTTCAGACGCTCTATAGATAATGGCAGTCCAGAATTTCACATATTATACAATCTCCCCCAAAAATTGTTAAATTCAATTTTTAAAATTAGCATAAGATAATTAAAAGAATCATGTTTCTCTCCTATAAAAGCGTCTTTCAACTATTACGGTGAAGTGAGTATTCGAAGAATAATTTATACTGAAATGAGTAGCTATATGAATAATTAAATGAATTTTTATTTGAGAGCATAGTAAATAAAATATTCAAGTGACATAATTCACGTCACATGTTGTACACAACCATGTTAATTGTCATGCAAAAGCATCGTCCTCTGTAATTATTCTCAGTTGTTTTAATTTTCATATCGTGAGTACTTCCTGTAACTTAACCAAGCTAGCCGGGTGTTCAGGATCTCTAACATAAAAGCTTTCGATATGAAAAAAAAACTCTATCGCAGCGAGCTGCATTAGGAAAGTAAAAAATATTTGTTTCCTCCCGGGGGAGTAGACCCCCCAACCAATTCATACCAAATCAATCACCCTATTGCCAAAAAATTGCGCCCTTTATCGCATAAACAAGATTTATTTCCTCCTCCGGGAGGTCAATCATATACGAAATATCATACGAAACTACCTACCCACAAAGTTTCAACCCTTTAGTCCCAAAATTGCGCCTTTTGTCGTGTACACAACATTTATTTCCTCCCTAGAGGGTCAACCCCCAACCAATTTGCACCAAAAGCAATCCCATCCAATATAATATACTTACTCTCAAATTTTCAATCCTATTGCTCCAAAATTACGCTCTTTATCATGTATCATATCAACCCGCAACCAATTCGAACCAAAACCAATTCTATTCAAGATATCTTCCGAAA
>JARQZK010000842.1:0-30000 GCA_030704885.1 Cynegetis impunctata
AATTTCAAGCTCCTTATTTTAAAAAAAAACCGCATGCTCTGCTAGCTTAAGATAAACTTAGCAGAGCGTCATGGTAAAATGGACTGAAAAAAAAATGATAATGTGGAAATTATAGGCTAATTACAAGCTAATTTAGTGCCCTTAAATTAAATTTCAAGCTCCTTATTTTAAAAAAAAAAACCGCATGCTCTGCTAGCTTAAGATAAACTCAGCAGAGCGTCATGGTAAAATGGACTGGAAAGAAAAATGATAATGTGAAAATTATAAGCTAAATACAAGCTAATTTACTGCCCTTAAATTAAATTTCAAGCTCCTTATTTTTTGAAAAAAGCAGCATGCTCTGCTAGCTTAAGATAAAGTTAGCAGAGAACCATGGTAAAATGGACTGAAAGGAAAAATTATAATGTGAAAATTATAAGCTCATAGCAAGCTAATTCAGTGCCCTCGATTTGAATTTTAAGCTCCTTATTTTTATAAAAAAAACGTATGCTCCATGGTAAAGTGGACTGGAAAACATTCTAAATGACTCAAAAATATCGAACCAATTACGAGCTAATTCATCACGATTCGTGCTGACTAATCGCTTTTTTTGTTTTTGTTTAAAATACATGCTCTGCTGCCTTTAGGGAATGATAGCAGAGCGTGTTTGAAAATTGGCATAAAAACGTTTTTCTTAGCATAAAACGTAACTACTATTATTACAAGCCAATAAACTGCAATTTCGCCAAAAATTTTTGCTAATGAACAAAAAAAGGTCTTTTTTCGAAAAAAGCAGCATGCTCTGCTAGCTTAGGATGAAGTTAGCAGAGAACTATGGTAAAATGGACTGGAAGGAAAAATGATAACCAAGTTATAATTTTTCTTGGTTCTGATAATCAGAACGAAGTCAAGAGCCCAATTTCTGCAAAATTCGATATTTTTGCTTGTAGTTTGAAATTAGCTTATAATTTTCACATTATCATTTTTCTTTCCAGTTCATTTTACCATGACGCTTTGCTAAGTTTATCTTAAGCTAAGAGAGCATACGGTTTTTTTTTAAATAAGGAGCTTGAAATTTAATTTAAGAGCACTAAATTAGCTCGTAATTAGCTTATAATTTTCACATTATCATTTTTTTTCCAGTCCATTTTACCATGACGCTCTGCTAAGTTTATCTTAAGCTAGCAGAGCATGCGTTTTTTTTTAAAAAATAAGGAGCTTGAAATTTAATTTAAGGGCACTAAATTAGCTTGTAATTAGCTTATAATTTTCACATTATCATTTTATTTTCCAGTCCATTTTACCATGACGCTCTGTTAAGTTTATCTTAAGCTAGCAGAGCATGCGGTTTTTTTTTTTAAATAAAGAGCTTGAAATTTAATTTAAGGGCACTAAATTAGCTTGTAATTAGCTTATAATTTTAACATTATCATTTTTTTTCCAGTCCTTTTTACCATGACGCTCTGCTAAGTTTATCTTAAGCTAGCAGAGCATGCGGTTTTTTTTTTAAAATAAGGAGCTTGAAATTTAATTTAAGGGCACTTAATTAGCTTGTAATTAGCTTATAATTTTCACATAATCTTTTTTTTGTTCTGCTGACTTTGCTCTGCTAACTTAATGGACATCGAAAAGACGTTTCTTTGAAATTTTAAATAACATTTAGAACGCATCTAGTTGCCTTTCGTCGTTGGAAATAATAGAAAATTCTTTTATTTTATCAGTATAGTATGCAAAAACATCAATGCCAATCTTATTTATTTAAAATCTTCATCTTGACCAAGGAATTTAAAAATATTCAAATAATAATGATGTAAACTGAATAACACAATATCAAAAACAGACTTTACAAACTAATCTGACGAACCGAATGAATTATTTGATATGTTTACAGATAATAGGCTATTTACAGAATTTCTCAACCATTTAGGATTCGCAACCCAGTTTTCTATCGTATTGTGCATCCCGCCCCCTAACCATGATACCTAATACTAAAAAAAAGGTATTTTATTATGATTGTGTGAGCAGATCATTATTTCATTTGTATCTCGCGTCTCACGCCCCCCCTACACCTGATACAATAAAATTTAACTGTAAATAAAAACTTGTGAGCATCAGAGCTCCATCACTAAAGTATTTCTCGCGCGTAGTGCATTGCGTCGATATGTGATTCTAGTGAATTGAATCATATTTTGAAAAATCATGCTTAAAAAACAAACTGAATTCAAAAGTAGAAAATAATTTGTTTTCCAAACAAAAAATTCGGGAAGTGCATCGTGGTTGAGGAAAAAATTTGAAACCATTGAAGAAACGTATCTCATCAACATCAACTCAATCCGCATACCAAATTTCAAATTTCTATCTTGAAAAAAAAAATACTAATTCGTGAAGTGCATCGCATACTGATCGAGATGCAATCTCAACGAAATAGTCACAACGAAATGCAGCGTGTTGAGAGAAATAGTTCAATCCAAAAAAAAAGTTTCAAGTCAACATAAACTCAACCTACGTACCAATTTTCAACCCTGTAACTAAATTTGCAGAAGCTGTGGAGTTCGGCAATTTTACAAAAATCATGACTAAACAAGAAATATCTACGTAAAGATGGATAAGGTTGGAAAAATTCAACCAAATTTTGATAGTTTCGAAAACAATCCCAGATAAAAATAATTCGGCTCTTTTGGTGTGATATACGAATCGCTCGAGATGTCCATATGTACCGGGCAGGATATTTATATGAAAATTAGAAATATCTAAAAATGGAGGCATATGCAGAAATGTATCCAAATTTTGATACTTTCGTTCTGCAATGGAAACAATTCTAGTTACCAACTTTCAGCTCATTCGACTAGATGGGAGCCGCTGTAGACGTCAATATGTATCGGAAAAAAAATTTATATATATATATATATATATATATATATATATAAATATATATATATATATATTTTATTTCAGACATCAAAAATTTTTCTCCCGCACCTGACTGCTCTCCTTCCATACACTGCAATAGTATGTATTTTATAGGAAAAATACGACCAAAAAGAGGTCTTTCATTTGGATTGTAATCATTTGTATCTCGCGCTCCCAATATAGTAAAATGTAATAATAAATAAAAAAGTCTCTTATGATGTGTGTGCCATATCACTCATTATTTCACCCTGAGTTATCTATATATATATATATATATATATATATATATATATATATATATATATATATATATATATATATGTTTCAGCTAAACGACTCTCTATATGATCTAGATTAGGTAATCAAAATACTGTGGAATCATGAACGCCCTACTTTTAGCTGAAAAGTGCAATAGGTATCAAAAAACTTTTAAACATATAGCTCATGAATAATTCGGTTGAAAATTCTTATATAGGTATATCTATCTATATATACCTATATATATATATATAGGTCACCAAGCTGAAAAATCGGAAAGCACCAGGACTGGATAATATCCATAATGAACTGCTCAAATATGGGGGTAACGCATTAACTGACGAAATGCAAATTTTATTTAATAAAATATACAATAGCACAAAGGTGCCAGACCAGTGGAAACACAGCATTACAATCCCAATATTCAAAAAAGGAGAAAAAATGGATCCACAAAATTATAGAGGTATCAGTCTGTTAAGCGCACCTTCAAAGGTATTCACAAAAATCCTAGCAGAAGAAATCATACAGACTGGCATCAGTGAAGAACAACAGGGGTTTCGACAAAACAGATCCACCATAGATGCAATATTCATTTTAAGACAAATAGTGGAAAAAGCCATTGAGTATAACAAAACTGCCTTTATGTGCTTTATTGATCTCAAGCAAGCCTTTGATAGGGTTAGGCTCTGCGATGTCCTGAAATTATTAAAAGAGAGGAACTTGAACCCCAAAACAAATTATATCATTAAGGAAATGAACATCGGAAATAGCAATTTTATAAAAGCAAACAATAAGCTTTCCAACAAGATACCAGTCTCAACAGGAATCAGGCAAGGGGATAGTCTTAGCCCAATACTCTTTAATCTCTTAATGGATAAGATCATCATGGAAGTGAAGTCTGCAGGGAAAGGAAATAAACTAGGCAAGAAAGAATTTAAAATAATTTGCTATGCTGACGATGCGGTGATAATATCGGAAGATGAGGACAATCTGCAGAAACTACTTTATAGGTTCGAAAGAGTAGCAAAGGAATTAAACATGGTGATCTCTGTCCAAAAAACGAAGTCTCTGACAGTATCAAGAGAACCGAGAAGGTGTAAGGTAGCGATCTACAATAAAAGTGTAGAACATATCATGTCATTCAAATACCTAGGCGTTAATATCACAAGTAACAGAAACCTTAAAGAAGAAGTCCGAACACAAACAATAGCGGCAGCTAGGGTATCAGGATACCTACGGGACGTAATATGGAGAAACAAACACATGAGTATTGAAGGCAAAACGCGAATCTACAAGACGTGTGTACGACCTATCATGACCTACGCCATAGAAACACGAGCAGAAACAGCCGCTACTAAACAACTGCTAAGAACAACTGAAATGAAGACGCTAAGATCAATCACGGGCAAAACGCTTAGAGACAGAGTGAGAAGCAGTGATATAAGAACCCAGTGCGACATTCCAGATATTGTAAGATGGTCTAGAATCAGAAGACGAGCATGGAGAGACCACGTCGACAGAATGGATGATAATCGACTACCCAAATTTGCAAAAGAGGAGAAACCAACCAACCGTAGACCGCCAGGAAGACCCCCCAAACGATGGTACGAAAGCTGGACATCGGAGTCACAACTTAGGCTACAGCTTTGAAAAAACAAGACATTGTCTTAAAATAAGAAGAAGAAGAAGATATATATATATATACCTATATATATATATATATATATATATATATATATATATATATATATATATATATATATATATATATATATATATATATATATATATATATATATATATATATATATATATATATATATATATATATATATATATATATATATATATATATATATATATATATATATATATATATATATATATATATCTATATATATATATATATATATATATATATATATATATATGTATGTGTGTGTTTACATTTATTTAAAAATGAAACAGTTGGACATTCAGAATTAAATAAAAAAATTAGTACAGTATCAACGCCAATAACATTCATAATATATATATTATATATATATATATATATATATATATATATATATATATATATATATATATATATATATATATATATATATATATATATATATATATATATATATATATATATATATATATATATATATATATATATATATATATATATATATATATATATATTTATACTTCCAATGAATATAACTAAGCTTGAGTGCAGCCTAGTGCCCATAAACGAATTGAACACAAGAATATCGGTATTTGTACAACTGAAGAAAAAGATTTATACCTCACAAGATTGAAAAGTTCGATCTTTATGGGCCGACAGGCAATTTAACCTATTATTAGTTCATGTATATTTCGTTCGATTCATCATAACACTAGTTTCATTGTCGAAAATATATTGGGATAATTTTTTCCTTTCTGATTGATGCTTTATTGATGCCACGTTGTAATTTGCTGCACTTTAGAGAATCGAATTTTTAAAAATTAATTCCGAAAACTTTTAATCGGAAAGTCGATTAAATTTTCTATAAATTTTAGTTTTGACATGACGTGGGTTTATTTATTAACAAAATAATTAAAAACTTGATAGCGCTTTCATCCATCATTAGTCACCAAAATTTATTTTGTGTTATTGTGTTAATTTCTAATTAACATATTTTATATTCATATATAGTAGTATATAAATATACATATATATATATATATATATATATATATATATATATATATATATATTTATATATAAATACATATAAATTCATGAATAATTAAATTGAATAATGAACTATGGCATTCCCCAACAAAAGTAAAATAATGGATGAATATTGACTCTTTGCAACTGTATTCATCTGAGCATTAATTTAACTGAAAAACTGATTTTCACTTGACCTTGATAACTATGAGTGATCGAAGAATAAAACTCTTCAGATTTGCATATACATGTCAAGCAATAGAATATCACAACACAACTCATTTCATTCCACTGCAAATTTCGTGTGCAAATTTCAAACTTCAATGTATGTACGTACCTCCATTAAAAAATATTGAGAAAGATGTCTTCACATTTCCAATTAATATATTAGTAGATGTGTTCAAACTAGTACATACTATTTTAAATTGGGTGCAATAGTGTACAGAAATAAACCATGTCATTCCTGAAAAAAGTAAATAATGGATAATTATTGACTCTTTGCTTCTTCATGGAAATGTACAGTAGCTCAGCTAAAAATTTAATATTGTTCCTGAAAGCAAGATTTTCACTTATCCCTGATAACTATCAGTGATCAGTCAAATATTTATATATGTATATGTATATGTACAGGTCTACAACGTGAAGTTTTCATTATTACAATTTCTCATCATTATTGAGAGATAAGCTCAGTATGTCCAAGATGGATGCGTATGAGCTAGTCCCTCAGATGAGATCAATTAAGACACAATCCAAAAACAATTACAAAAACATTTGAAACCCTAAATCTAATTTTGAGAAACACAACTAAAATTCGATCCTTACAAATGTAACAAATTTTATAGAGAAAAGAAATCATGAACCACAGATCTATCTATAGTACATAAATATAATTTAAATTTTTTTCTAATTAGGATAATTGAATTTATATTCCGCAGATACAATCTATAGCTTTCCGGTAATGAATTGTAAAATTTCACACTAAGGTAACTGAAATGTCTTTGAGTAGTTGTTTTCCTGAAAAATGGAGTAAGTGAAGCTGAGGCGACCCAGCTACGTGTAAGATAATTGTGCTCGCAATCTTGACGTAGTTCCTTATGATGGTAAGTATATATAAAAGAGTTGTACATATAGAATTGTCTAATATCGAGCATTCCACTCTCCCTAAACAACAAATTTGAAGAGTATTGCAGTGTCTTATTATAAATAATTTTCAAAATTCAAAGCTTATTTAGGTGGTTACTAGCTGCGGCACCCCATGCAAGAATGCAGTACTGCAATCTACTTTGTACAAGTGCATAGTAGACAATACGTAGATGAGATATGCCCAAGATTTTTCTCCAATATTTGAATTTATATATCAACAATCGTAATGTTCGTGTAACTTCACCAATGTGCTCATCCCATCGCAAATGACAATGCAATGTCACACCCAAGTACTTCAGTTTGTTTTTTCTGTGTATTTTGATTGTGTTGTTTCTTTGCTCGATCGAGATTGGTATGACGAAAGTTTTATCGAAATTCACCGTTAGACGTTTCGAGTTGAACCAATCTATGACTCTCAACAAATCCACCTGTACTTCTTCCTTAAGGCTATTCCAAGACGTTCCTTCATAATAGATCAAAGTGTCATCAGCGAAACTGATAATCGTCCCAGCGAAATTGAGATTGATAAGTTGGTTGATGAAAATACAAAACAATGTAGTTCCCAGTACGGTTCCCTGAGGTATTCCTACTGTAATATTTTGGACCTGAATGAATTCTGAACCTATTTTCACACTCTGTACTCGTTCCTGAAGATAATTTTGGAACAACTTCAATGGTAATCCACGGATACCTGCATCCTCCAAAGTTTCAAGTAACAGATTGTGGTCCACAGTATCAAAAGCTTCAGCTAAATCCATCAATACACATAGTACAGGGATACCATTATCCATTGCATTGTTAATTTTTGAAGTAATCTCTATGATGGCATCTCCTATAGATAGACCCTTCTGAAATCCAAATTGTCGCGACGATATTAATTTGATGTTCTCCATGTAGGTTACTAATCTAAAATTTAAAACTTTCTCAAACATTTTTGCAAATGTGGAGATCGGGGAAATAGGTCGATAGTTACCACATAAGTTTTTTTCCCCTTTTTCATATATGGGAACACCAACCGACTCCTTGAACAATCTTGGAACTTGACCTAGCGTGAATATATAATTTATCAAATGGGTTAGTAGGGGGATGATAGTGGCCTTAATTTTCTTAATTGTTAACACATGAATGCCATCTTTACCACTTGACTTTTTGTTTTTGAGGTTGTGTATTGGCATTTCTACTTAATTTTCTGTTACTGGCGTCAGAAAGAAGGAATTTTTTTCTGGAATTTTTTTATTAATTGAGGATTTTTCAAGTAGTCTAAAGTTCGATGCCAGTTTCTCTCCTATTTGCGAAAAATAAAGATTGAATTCATTTGCAATCAATTTATGGTCTTTGGTAATCTGCCCCTGTTCAGTAAGTAATTCTTTGATACTATTGTCAACATCTGAAGAATCTGTTGTTTTGACAAGTCTCCATAGAGTTTTTGAACTATGTTTGTTTTCATTTATTTTCCTTTCGTAATATTGTCTTTTAGCAGATTTTATGGTTTTATTTAATACTTTTCGGTAATTTTTATATTCGACTTTTTTTACTTGATTATTTTGATCATTTTTATGAGTTTTGTATAATGTATTTCTTCTGTTTATAGAACTAACAATAGCTCTTGTTATCCATTTTTTCCTACGCTGAATACAGATATTTATTGCTAGTGAGGTAGTGTGATCATCAATATATTCGCCGATTGTATTAATCAATATATATATATATATATATATATATATATATATATATATATATATATATATATATATATATATATATATATATATATATCTATATATATATAAATATATATATCAATATATATATATATATATATATATATATATATATATATATATATATATATATATATATATATATATAGGTAATAGGAAAGAAGATATGTTTTTAAATTCAATTGCTACAAATTTCAATTAGGCAGTAGATAAAAACTTCAACCTAGTAAAGAAGTATTATTTGATTTGATTTTGCTGATCTATCTGCATATTTTGTAAATAAAATAGTTTCATATTTCTTGTCCAATTGCTAAAAATATAGTCTAGAAAGAATTTTTTCTGTTTAATTGATGGATAATTTGATTGATATTTTCAGAGTTCTTTAAAATAAAATGTTTTATTCAATGTGACGAAGCGTGTAAATTTCAGGTCATGAAAGAGAGAAATATGTTTTGCTGATGTTACGAATGACACTCTTTGGTAACAGTTAATGAAATTCAAATTTTTTGTTGTATTTATGGAAAATTAATCAAAGTCAGGGAAAATGGATTAAGAAGTAGAGTAATTCAGGAATAATTTATGTGAACAACGAACATTCATTAGTAAAGAGCAGTTTGTTAATACAGATGGATAATTTATTAACGGAAAAATCATTTTAATGACTATAATCACCGAGTTTAATCATGGTAGAGCAAATCGGATAAGCGGTTTAACAAATCATTTATTTATTAACTTGCTCTCTTTCATGTTACCGTGCTATTTATCACAAATACCTTCAATTCTTTTCATTTAGCTCCACGTTTATTATATAAATTTCCTTAACAATTCTGACCTGTGATTTATTGAATATTAGCAGATAATCTGAAGAACCTTGCAATATTTTTGAAATTTCTCGGTGTTTTGGAATTTTCGTTTTTCTGACATTTTAGTAATGTGATAGGTTGAAAATTATAGTACCTAATAGTCTTTACACTAATGCATTTGATGAGTGTTTCTATTTCACGTTCTAAATGTTGAAAAATTTTACTATTAACTTTCTTACAATTTTCAAAAAGTCCAAACAACTTTGAAAGAACATGAGTATTTATTGCAAATAACATGGTTAAATGTAAAGTAGATTTAGTTTCACGCCATTTTGCGTTATAAGTGATATGATTTAACGCTATATGGATTTAAACTAAGGAATATGTTATTATAGTTTGACAGTGAAATGAAAGGTTGAGAAATACATCTTCCATGATGAGCTTATTTAATTTTAAAACATTTGAACTTCGTTGTTTCGTCGCTGACTGCTGGTGAATTGAGTTTCAATGTTGAGTATTATTATCTGCAATAGGAAATTTTTTTAGTTGAAAAAAAAAAAAAAAATATATATATATATAGGTATATATATAATTATATATATATATATATATATATATATATATATATATATATATATGTATATATATATATATATATATATATATATATATACATATATGTATATATATATATATATATATATATATATATATATATATATATATATATATATATATATATATATATATATATATATATATATATATATATATATATATATATAAATATATATATATATATATAATATATATATATATATATATATATATATATATATATATATATATATATATATATATATATATATATATATATATATATATATATATATATATATATATATATATATATATATATATAAATATATATATATATATATAATATATATATATATATATATATATATATATATATATATATATATATATATATATATATATATATATATATATATATATATATATATATATATATATATATATATATGTATGTATCAGATATCAAAGAAATTCGAAAATCGTGGTTTGGTGGGTCTAAAACGGATTTTAAAACCACTTCCGCTGTTGACTCTCAATACATTGTAATATTCTATAATTTTCAGGGAAAATACGACTAATAGCTGAAGGATATATGTTGATTTATCAGGTTATTGAAAACTAATGACTTGAATTGCAATTTCAATTATATAATTAACTATCTTATAGTATATAGGTATAGCTATAAGATTGATGTTTGAAACTGTTTAAAATGAGAAATTATACAAACTATAAAATAAACCTCATGGTCATGTTAAATGCATAGCAGTCTATGAAAAATTTAATACCTATTTGTTGAATAGAACAAAAGCATACTACTCTGTGACAGATGACATCTTCTTATCCGGAAGATTCAATTTATCGTGAGATTTCAATATCCTGATAAACCAACCTCTGATTTGTAAATTTAAAAAAATAAAATGCTATTTCTTTTGTTATTTTCATTGTTTTTCTGATCTTGTAACGAAGAGATAAAATAAATCACGAAAATTCTAGTAAAGAAAGAACAGTTTATATCAACAATTTTTGTCTGGTGCTATTCCACTTAGACACTAACTAGAACTGATTCGTTAATTATTGAAAAACTTACAATTTAAATATACCTATACCTATATATATATATATATATATATATATATATATATATATATATATATATATATATATATAATATATATATATATATATATATATATATATATATATATATATATATATATATATATATATATATATATATATATATATAATAATTATATAATATATATAATATATATATATATATATATATATATATTTATTTATATATATATTTATATTAATATATATATATATATATATATATATATATATATATAATCTCTTGATAATTATTAGCAATAACAGGCTGGTTGAATCTTAAAAAACTCGATTTAATTAATGAATTGACGTTTCACTATGACATTCATAGTTATTCAAAATTTTTGAACAAAATTGAAAATTCTTTGACATTTATTGACTTGATAAAATTGAATATTGATCTGTCTTGTTAAAAATTCTTTCAGTCTAATATTAACATTCAAAATTGTTTCATTAGAAGGCAAGGGAAACTACAGAAACCTTTACCTATGTAATGTTCGAAAATAATAATAATAGGGTACTATTTATTTAACAGAAAGAAATTAGTCACGGGAAAATATTAAAAAAGTAGAGCAGAATTATCGGTATAGAACGTTTATATGGAAGCAGCCGTTGACACGTGTTTCGGACTCTTTGGTCCTCATCAGAACGGCGTAGCTAAGTATTGGATTGAAAATTTGGAGATGAAAATAGTTTAATAAATAAAATCCTCTGTTATGGAAGAAAATCACTTATTTGTGGCTTATTGTTTGAACTCTCCGGTATGGGAGATTTGGTCAAACTTTGCCACAGAGGCGATTAATTCCATCCGAGAGATCTTAGAAAGAGTAAATTGATATTAAAAAAGAAAATTAGTTTTGGGAAAATATTAAACAAGTAAAGCAAAAATTATCGGTATAGTTCGTTTATATGGAAGTAGCCGTTTTTAATGAAAATTTTAATTTAGAATTTCAAATTTTTTAAATGAAAAAGGGTACTTACATATAAAACAATACCGGAGAGTTCAAACAATAAACCACAAATAAGTGATTTTCTTCCATAACAGAGGATTTTATTTATTAAACTATTTTCATCTCCAAATTTTCAATCCAATACTTAGCTACGCCGTTCTGATGAGGACCAAAGAGTCCGAAACACGTGTCAACGGCTGCTTCCATATAAACGTTCTATACCGATAATTCTGCTCTACTTTTTTAATATTTTCCCGTGACTAATTTCTTTCTGTTAAATAAATAGTACCCTATTATTATTATTTTCGAACATTACATAGGTAAAGGTTTCTGTAGTTTCCCTTGCCTTCTAATGAAACAATTTTGAATGTTAATATTAGACTGAAAGAATTTTTAACAAGACAGATCAATATTCAATTTTATCAAGTCAATGAATGTCAAAGAATTTTCAATTTTGTTCAAAAATTTTGAATAACTATGAATGTCATAGTGAAACGTCAATTCATTAATTAAATCGAGTTTTTTAAGATTCAACCAGCCTGTTATTGCTAATAATTATCAAGAGATTAAAAATAAATCACAGGCAACAACAATTCGAATAAATATATATATATATATATATATATATATATATATATATATATATATATATATATATATATATATATATATATATATATGTATATATGTATATATATTCGGTTACTTTTTTGCATTTTGGTAGCTGTACAAAATTGGGAGAAAAACTTGTTACGGAAGAAACCTTTCAGAATATAACAATAGTATTGATTTCTTGATTGAAAACTTTCGATTTTAAACATTTATTGGAAGTAGTTTCATCGGAAATGTGTAACATGGACTAAAGAAAAGAACCTGCTATTCCATTCATTATCAATATCATTAATGAGTTCAAAGAACACCGATATATTGATAACTTCCTAAAATATACAAAGGAAGAGGAAGAAAATATATCACTCCTTTATTCTGGTTAACTTAATCATGAACAGCATGACGAATTGTCATACAACATATTCTTAATACGCTGAGAAATCATTATTGATAATATAAATTAAATACTAAATATGAGTATCAACTTTGATCATTACCCGACTCTAATAGTATAATGAACATTTTGCTCATTAAAAGAAGAAAAAACCTTATTATTGGAGACTACTGTGGAACCCGCTCAATGACTTCAGTTTTTATGTTTTCAACAAAAACCAAATTCGCCTTTATTTTCTGGTATAGCGCTTCACTATCTGCGCCAAACTTACTTGCACTTCTTCATTTTCAGGATTATTCTCATGTGAGTCGCACTGCTTGAAATATGGTGAGTAACTCCTTCATCTAGATTAAAACATGCGACACTTGTATGTAGAAGTCCATCAAGGATGGAAAAGACTGAAAAGTTGATGAAAGAGAAGAGGAGATGTGGAGTTCAGAGGATGAAGACTGGCCCAGCCTTCGCCTTTGTAAGTTTGCAAGCAGTGGCTTACCTAATATGAGAAAACCTGACGATCACAAGGTTTGAATTCGAGTCCTCCTGAATGCTAGGGAGCATGAAAGATAAATTAGGTACCTACTCAAAAATTTGCTGAATATATATATATATATATATATATATATATATATATATATATATATATATATATATATATATATATATATAATATATAAGTTGAGTAAACATTTAAAATCATCCCATGAAATCCTACAAAGATTTGAATCTAACATAAAGAAGGATTTTTGCAACCCCAAATATTCTTCAAAAAATGTTAGTGGCCTGAAGTGCCTTTCGGAGGTATAACGTTATTTATCTTTTTGAGGTGTAATTTCTTGCCGAAACACAATACAGAATAAATTTTTAAATTAAATCAACGTGTCTACTGATTAGAACATTCGGCTTGTTTGTTCTGTCTTTGTCGCCGTGGGATATAGCCTAGCTAGCCTGATTGGATATCCGTCACTAAATTAATATCTGATTGCACTAATTTTGAAGAACGAAACCGTCAATCAGAAACTAAAAAATGCAGTCTACAAATTTGAATCATAAAACTATTATTTCATTTTGAAACAATGTAATATAAGGTGTGAGTTAGATTGTTTCATAATAACATAACCTCATCTGTTTAACATCGCAAATATGGAGATATGTGAAAACAAGAAGCATCGAGGTCCTCACATATTCGCGTTCAATTATTACATATATTAAAAAAACTATTTCTTATCAAAACAATGGTTAATAATAACAATTTACAAATTTATCAAAAGAAATAACGCATGACGTACGTTTCGGTGGAACTTCACTTTCTTGTTTGAAAGCTAATAAAGACAATAAATCAGGAGTTTATAAAATTAATTGCGGTGATTGTGATAAGTTTTACATTGGTAGAACTTTCAGAAATTTTCCAAATAGAATTTCAGAACACAAACGTAGCTTTGTTAATCAGAAGTCGGATTTACATTATGCAAACCATTTAATCCAAGAAAATCACATTCAATTTCGATTTTAAAATATTAAATGCTGAAAGTAAGAGAATTAAACTTAATTTTTTAGGAAGATAAATAAAGACAAGCATACCGGTCTCCTATTGAATAGCCAAATCGATCATACTTCAAGCCCCCTTCTCAATCTTTTCAAAATTACCGAACTACTTGACTAGCAGTTCAGAATTGGTTTTTCCTATTCTAATAATTACTTGTAAACATCTTTCTAGTTACTCCTTCTATACAATTTGTCTCTTTATTTCTTGTTTTTGATATAGCAGAGAAACATAGTTAGTTTGCCATTAGCATCTGAAGAAGGTGAAGATCCACCGAAACCTGCGTCATGCGTTATTTCTTTTAATAAATGTGTAAATTGTTATTATTAACCATTTATTAATTTTATTATTAAATTACACCATGTACCTATCCGTCCAAGCAATCCAAAATTCATTTCTTCTTTACTGTTCCTGTGCAATTATTAATCTGGTGCATATATTAATGACGATTATGTTATTTCTTTTCAATAGGTCTAAATTTATGTTCACCAAATATTTCCGTTATTTACCCATTAAATATAATTAATGTCAGCCAATAGCCATAGAATTATGATGATTACTAAATATTTCTACACTTCAAACCTAGTGAACAGTTATTCAAAAAGATTCTTTGTGGTCAATTTCATCGCCAATAATTTTAAGTTAAATCGCCCGGTTATGACTAGAGTGGTAATTCCTTGAATTATCACAATTAGAACTAGATGCTGGATAATAGAATAGAAATAACATCTGAATTCATTTTTGAAGAGTTTTTACTTAAATTCAATAAATTCATTTATTAGGTAGGTACTGATACAGATCTTCAAACAATCTGTAGGTATTTATTATTTTCAGAAATGATTCACTGCAGCAGTCAAAATAAATGTGTTTGGGAACGACCCTTATAATATATGCACATTGAAGTACGAACTACGTTATTCTACACGCGTGGAACTTGGTCAAGGAACATGGCATCAGTCGCGTGGTCACCTGACCGCCACCTTACCTTCCCTGATGATGAATCGTGCCTCACGTATTGATACAAGCGTGAAGCCTCATTGGTTGCATTTGGGTCCGCCCACCACCTACACACCATCGTATCTTGATCCGTCCAGCTTTCAATATTATGAGGGCAGATGGAAATAAAAAATAGGACGGAACAACAGAATGGGCATTCATTTGTGGTGAACAGTGGCGCACTCCTATATATATATATATATATATATATATATATCTATATATATATATATATATATATATATATGTATATATATATAATATATATATATATATATATATATATATATATATATATATATATATATATATATATATATATATATATATATATATATATATATATATATATATATATATATATATATATATATATATATATATATATATATATATATATATATATATATATATATATATATATACAGGGTGGACCACGACGAACTGCATCGATCGATATCTCAGAAACTGAATGTAGGAAAAAATAGAAATTTTAGGAACTTGCTAGATGTCTTGGGGCCTATATAGCTAAAATATTTTCATCTATTGGGCACTTCCGGTTGTACCGGAAATAGACCCTAAGTCGCTTATTTTAAATAGGATACCCTATATATTATTACAATTTATCATGTCCTATACCTAAGTCTAAGCGTTTTTGACATATTTAGGTTTTTATGTCAAAAACGACGATTGCAAGCCCTAATATAATTATCAATTGTTCCTGTAAGGAACTAATAATATAATTGTTCCTAAAAAGATCTAACTTAATATTCAAGTTCTCTTGATAAAATTGTAGACAAACAGTGTCGTCATTTCTTACTGCACGATAAACGTTAAATTGCCAGGATTCTTGAAAATTGTGTTCCTTAAATGGTTCTATACATTTCTGTCGCACCAATGATGGTAATTACGTCGATTCAAAACACCATTTGTTGTGAATGTGGCTTTGCCGGTCCAAATGATATTATCCAAAAAAAAAACATTTTCTTGTGACCGAAGTAGTATGAATTCACAGAATTCCATTCTTCTTGGAAAGTCAGTTCCATTTAAATGCTGCACTTATGAAAATATGGATAGCATAGGGATGATAATTCTTAGAACTGACGGTTAAGATAATCCTGATTCTAATGCTCCCTGCCTTGAAGATTTTGTTGCATATGGCTTCGAAATATCCCAAAATTGCTATTTCAATATTTTCATTATTAACAACTGGTTTTTTTTTGTACACTTTTGCCTTTCCGGATCAAGAGTTCTTGAAGTTTTCTATAATTCGTTCAACAGTATTTGCTGATCGTCTTTTTTTATAAGGATACCGGGTCGCAAATGTATCACATGTTCTTGAAATAATTTATCACATTGTCCATAAATAATAAATAAGTTTAAATAATCTTCGTTTGTATAATTTAACCGGGGTGCCATTACGATGATTGGAAATGTCAAATACGCTCGTGGCTATCCTAGATCTAATTGTTTAACGATTAAATGCAAAATCGCCATATAAAAATATTAAATTGGCAATATTTCGAAAACTCCAAATTTTATGTATAGATAACCTTATACAAAGTTACCTTCTTTTCAAATGCTAAATACTACAAAATAAGAAAAATGGGAGTTTACATTTGAAAAAATTGATTTTTGTCAGTTTTCTCAATCTCATTTTAAATCTTATTTTTTGTATGATTAGTTTCCAAATATTTTACAAAATCTATTGAAGTAGGTCCTTTTCAATAAGGAATATAACCCAAAGTAAGTAAAAAAGGCATTCTTATAGGAACAATTGATAATTATATTAGGGCTTGCATACGTCGTTTTTGACAAACCTAAATATGTCAAAAACGCTTAGACTTGGGTATAGGACATGATACATAGAATCTGTCTAGAATCTTAAGTAAAATCCAAAAATGTAATAATTTATAGGGTATCCTGTTTGAAATAAGCGACTAAGGGTCTATTTCCAGTTCAACCGGAAGTGCCCAATAGATGAAAATATTTCAGCTGTATAGGACCCAAGACATCTAGCAAGTTCCCAAAATTTCAAATTCTTCCTACATTCAGTTTCTGAGATATCGATCGATGCAGTTCGTCGTGGTCCACCCTGTATATATATATATATATATATATATATATATATATATATATATATATATATATATATATATATATATATATATATATATATATATATATATATATATATATATATATATGATCTGCGAAGTTATTACATACAGGTAACAAAGGAAAGAGCTTGGACCTTCTTGAAGCAAAAGATAAAAATCTGAAGCACGACACTGTATATCTGTCATTCTTCAGGAGCACTTGATATTCAATTTCAATATGTTACCACGATTATGTTACAATCAGTGATACACTCTGAAATGTATACCATATTTTTGAGCAATTTCATAAAATATAAGTACGCATTCTGGGCATGTTAGGATAATATATATCCACCAGATTTGAGCAAGTAGTTCAGTCATGAAAAAAATTATGATAATGGTCTAGTAACCCAAAACAATTGTGAAGTTAATTTGTTTGTTATATTGTTGAATTTTTGCCGAATGTTTGATCTGAAAACATGTTTTCTCTAAATATATATATATATATATATATATATATATATATATATATATATATATATATATATGGAAAACAGAATTCTTCGTGTTAACGACACACGTGCGTGGCAATAAAATGAAGTGAACTAGGACATTTATTTGAAACTAATCAAACAAACCTCCTAGCGGAGCTGGCTATAAGAGTTCACGAAGCAATTGTTTCCGACTGGTGGCGCTGTGTCATATTTATATGTCATGGAGTTACTAGAAGAAATATGTATGACCGTTTGAAATGTTGGTTTGGTTATCACTCCCGGTGGATGGATGATACTGATGAGCCCCGATAAGGGCGAAACAGTCTGTCTATCAATTTCCATCGATTGTGATAAACAAATTAACATTTCGAACAATTACCGTCTGGGGTAGATGTTGATATTTCGATGCTTCGTGAACTCTTATAGCCAGCTCCGCTAGGAGGTTTGTTTGATTAGTTTCAAATAAATGTCCTAGTTCACTTCATTTTATTGCCACGCACGTGTGTCGTTAACACGAAGAATTCTGTTTTCCATTCATTGCTACCTGTAAAAGGTATAAAATTGGGGCGCTTGTTACTTGCGGCGGGTGAATGTTGAATTACATCAAAATGGATGTATCAACTTTACTCTTGCTTAGCGATTATAGTAACCACCTTCGGGTGTCAGGACGTAAGAGTTTCGTTGCCGAAATGTTTTCTTCTATTCTGAAAGATGTGGTTCAATTGTTTCCGACTGGTGGCGCTGTGTCATATTTATATGTCATGGAGTTACTAGAAGAAATATGTATGACCGTTTGAAATGTTGGTTTGGTTATCACTCCCGGTGGATGGATGATACTGATGAGCCCCGATAAGGGCGAAACAGTCTGTCTATCAATTTCCATCGATTGTGATAAACAAATTAACATTTCGAACAATTACCGTCTGGGGTAGATGTTGATATTTCGATGCTTCGTGAACTCTTATAGCCAGCTCCGCTAGGAGGTTTGTTTGATTAGTTTCAAATAAATGTTCTAGTTCACTTCATTCAATATATATATATATATATATATATATATATATATATATATATATATATATATATATATATATATTTATATATATATATATATATATATATATATATATATATATATATATATATATATAGATATATATATATATATATATATATATATATATATATATATATATATATATATATATCGCTATATGTAACTTAACTGTAATTACAAAATTGTTTATTTAATAAAACATGCGCATTCTATTTTGAATATATGTTGATACAAAAGCTTGGGTACCTTTAATTTATACTTGAACATATTCCTTCAAAATACAGAACCTACATATAACATCAAACTATAGTGAGAACTTGAATCAAAGTTCTCCCATATTAACCTTCTATATTTCATCAATAATTAGGGTTTTTAGCGGGATATTCGTAGTTACGTGCAGCGGTTATTAAAGTCCACAGTTTTAATTCATTACACGGGGCGCTTTTACCCATTTTTCATTGTCATGTTAAATGATACACGCCGCCAGAGCAACAGGCTGTTTTTATTCTTTATGAGCACCAGGATATTTTAATGTTAGATGTTGCCACATTTACAAGTGAAATGTGGAATTCGAATTGTACCTATATGTAAATTTAAATGCACTTATTAAATATAATTTACATAGGGACAGTGAAAATTATATTTTAGAAGACAATGTAGTTCGAAATAAAAGGGTGACTTGAACCACTCCTAACGTCTCGAAAAAGGTAAGTTATATAAAAATAATAAAAATGTTATTTCGATCGGCTCATAGCAACTATATCAAACTGAAATTCTTGAAATCAGTTCATCGTCCTAAAAATGAAGGAGTAACATAGAATATAACTTTTAACTCAATAGTTAATATGTTGCGATGTAATGAATAAGATACTGTAAGCTGCAAAGGTGTATAACGAAGAGAAAATAATGAAGTTCTTCATAATACTATTTTACAAAGACTACTACCAATTGAAAAGTAGGTACAGGTAGGTACTGATATATCCCTCAATATGCCTTGCTTAAAAATTACCAGGCTTCTTCTTTCTGAAATCACAGTATCAGTAAAAAGATAACAATAATACTTCCATTTAAAGAGTTAAAAGTGCTAGGTTATTCTAGAGATTAGCAATTTTGTTGTCTTCAGGGGAGTATTCCTAAAAGCCTGTGAAAAGTTCTATATAGATACTTCAAAATGTTATATTTCCTGCAGTTGTAATCTAGGTGGACAAATACACTCATGAAACAAATAGTATTCAGTAAAGTACCTATTTAGGAACCTTCAAACATGATTCGATTAAGAAGATCTATCTGAAAATAATTATAATTTTAAACCTGGTGAGGTTTGAAATTATAATTATAAACTGCAATATAGTTTGTAAAAAATTGTATTAGATGATAATTGACATTGGGATGTCAATTATCATCTAATACAATTTTTAATATGAAATCAATAGCACTTTTTGTTATCAGTCATCACCAATCACTATCAATCACAATCAATTATATCAGTCACACTGAATTAGTAACAATCACCTTCAATCGCCATCAGTCTATACATGAATAATCCTCAACAATATACGTTTATCATCCCAATCATCACCAAACACCATCAATCCCAATTAATCACCGTTAATCTCAAGAAATCGACAAGATCAATAAACACAAATCATCACCAATAACGTCGATAAAAAAATCTGCGATATGTTTTATGGGAAAATTATATTCAATTTCCAATTTGATCAATATTTCAAATTTTAGAATTGTGGAATACTTTAAAATATGAATTCTATCTGTAAGTCTTTCTTTTCATTGTATCAATATAACCTTACTTATCTTATAGTATTATACCTACTAATTATAAATATTTCTCTACCTTCATTTCGTTTGAATTTGTCCAAAATATTGTGGTATCCCAAGTAACAATTTGAAGACAGTTTCTATTTATTTAGGTTTTAAAAATTCTTCAATACGTTCAATAAATCGACATAGGATTTAAAGTAACCTTGAGATAAACTAAAAGTTCTTAAAGACCACTTTTTCTTTAACAAAGAATTTAATGCACTCTTTAAATCAAAATAAAAAGGCTATTTGGTCTTAATGTCCTATTGATCTTATACTGGTTTTATGTTACTCTTAACATTGGCTTTTTTAAAACTAATTTGCTATTATTAAGAATTAAATAGCAAATTGGTTTTAAAACAATCCGTTCTGGGAAAAATAGTTTTAATGCAGTTTTATGGAGAACCCTTGTTGTATTCTTTAAAACCCATTAGGAACAATATTTTATCCTAACACAATACATTCAATATAATACCACATTGAATCCAAAAACATAATATTTACCTTTTAATGAGTACATTAAGAGTATTATTGAGTTTAAAGGTTTTAATTCAGTCAATTTGGTTAAAAGAAATACCTTTTGGTCTTTGGACGACTTCATTGAAACTAATTAAATATCCCCTCCACATTCAGATGAAAGTGGAGGGGATATAACGGAGAGAAGCTCTTTACACGAAAACCATAGTGCAATTGAAACTAGCTTTACTTATAAAGAGTGTCCTTTCACTTCATCTTTCAATCCGTTTGATTATGAAAGCAATGCCTGGGAATTACAGGAAGAAATCTACGAAACCGACGATCTAATTCAAAATAAATTTCAAAATGACAATGAACTCATAAAAAATCTGCTTTTCTGCGGAAGAGCTTAGAGAATTGGCAATCCTTTCAAACATGAGCCAAGGCACTGTTGAACAATAATACAACTCATTAATAAACGATTTCCAAAGACTATTCTTGAGCAAGATCCGCGAAAAAAAATTTTTTTAGGTTAGGATTCCATTTGAGCGCCAGACCACTTTAAATCAATAAGGTCACAATTTGAACATATTAAAGCATATTGGTTTTGAAAGGAAACGTAAACGGACTCCTGTGGGAGTGATTGGATTTATAGTGGCAAATAAAAGGCTGTTTTAAATCTTGCGAGATTTGAAACATTTAATAAATAAACAATTAGTTTTAATCAAGATCACGCCATGTTTAACTGCAATAAAGACTCCGCCATTTTGGACTTTTTCAATAGTAAACGAAAATAATATTATTATTGGAATAATTGCGTCTTGTATCTTCTTAAAAAACTGAAGAACGGTATGTCGAAATATGCCATTTGATTAAAAAATGCATTTAAATCCTTAGATGCAAAATAAAATTTGATGATATTTTTTCAGTATTTTTCAAATATGGGAAAAATACATTAAATGAGTGGCGCTCGAGTTATGTTGAAGTATTTTATTACTTTTTATCAGAAAAGTGCCATTCGTTGGTGAATTTTTCACCATAATAGGTTGCTTTCGAATATTATTTTATGATATGCTTAGCATACGTATGCGGTTCAAAATATTACCACTCTGCCGGCCATCATACAAACTCAAAAGTTGTCGAGTGTTAGTAAACAAAATAAAACTCTTTTAGGATTCATTAATCATTTTTAAGTTAATTTAGTCCGCGTTGAATACATTTTGAGAGCAAAATGTCAGATAGGTAATAAGTTTTAATTTATGTATTTTAAGTTGCCTTGAAGAACCCTTTAAGAATATAGAATTAAAACTTAATGGTTTTAATACAGTTTTGAAATTTAGTCTTGAAGGCCTTTTTAGGATGGGCTATTTTTGGCTAGAAGCTGCTTTATGATGGTCTCAGGGATGTCTTGAAGATCACTTGATTTCATTCGAAAATTTATTGTATAGTTTTGAAGCGATCTTGAAGATCGGAATAAGAGCATTAATGTTACTTATATTATGAGGATAATATTTCATTGAAATAAGCCCAGGATTACAACAATAATAAATTAATTTTTTAATTCAAAGACTTAAAAGCACTTTGTTGCTCCACTTTTGTCTAATAGTGTATATATATATATATATATATATATATATATATATCTATATATATATATTTATATATATATATATATATATATATATATATAATATATATATAATATATATATATATATATATATATATATATATATCTATATATATATATATATATATATATATAATATATATATATATATATATATATATATATATATATATATACATATACATAGAGTGCTACGAATATAGGCGCCTATCGGTATCTTGAGAACAATTATGAAAATTAGGTACTCGCTCATTTCAAATGGAATATTCTCCATATTGTTGACCTTTAAGATTTTACGATACATTCTAATCAAGTAAGATGTTCAATTTTCTATAGGTATCTTAATATTACGGTTTTCAAGATGAATGACTGATTGATTTTCTAACTTTTCAAATCGCTATTTTGTTTATTTAAATAAGTATTTTACAATAAAATGTAAATGTGCTGTAAAATCTGATTCCTGTTCACTTCATGTCTGTCCCTGTTAATATCTCATCGAAGTTGATGCACGGTTATTTGTGTTTGAAATGAGAAAAAAAATGTTGTGCTTTCAAGCAAGAGGTTCAAAAAGATAATCAACAATTATTGTTGCTTTTTAAATTGGAACGCCTTAATTTTTTACTGAATTCTATTTTGGCACCAAAAATAAGTGTTATACTTGCAAGTCAATTAGCTAAACTTATATACTTCTAAAACAGTTCTTAATATTTAATATTCAAATTAATTATTTTAATTGATTGTTAGAATTACTAAGTTGGCTCCGCTCGCCGCAGGTCAAGTTCTGAAACCATGGTGATAATGACATTTACTTCAAAAAATAATAGTGGCACTCATAAATTACACAAATGAAGATTATCCCAATTTGTTCATCATTTATAGTGATGTAACAAAGTATTAACTAGAACATATCATATATTTGATCTTCGTTATCTAGAAACTATCATCAAAAGTTGGAAAAGACGGCTTATCGTTTAAATTTTCATGATGAAAGTGCACTTTGATCCTCTCGTTTGTAATGGTTCGAAAATACTAGAAATGCCAGCCTTTTTGAGAGTTTCAGTAGCGAAACTCATTAAAATTTGAAGTGTCTATTCAAAATGCCTTATACATGCTGAAATGATAGCTTTTCAATTTTCATAAAAACAAAAAAAAAGAATTTCACAAAATAGTATCCCCTTTCGATAATCGGCATCTTTCAAATGTTGCACTAAAATGATTAAATGCGATTGAAATTCATGTTTTTAAAAATTCTTTTAACAGTGCTTTTCTTAATATTTGACTCCAGGTCTAGAAATTGTTGAGGAATATGCTTCTTATTGTTTCTTCTGTAAGGTGGCAGATCCGCTAATTTTAAAGTTATACGCATCAGATCTTTTGGTTATGGTCTGGATATCGAAAAACATGTCATGATCTAGTTAATACTACGTTACGTTCATGTTCAAACAAATTGAGTTAATCTTCATTCCTGTAATTTACGTGTGGCGCCCTTATTTCAAAAATTACTTCTCGTCGTCCAGCGAGCAGGGCCAACTTATAGCAATTCTCACACTTACAATGAATCAGTTAAATATTAGATTGAAAACTGGTTTTGGTAGTATTTTCCCCTAAAAAAATATACTATTGCACTGTATCGAAAGTCAACAGTCAGGTGTAGGAGTAGAATTTTATCCGTTTTAGACCTTCTTAACCTCGATTTTCGCAATTGTTTCGATGTCTCATATATAGGTATGCCTATATATATATATATATATATATATATATATATATATATATATATATATATATATATATATATATATATATGAATATATATAATATATATATATATATATATATACACATATATATATATATATATATATATATATATTTATACATATATATATGTATATATATATATATATATATATATATATATATATATATACACATATATATATATATATATATATATATATATATATATATATACATATATATATATATATATATATATATATATATATATATATATATATATATATACAGGGTGTTTCTGAATTGATGCGAAAAATTTTAATGGGTGATTTTTCAGCAAAAATTAAGGGTGGTCTTTCATATAACTTTTTGTTCAACACCCTTTTCCCTCCAAGTTATAGCCCTTTGAAATTAGGTGAAAAAAAATTGTTTTTATTCAATACATCCACTTAGGAAGAAACTAGAGAAATGAAATTTGGCAGATAACTGCTGCTAATAAAATAGCAGTTTTTGAGTGTTTTTGTTACACTAAAATGTTAGCACAAGGGGCTGAAAAAAACAACCCCTATAATATTTAGCATCAGAACTTTTTAATGCGCTCATACTTTCCTATTTAAAAAATATGGTTGAAAAGACAGACTCAGTTTGCAACTTTCTTATGTTTTGACTTTTTATCATAAAGTTGTTAGTTTGATCACAAAAAAATAAAATAGTGCTCATACTCTTTCCATAAATTCACAGAGATTATCATTTATTTAAAAAAAAACAAGTAAGCTGCTGTCAAATGAAGTCATATGACAAATAGTTTTATTGTCCTGATTTTTTCTAATTTCTAGACAGTTTTATAATGACTTCAAACATTTTTCACAACTAAATAAAACTTTATTGAAAGAATGGCATTTTTTCATTTAGTTGAAGAATATTCCAAATTAGAGCGGATTGAACAATAATTGTACTACTAATAACAATTAACAAATTATTTGACATTTGACAGCAGCTTACTTTTTTTTTTAATAAATGATAACCTCTGTGAATTTATGGGAAAATAGTCGGAGCACTATTTTATTTTTTTGTGATCAAACTAACAACTTTATGATTAAAAGTCAAGACATAAAAAAGTTGCAGATCGAGTCTGTCTTGTCGAATATATTTTTGAAAAAGGCGAATATAGGCGCATTAAAAAGTTCTGATGCAAAATATTATAGAGGTTGTTTTTTTCAGCTCCCTTGTGATTACATTTAAGGGTAACAAAAACACTTAAAAACTGCCATTTTATTAGCAGCAGTTATCTGCCAAATTTCATTCTTCCAAATTTTTCGAAAGTGGATGTATTGAATAAAAACAATTTTTTTCACCTAATTTCAAAGGGCTGTAACTTGGAGGGAAAAGGGTGTTGAACAAAAAGTTATATGAAAGACCCCCCTTAATTTTTGCTAAAGAATCACCCATTGAAATCTTTCCCATCAATTTAGAAACACCCTGTATATATATATATATATTCATATATATATATATATATATATATATATATATATATATATATATATATATATATATATATATATATATATATATATAGGGGAGACCGGGTACAAAAGTAACGGCGGGTCGAAAGTAACAATTGCTCTGTAGGTTTGAAGAATCGTCAAAACACCACTTAGCTGCTGTCAGGTGATAGCCAGTGGCGCCACCTTCAGTTGCATTCAATCGCCGCTCGCGCCACGCACTGTTAGATCGTGTGAGAGGACGCTACGTGAATTCACAAATGAAAAGTAAATTTTTTGACGTTTACTTATTTAGTGTTTATGTAGTATTAAAGGAAAGATATTAATCTGAATATTTGCATATGGATACTCGATTAGATTGATTTTACAGTGCTTAAATTCATTTTTATCTAGCATGTTCCGTTTCAAGGTTATCTTTCATGTTCTAGCAAAAATGCTGTAGGGTACAAAAGTAACGCAGCCCTATGGGTACATAAGTAACATGTTACTTTTGTCCCCTTATTGATTTACTCTAAGTAAACTTTTTATGTGTGTGTGTTTATTTCAACAAAATGCCGCGACAACGCATAATAACCACCGCACGAATAACAACTAACATGGAAGTCTATCGAAAAGCGGCTGAAGAGCATTTTAATGATGGTGAAAAAATTAGAGCCATGGCAAAAAAATTGAATGTCAGCCATGTTACATTGCATAGATATATAAAAAATATTTAAACTAGAAATCCTAGTTGTAATTTGACGACGAAGATTGCTTCTACCTCGTTTGTTTAGAAAATAGTCCACTGAATGAGCAAAATTTACATTGTTTCGAATGCAAAATGTGGTCTCATAGGTACTGAATGCGTCAATGAATTATGTGTGCCATAATTGCGAGTCTGAATAGAGAAGAATGACACTTAATTTTCTAATTAATATTTGTTTGATTAAATATGTCATATCATATTCATTACAAACCCCTTTGCCCTGCTACTTTCGACCCACAACGTGTTACTTTCGGCCCGCCAACTTGGCCGAAAGTAACATATGACAAATTTTTTAAAAGTTTCTGTGAATCATGCAAAATACTCAATAATAAGGTAATTTAAGATGTTAATGTATAGAACATAAACGGAATTTATGTATGGCTATATCAATTTCACCGAACTAATAAGACCTAATGAGAAACCAAGGCGAAAGTACAAAATGTTACTTTTGTACCCGGTCTCCCCTATATATATATATATATATATATATATATATATATATATATATATATATATATATATATATATATATATATATATATATATGTATAAACTGAACTGTTTTGACTGCGATGACGTGTATGTCGGTCAAACATCGCAGTGGTTGAAGAGTCGAATGGCCATACATTCCAGTGACATAACACACAATAAATAACGATGTGCACTTGCGATACACGCAAACAACAATGACCACAGAATAGAATTTGAACAGGTTAAAATCTTAAAAACGAAAAAAATCAGCAAAAAGGATTATTCATGAAATGATAAATATACATAAACATAAAGCAAATCGTAAACAAAAAGACAGATACCCAGAAAGCAACATTTATTCATATTTGTTAACAACTCTATACAGCAATGAGACATATGATGAGCAGCTAGATGAATAAAACGAACAAGTAGACCATAAAAGTAGGATCTTATGGGAAACACAGATAACATGACAAACCAGGATAAAATATATTCTCTGTAATATTTTTGATTATAACTGACAGATCTGTACAGTGGAAGGATTAAAAAAGATCACACTTTTCAGTTTTTCTTGATTTTTGGACAAATTTTAAATGGCGACCTTTTGTAATTTTGTATGTGTAGTGGAGATTCGTATGGTTTAGCAGGTTTGCAATGTTTCATCAATAACCTCAATGTACGGTAAGAGTCACTCCTAGTGGAAGTTAAACATGTTTTTCGTATTTCATTTTAATTTTGTAGAAGTCCTGATGAAGCAATTAAATAATCGCGAAAGCTTGACAAAGTCATAAGAGTATTTCTTAATAGGTTATTCAATAACCTATAAAAGAGAAAAAAATCGAAGCTCAATCTGTCATAATTGTTTTATGTTATTTTTGAATTTTATTGTATCTGTATATCACTGTTAATGTGTAACATTGTGTTAGGACATAATGCCTGTTGCTGATTGTAGTTCCCATTGATAAAGGCCAAAACCCTGGCCGAAACGTTAGGATAATTAAAGAACATGTAATTTTGACTTTTAATATATTGTCTGAACCTTATTCCAAGAAAATACTAATAGTAATATATACCTGTGGTTCAAGAAGAATAAATAAAACTAACTATATATATATATATATATATATATATATATATATATATATATATATATATATATATATATATATATATATATATATATATATATATATATATATATATGCATACGTTCCAAACAGATATATTCATTGCGCTATTTAGTTCTTGATATGAGTTATTCTACTTTCATGCATATATTAGCCACACAGGTAAATTTGGTGGATTTGAATAAGTTTTTATGTGTAATGCAGAGGCGCAATCCCATTTAGAATATGTAGATTATATGAAAAAAATTATAAGTAGAAATTACAATTTGACAAAATCTTCATTGTTCTATGGATGACGAGATGGATATAACTAAATTTAGTTTCATCAATAATAAGATTATAACTACGTAGGTACTCGAATAAGAGTCAACTATTGTTGTTATCTTTGAATAAGTTTCTTATAATTTGTTGAAGCATTGAAATGCTCAGTTCAGCATAATGTTTATTATTCATGAGAATGGGCTCCAAATTTTTTTGTAGATATTTTGTGGTTATTGCATAATTATACTATTGTAACCAGAAGAAAGCTGATTCGCGTGATTCAATCGGACCTTTAATAACAAATTTGTTCTCTAATATTATTCTCACTGTATCATTCTTCCGCGTTAACTTTTTCTCAAAATTGGCATCACTGCACGAAACACCATAACTTGACGCTTGAAGTTCGGATATGCGGCAAAACCTCGAGCCTGTACTATATAGAGCCAGATTATAAGGTAAGTCAAATGATTACATGTTCTGATTTTTGTAATGCAATAGTCGAGACATCCTAATCACTAGCCTGGGGGTCAGGTGATATATGTGAGAGCAATGGAGGGAGAATTGGGCTTTCGCTTCACGTTCGATGGCACGATTTACGATATATGCGCAAGATAGATTTTGTGATTTTTGTATTGTAAATTGTAGCTTATGTCTTCATTTTTTCGAATTCATAATTGCCAGTTTTCAGCTTGACATGATATCCGCTCAGGGTAGTTAAATACTTTTATTTTTATGTATTTGGTCTTTTTTAAGCCTCATAAGAACTTTTGATCGAGGATATTTTTGGATGAAAAGTTCTGGACAATTATACTGATTCAAACTATTGGACTAAAGATTTAAAAATTTCAATTTCGAATTCATTCCTTCTACTTGAGGCAATA
>JARQZK010000842.1:35000-85000 GCA_030704885.1 Cynegetis impunctata
TATAGTCTTTATCTAGAAATTGATAATTTCTGCGAAAGGGTTTTTTTACAAATTATGTCAACAGTAGGTACTCAAATTGAACTACGTTTCTTTTAGGATTTCTATTTATTTTATATATATATATATATATATATATATATATATATATATATATATATATATATATATATATACGGGTTGATTTTTAGTGCCATGTAAGACGAAGACAGTTGATATTAGAGGAAGTAATAAAAACAGAATATTATATAAGATATCGATTTTAAAATTACACCTGTTTATATATTTTAAAACACATTTCTCAAAGTTTTTTATGTATACTTTAATAAGTGATTGAAATATCAAAGTTGTATCCTGAAAGAAGCGAAACCTCCTACAATAAATATATCATTATTATTATTCATAATTAATTTTTTTTACCACTCTGTACAATATTGAAATAAAACTTTTATGTGGTAGCTAAGTTCAACCTTTCAGCCAAGCAGTGAATTCAGCTGCAAGCAGTTCGTTACATGTTACAAGGTGTAAACAGTTTTTAAATTATGGTCCGTAGTTTTTAATTTCTCAAAATTTCTCAGCAACGGTTAGTTTTGGGTATAGGAAATATAACAGTAACTTACCTTTGATTGGCTATAGTATCTAAAAATATAAAAAAGGGTGTTCCATGAAAAAAAAAATTTCTGAGCATCTTATCACTTGGCTCTAAATTCAGTATACCGACCACTAAAAAAGACATAAAAGTAGAAAATATTATAGCTGACTTAGAATACGTTCTACTAGGAGTATCTGAGGACAGAAGAGATGTACTAAGAGCACAGGCAACAAACATTCCTGTATACAAAAGTGGTATAAAGACACGAAAAAATTCTTGAAAGACAACGACGACCTGAGAGTCAGTTGGACAGTGATAAGGGAGGAGTAACTATGTTAATGAATAAAAGTGAATACGAGGGAAAAATATGAAAAAGTTGCCCAGAGATCCCATCCAGACTGTACAGAATAAATGTAACAAATTTATATCTATATTGTGCAATAAAGGATATATCAGTGAACAACAAGCCAAGGAAATGAAAACATATAACTCAACGTGTCCAAGAATATATGGAAACCCGAAAGTTCATAAACCAGATATCCCATTGAGACCCATTATATCAAGTGTAAATAGTCCAATGACAAAACTATCGAAGTTGTTTATATATTATTAATAATTTCCAGCTTGCTAACGATCACAAAATAGCATCATTCGACGTGGTAAACCTATTTGGAAATTTGGAAAAAAATAATATCATCAAAATTCTAGAAAAAAAGTGGGACTTGATTCAGGATCATACAAACATTGATAAGAAACTCTTTCTGGAGATCACGTTGTCCATTCTTGAAAACAACTATTGTACATTTCGTGGTAAATTCTACCAGCAAACATTTGGCTGTGGAATGGGGTTAAAACTAAGTCCAATTATATCATTGTATGTAATGGATGATTTACTGGATAACAGCATAAATAAGTTGAAATTCAAAATACCATTTATAAAAAAATTTGTTGATGATATTATTATAGCCTTACCGGAGGATCAAATTGAATACACAATGAAATGCTTCAATTCCTACTGCAAAGATCTGCAGTTTACCATTGAGATGGAAGATCATTAACAAGGAGTTCCGTTTATCGACACAAAAGAACACCGACATAATAACACTATCAAATTAAACTGGTACAGAAAGGATACATCATCGAATAAATTCATAAATTACCACTCTGACCATAATATGAATATAAAAATTAACTTTATTAAGGCAATGAAAGAGAGAATTGTTAGAATATGCCATGAAACCTTCAAACAGAAAGGATGAAAAAAATTATTCGAAATTTTAAGACGAAATTCTTATCCAGCTGTTTTGATAAATAAACTTTTATATGGTTCGGATACAACACTTGGACCTGGATCTGATGTACAACAAGCGAAAAAGGACACGGAACAAAAACTTTATGCATCTTTCCCTAACATAAGAGAACTAACATCCATGATTAAATCTATTTTCAGAGACGAAAAGGTACTACTGACAACTTTTAATCAGAAAACGGTGAAATCATTATATAGCAATCTCAAGGACCCAATACCAACAAATTTGAAAAGTAATGTGGTGTACCAGCTTAACTGTCCGTCTATCAATTTCCATCGATTGTGATAAACAAATTAACATTTCTAACAAGTACCGTCTGAGGTAGATATAGATATTTCGATGTTTCGTGAACTATTATAACCAGCTCCGCTAGGAGGTTTGTTTGATTAGTTTCAAATGAATGTCCTAGTTTCACTTAATAACCACGATACGTGTTCCGTTAACACGGCGAAATATATATATATATATATATATATATATATATATATATATATATATATATATATATATATATCAATATATATATATTCCACATCTGATTCATAAATTCTAAAATATGCGTGTTCTACAAAGGCTAACTGATTTCGACACTCTGGTGTCGAAAAAAAAATCAGCGCATATTCCTTGGTTCGTCTGTATTCTGTTCAATGTTGACCAAGCTTTTCGTGGCAAGTCAAAGCCGGATGGCTTTTGTGTTAAGGACGGCATATTATGTCCGTTGTTCAGCAGCTTTGATTCCCATTCTCTTTTCCATGATTCGGTGAAGTGGAAAGCATTTTGGTGCAGGGCTTCTGCTGTGTCCATCAGTACAGGTTGTCTTGAGCAAAGTCTATTCCTTTCGAGGTCAGGGACGTCCAAGTGTATGGGCAGATGGGGTTTGCTTATAATTTTCCGGTATTCTCTAGTTAGTGCAATCTGCATACTTCTATTAGAAAGTAGTAGCGACATTTATTTTTCAAATGGAACAGCCTGTATATAATATTATTTTTAAAATCTCTAACAATTTCCCAACAACTTTTCACGATATTTCTCTATATCTATCTGTCACCGTTTTCGAAAATAAAAACGCTGATATCTGTGAGTTATAAGAAATACCATGATATAGAAATTTGGGTTGGAGTCAGAATTCACTATGCCAATAAAGCTCATTGGAATGCATTATTTGTAAACATTAACTAGACACGTTCACTTACTTTCATTGAAGAAATCCTTATTCCCATGGATTTGTACCAGGTGGCCAGATAAGAATGCAAAGTGCTGTATCTCGTAAACTATTCATCGTAGAGACTTGCGGTAAAAAAATATTATGACTAGAGTGGCCAACAGAAAATCCTGGAAATTATTTTCAGGTTTCCGAGATGGACGCCACGGGGCGTAACCGCCATCGAAAAATTTTGAAGTAATTTTTCTATGAAATAGACCTGGTAAATGTATGTGTTTTCAAGATAAGCTTTATTCGAGTAATTTCTGTTCAACACTTCTTGACGTATATATTGAAATAAAGTGGTGGCAGGTGATTGAATGTTTTTTGAAGAAACAGCTGTAACTCATGAACTAATAAACGGATTTTAATAAAGTTGGTCTCGTTGGGACAAGCATTTATTGCTCCATCAAACCCATTTTATCTGTGAAATATCGAAGAAAGAAAATTATTTATCATATACATAATTCTGAGAAGACGCCATTATACCGGTATTTATTTTCATTCATTTGTCCTCTTTCAAGAATCAATGACGAAATTTCATAATTTTATAATTTTTAGATGATAGTATTCTCTGTTCGAAAAATTTAAAACAAAAACTTTTAAGAACATTATAATACATATAATAATATGCAAGTGCAAGGTAGGCAGAATATGAAGAGCAGGCAATGGACGAAAAACATATGTCCAAAATCAACTTGTCAACAAATATAAAATTATACTTCTAGTGGCAGTGTAATGAAGTTTTGTGGCACACACTAGTAAGGATTGAATACGATTTAATGCCTTTTACAAACGATAAAGCTGTTGATATCACTGCGGTATATTTTGAATTTCTTCAAAATATGCCACTGGCCCAGAGAGTATACAGAGCTCTATATCCAACTCTGCGTTTACGCCATGCGAGAAGTTTTTTACGTTTAGTGACAAATATGCCTAATATACTGGCAGATTTCGGATTTCCCTATTTTCATCAAATATGCCCAACAAATTCTTGCATGGCGTGAAAGCCGATTTGTATATTGAGCTCTGTATACTCTTTGTACCAATGCCGCAATTTGAATACATTCAAAATATATCGCAATCATATTGAAAGCGTTATAGTTTGTGAACGCATTTTAATAGTTTTCAGTCCCCACTTGTGTTCCACAAATACTCATTACACTGCCACGATGAGTGTAATTTTAATATTTGTTGTATTTTATATTAGGTATTTGTTTTTCCTCCCTGGCCCACTATTCATATTCTGACTACTTTGCATTTGCATATTATTATATTCATTGGTTATTATACCCGTACACGTTTTCTGAACGAAGAACACAATAATTCAAAAATAATAAAATAATGAAATTTCATCATTGATTCTTGGAACAGAACAAATAAATAAAAATAAATAACGGTGTAATGGAGTGTTCTTAGAATTTCATGATAACAAAATTTTCATTCTTCGATATTTTAGGCTAGGAATAAGATATCGAGATACGGTTTCCACTAGCCTTATAGCTTTATTTGGTGTCATAACACTACATTCTTGTGGAAAAAAGTCAAGTTATTGCATTTAATTTTCTAGAGAAATGGGCATTTTTTTGTTATTATATCAAAAAACGCGCTCCAGCGGCATCACTTGAAACTTTACATATCAGATCAAATGGGTTTGATGGAGCAATAAATGCTTGTCCAAACGAGACCAACTTCGTTGAAATCCGTTCAGTCGTTCAGAAGTTACAGCTGTTTATTGAAAACGCAGTGATTCACCCCCCACCACTTCATTTCAATAGATACCTACAAGATACCTCAAAAAGTGTTGAACAAAAATTACTCGAATAAAGCTCGACTTAAAAACGCACATATTTTTGTGATATATTTATTAGGTGTATTTCAGAGAAAAATCACTTTAAAAGTTTTAGATGGCGGTTTCGCTCCCTGGTGGCCATCTTGGAAACCTGAAAATAATTTCCAGGATTTTCAACCAGTTTGCCAACTTAGTCATAATATTTTTTACCGCAAGCCGATAAATAGTTCACGAGATACAAAACTTTGCATTCTTATTTGGCCACCTGGTACAACGAATACCTATATACGGCGACTATGATGAACCTAGTAAAAGATGTAAAAGATGCTGATACGGTAAATTTGATCTATATCAGTGAAATGTTATCAATAAATTCAGGTCAACGAATTTCAATCTGAAGATATTTCAAGTACAAAATAAAGGTTCCTTAGACAAAATTTTTTATTTATTCTCTTAGCCCTTTTCTTTTCTTACAACTCAAAGTGTTCTAGTTATAAATGATAAAAAAATATCGAGAGCAACATATGAAGACCTGTGTGGCCGATTTCCAAGTCTCTGACAAAATACACAGCAGTTTTTAGAAGAGCAGCTACCCAAAAATGTAGGTTTTGAACAGAGCTGTGCCAAAGCATTGTGCTTTGTGCTCGTGAAAGCACTCGGAGCCCTTTTGTGCTCCCGAGCACTGTGCTTCCGAGCCCTTTTCAAAAGCAGTGCTTAGTGCTTAGTAATTGAAGTCCTTCGACAAAAGGCTTTGTGCTTAGTAATCCCAAAAGTGCTCCCGAGCACTGAAGTGCTCCCAAGCACTTCTGCGGATTACTAAGCACTAAGCCCTGAGCCAAACTTGTCGTAACACGAATATGCGTATGCGGCGGCGCTATGATCGTGTGTTGATATCATTCCAGTGATAAACATCCCACGTTAGTGTCAAGTCAATAAAAACATTATTTATAAAATACAACACCCCCTTCCATCAAGTGCTCCTGTTGAAAGACTGTTTTCATTTGCGTCTATAGTAAATGCATCAAGACGTCGTGCTCTGAGTGACAGGAACTTCGAAAACTTAGTTTTATTAAAAGCTAATGGGGATGTTCGAATTTTTTTTCATTTTGATGAGTTGTACACCATTACTTATAATGTTACTTGTATGTAGTCAATACATTGAATGAAAACTTTGGATTTTTTTATGGGCATGGAACTCGACTACCTAAATCGCATAGTTTTTTCAGTACCTATATTCTGATGAAATATGAATAATACGCATGGGATTTTTAATATGAAATAATGAATATTTCAATACTCTGTGCTTTCCATAAGGGTTTCTCCTATTTGATATATTAAACATCACTTAGGTGATTAAATACTAATACTAAGATTCTACACAGGTCCTTTTTGATCCTATTTTCAATAAAATCTGTGTCATTTAGCTAATATCAATGTTCGTAGGTCACAGATTACAGAAGCATATCTTTCTTCTGTATCATTTAAATCAAATGATCTTTATGAAATTGTTCAAAAATAGTGTGTGAGAATGCCTATGCTTATAGTTATTTATGTATCAAGGAAGTTATAAGGATGTTAACTACAGAGGGCAACAGATTTTAATCCCGAGGGACGTAAGTCCTTCTCCGTACAATGTACAATTTTTCTGAGAATTTAGTGGAATTCCAATATTCAATTGGATCTTTCCCTGAACTTCTCTTCGAGCAAAATGACGTGCGGGACAATGAAATCTACTGAACCCCATTGAAAGTATTCTGCCCTTTTCAAATATCTCAATCAAATCCCAAAATTTTTAATATTTGAATCTCCGCTTGGAAGAAGTCCCATAATTTTCAAATACGGACCTGGAATTTTCTGGAAATTTAAATGTAAATCGGTCAACCTGTGGAAGTGAATCATACGTTCCAAATATCAACCGACTATGCTGGTTGGTTCAAAAGTTATGAGGAATTGAAATTGTTGGTGCATAAACTCGGTTATGGAATTGATTAGACCTATCATATTATATCGATTTTTTGGACTCGCCTAGGATAGCTCTAGCTAAGGTTGTCGTAGGTATGTTCATTTACCAATGAAACACCCTGTATAGTTCTGTACCAGCTCATAGTGAGCATCGAATTCGTAATACCCTGTGCATCTCTTCTCATCCGTCAATAATCTCATACTCATATGCCAGCTTAAAATTTCTTTACTTATTAAAATAACCTCTATTTCAACAATTCCTCAAAAAGTACTTAGGGCTTAGTGCTCGTAATGTCAAATTACTTTCACAAAGTGCTTAGTAATCGCAAGCCTTTTGTAAAAATAAGTGCTTAGTGCTCGAGACCAGGAGCCTTTCTTTCCAAGTGCTTAGTGCTTAGTGCTCGAAGCACTATTCTTCAGTGCTCGTCACAGCTCTGGTTTTGAACCAATGGACCTTTCCACCAATAACATCTATTTCTGTCAATTTATAGGTCGTACCCAATACAACGATAGCAAGAATTTCATGTTAAAATTTCTTGATTCCTATGCATTTCCTTCAAGACAGAGACCATTTGGAGAGCTCTCCTGTCCCAGGAGAATATCTGACCACCAAGTGTGGTACACCATTAGAAATGACCTATCCAATGGTTTGTATACCAATACGATTGGTAGCTCCTATAAGCCACACGAGTCTGATTAGTAATTTTTGTGTTTTTTTCCGATTACAATGAACTTCTTGCAAAAGGAAGTTCAAAACGGAAATTTGCAATGTTATGTTTATAATTCGTTATACTCTCCTCAGTAATAGTGAAATATGGTACAAAGTAGCAAACGTTTTTTTGAATATCCATCAGTACCATGAAAAGTTCTCATTCTGAATTATTCATGATGCTAGAAATAAATTTTAAAGGCTTTAGCAATCAAAATGATAACCGGCTTCAGGAAATTTTGCATGATCAATCACTTTCTGGTTGCTCCTAATCTATAGTATACATCTGCGAATACTTTCCATGTAACACTACGTCCATATGACGTCTTTCAGGCAATAAATGGTGTCAGATTGATACATAACGTACTAAGTTATCCAACTTCATATTATTCTCTTTAGTCGCACTATAATAATGACTATACCTAATAACAAACTTCGCTCTTAACTATAGGTACTGAAAAACTAAAAATCAATCATCTGATGATTGAAAATATTATCTCCTAGTTTACATTCTCTGAGTAAGTTATTACTCAGTGAATTGGTTCTCCTCTTATTCCTTTTATGTAAACATGATTAAATAACAGAATTTATCCACATAATTCAAGTATAGATTACACAAATCATTATTCAAATCGCAGTCTCATTTTTAATAGGATAATAACATAAACAGAAAGTCAACGGCTGCTTGATTGACATGCCCAATTTCGCCCAACTGAGTTAAATGGTCAATTATTTTTTAGTGCACACTGATAGCCGTTAATTACTGTAATCTCAAAGTAATTTTAATCAATTATCTCACCATTACGTGGGAGTTATACAAAGAAGAGCTCTGTATTACCAACTTCGTGTGGTTATCGGAATCTCTAGTTTATACACCCGATAACTGCGATTATTTACGCTGTCGCTAGATGGAGCAGATAGTTGGTTTTGTTATTTTATTATCGATGCACTAAGAGATTATAGGTGGCGATAAAATCGTTAATTAATCATAATATACATTCTTTTTTATTTTATATAGATATACTTCTACTTACTCTTACTTTTCAATGTATTTTCTCAAATTATTTATTTGTATACATATTTAAATATATAAATAATAAATAAATATATACATATATATATATATATATATATATATCTATATATATATATATATATATATATATATATATATATATATATATATATATATACAGGGACGTAGCCAGCACTGTTTTCTAGAGGGGGCTAAGCAAATTCTTGAGGGGGCTTGTTTTTAACATAGTACTTAAATAAATATACGTGAAAAAAAGACAGGAATATACAGCTCTTTCTATCTTTTTACCTAGAAAAGTATACTGGAGAACCAATATTCATTAAAAAACATTTTGGAAAAATATAATATATATATATATATATATATATATATATATATATATATTTATATATATATATAAATATATATATATATATATATATATATATATATATATATATATATATATATATATATATATATATATGATGATGGTTCCCACCGTCAATGATCAAAAGCTGTAAATTTTAAAAATATATTCGGTAAACTGATTAATAACTAATAATTTTACATTGGGTAGGTAGAAATTAATTCCAATGTGAAAATAACAATTAGAAAATTGATGCAGTTGCCTATTACTGAGTGTAAGAGTGCAATAAGTAATGGTAGATATCATTTTCAGAAGAAAATGTAATTAATAATACAGAAAGTTGAATCTTGACTCATGGGTGATGTCTTGATAATTGCTCAGATATTACTTCTGAAAAAATTATCAATAACTTTTTGAAAAATTTCAATAATATTCATCCAAAGTAACAATTTATTTTTTACATAGAATGAGAAACAAATAAGAGAGAATTGTTTTGGCATAACTATTTTTTTTTGACAAAATGATGGCACAGATTACGGATGTATTAGGTACTCATTACTACGTATAAAAGAGGAATATTAATAGATTCTGAAAATAGATCTTCTAAACTTACTTCATGAGCACTTATACATGAAGGAGCAATTCAGAAAATTCTTCTATATCATACAAAAAGTAATAATGAATAATAATATTCACAAACTCTCCACTAAACTACTACAATCAACACTATCAAAGTGATAAAAATTACTTTGTTCCTTCACCTTATAATCCAAAATTATCCTGAAAACATTACGAATATATTGAAATTCCATAACTTCAATGAAGTCGTACGATACCAAATCAAATCAAGTAGGTAGGTAAATTTATTCTCAATAATAGAACCACGTCAAAGTCATACGGTTTATAATATTCGTTGCAACAATTGCAATTCATTATATACCTAGGTCATAGGTATAACCTCCCAAAATATAGAATGAGAATTAAAAGCTCATAAATAACAACAAAATCCCAAAAAAACGATGGGAATAAAAACATTTGAGTAGCTAACAGATTCATTGAAAATGTGAAGATATTTTTGAAAATAGAATGTCTTCGACGTGGATTATGAATAAATTTATAAAAAGTGTTATAAATATTATTTATTTTTTTCAGCTTCACTAAATGAGTTTAGTTAAGAAATTCTGTGATTAAAGTTCCAACACACACACGCACACACACACACACACACACACAAACACACACACACCTATATATATATATATATATATATATATATATATATATATATATATATATATATATATATATATATATATATATATATATATATATATATATATATATATATATATATATATATATATTTATTCGAATAGTTGTTGCCTGTGATCTATTTTTAAACTCTTGATAATTATTAGCAATAACAGGCTGGTTGAATCTTGAAAAACTCGATTTTAATAAAAAATTTGACGTTCCACTATGTGTACTTTTTTCATCTTCAAATTTTCAATCCAATACTTGGCTACGCCGTTCTGATGAGGACCAAAGAGTCCGAAACACGTGTCAACGGCTGCTTCCATATAAGCTTCTATACCGATAATTCTACTCCACTTCTTTAATGTTTTCCCATGACTCATTTCTTTGTTGTTAGATAAATAGTACCCTTTTATTATTATTTTCAAACATTGCGTAGGTGAGGGTTTCTTTGGTTTCCCTTACCATCTGGTGATAACAATTTTGAATGTTAATATTGAACTGAATAGCATATACTAAGCAGCCCTGTTTTTTTCAATTTTTTAAATCAATAAATGTCAAAGAAATTTCAATTACGAATATCATAGTGGAACGTCAAATTTTTTATTAAAATCGAGTTTTTTCAAGATTCAACCAGCCTGTTATTGCTAATAATTATCAAGAGTTTATATATATATATATATATATATATATATATATATATATATATATATATATATATATATATATATATATATATATATATATATATATATATATATATATATATATATATATATATATATATATATATATATATATATATATATATATATATATATATATATATATATATATATATATATATATATATATATATATGTATATATATAAATATACAGGGTAATTCACGGTGGATGGCACAATAGACGTTTCTGGTGAACCATACATACAACGGATCACTTTGAAAATTCAATGGAGGGCATAGTCGAATATTCTCTACCCTACTAAAATATTTTCGGTAATGCGGTGTTGCCACTTCTATTAGAAAGTAGTAGCAACTTTGATTTTTCAAATAGAACTACCTGTATACTATATTATTTTTAGAATCTCCAACAATTTTCAAACAACTTTTCATAATATTTTCCTATACCTATCTGTTACCGTTTTCGAAATAAAAATTATTTTCTTTTTTTTTCGTCGGAAATCGAAACCTCTAAAAACTGTGATATCTTTGAGCTAAGAAATACAACGATATCGAAATTTCGGTCTAAGTTTGCTGATACTTGGCGGCTTCCTACACTTCAGCCTAATTTCCGTTATTTCAATACAGGGTGGTCAAAAAATACAGTTATTTTGTTAGCTTGAAAAAGTGACTGTAAGTTGTTTATTTCAAATGGAATACCCTGTATATTATTGAAAATTCGAAAAGCTGCTAGAATTTCCGTTTTATCTATGTATATCACACCTATACTACACACCTATATATAACTAGTCAAGTTTCGGACTTAGGAGCACTTATTTGTGAAAATGTTCCTTGAACATGGTATCCCCTTGGTATTTGCTAAGCATGTCATGATTACTACTTGACAGTAACGTTGTGACAATCTACTAATAATATCGACACTTTCATCACTTCAGAAGTTGGAAATACCTTCAGAAATGATGGAAATAATTTATTCAAATGAAGTTCTTATGAATTTGTTTATTATTTTTGGACAGTGTAATAAAATTATCAGCAGGACATGTAGAAAGTTCAATGAAATGTATCCGAATCTACCGCCAATGAACCTCAAGAAATTTATAAGAATTCAGAACAATTTCAAAATGTTTGGATCAACTTTAAAAGCACCAAGAAATGTACATCGGCCCGTAACTTCCGAAGACAATCAAATTAATGTCCTAGCATATTTTCACGCATTTCCCGAGTCATCGATAAGAAGTGCTGAAGAAGGCATAAAATATTCATCTGTTCAAAGAATCTTGCAAAGATATAACATGCATGATTACAAATTCACCAAAATTCAAGCAATGAAGCCTCAAGACCCTCAACAGAGAGTTGAATTTTGTGAAATGATGTTGGTACGCATTCAAGAAGATCAATTTTTTTTAAATAAAATAATTTGGACTGATGAATCGAAATTTTCAAGAGAAGGGATTTTCAATAGAAAAAATTGTCATTTTTGGAGCAGTGAAAATCCTCACTTCACAAAAGAAGCCGGATATCAAGAAACATTTAGTTATAATGTTTTTTGCATGTTAATGGGCAGCAAATTGAGGTACCTGATACACGAGGAGTCATTAACATCCAGAAGCTACCTGAATATTTTGGAAAATATTGTAGAGAAGTTCGTCGATAATCATCCACTCGAAGTATATCGAAACTGTTGGTACCAACTAGACGGGGCTCCTGCAGATTGTTCAAGAGAAGTGAGCGCAGAACTAGAAAGACTTTTTGACGATCGGTAGATAAGGCGCTTGGGACCGTGGAATTGGCCAATGGAATCACCCGATCTTAATACATTAGATTTTATTTTTGGGAAATGTCTAAAGAAAAAGTTTACAAAACACCCGTGCGTTCGAGAGAAGAATTGTTATAGAGGATCACCCAAACATTTGAAGCTTTGGATCCGAATGAAATTAGATCTGCCACGACAAAATCAGTCAACACCCGCATTTTGAAGTGCTTGGAAGTGAACGGCCAGCGATTCGAACATATTTTGAAATATAATTGTTTTCCTTTTTTATAATTATTTGTATCAATATTTCCACTATCAAGTTATTTGGTACTTTTTTAAAGTTGATCCAAACATTTTGAAATTGTTCTGAATTCGTATAAATTTCTTGAGGATCATTGGCGGTAGATTCGGATACATTTCATTCAATTTTCTACATGTCCTGCTGATAATTTTAACACACTGTACAAAAATAATAAACAAATTCACAAGAACTTCATTTGAATAAATCATTTCCATCGTTTCTGAAGGTATTTCAAACTTCTGAAGTGATGAAAGTGTCGATATTATTAGTAGATTGTCACAACGTTACTGTCGAATATAAATCATGACATGCAAATACCAAGGGGATACCATGTTCAAGGAACATTTTCACAAATAAGTGCTCATAAGTCCGAAACTTGACTAGTTAGGTATAGGTATGATATACATAGATAAAACGGAAATTCTAGCAGCTTTTCGAATTTTCAATAATATACAGGGTATTCCATTTGAAATAAACAACTTACAGTCACTTTTTCAAGCTAACAAAATAACTGTATTTTTTGACCACCCTGTATTGAAATAACGGAGATTAGGCTGAAGTGTAGGAAGCCCCCAAGTATCAGCAAACTTAAACCGAAATTTCGATATTATTGTATTTCTTAGCTCAAAGATATCAGAGTTTTTAGAGGTCTCGATTTCCGACGAAAAAAAAAGAAAATAATTTTTATTTCGAAAACGGTAACAGATAGGTATAGGAAAATATTATGAGAAGTTGTTTGGAAATTGTTGGAGATTCTAAAACTAATGTAATATACAGGTAATTCTATTTGAAAAATCAAAGTTGCCACTACTTTCTAATAGAAGTGGCAACACCGCATTACCGAAAATATTTTAGTTGGGTAGAGAATATCCAACTATGTCCTCCATTGAATTTTCAGAGTGATCCGTTGTATGGTTCACCAGAAACGTCTAATGTGCCATCCACTGTGAATCACCCTGTATATATATATATATATATATATATATATATATATATATATATATATATATATATATATATATATATATATATATATATATATAATTATTTATTTGAATTGTTGTTGCCCGTGAACTATTTCTAATCTCTTGATAATTATTAGCAATAACAGGCTTGTTGAATCTCAAAAAACTCGATTTTATTAAAAAGTTGACGTTTCCTCACGAATGTCGTATCGAGGCTGTATCTGGACTAATTCGAATAGACATATTTTTTAATTTAATAGGAAATTCACCTTTCAATCACCTATCGAAAATATCATTCATTTAGATCATTAGTGTAGATATTCTTTGTGATAAATCTTCATTTTAACTGAGTATCCCAACAATACTCTAATCATAATGTTCTAAACTTCCACAATTACAAAACAAAAACATTATAGCAACAACCGACTTTCTAAAACAAAGTGAAAAGTTATGAATTATATGACATTTCAACAGACAATAGGCTACTAGATTCATCAGAACTCAACACCAAGTTGATAGGTGATTGGAAAGTTCCTCGTAAGGTCAAAAACATGGCGTTTTATTTGAATTGATCAACTTATAGCCCCTTAAAGTTCTGAATTGGTAGTTTTCAATTTTTTGATACATTGTATAAGATTTGAATGTTGCAGTCTACATGTCGCTTAGATAACTGACATACTTCGTAAGTATTTCAAATACGAAAATTAAGTTATACATTGGCAAATTAAAATTATTTAGAAGAACCTTGAGGTTTGTGCATTATAAATCTTATTGAAGCGCACACTTATTTTGATCGGATAATTCAAAAATGCCATAATATACAGGGGATTTCACTGAGAATACCACAACTTTCATACTTTTTGGGTATTTGTGACACCCTGTATAATATAAAATTTTTGAAATTCAACCATAATACACCTCTATATATTCCAAAAGTTAAACTTTTTGAAAGTCGCGTATTTTAGCTACAATTTTCCGTTCCGTATAGAGCGAGTTTGAGGAAGTTTTGTATGGTTCGAATTGGTTGGGGGTTGACCCCTCTGGGGAGGAAATAAACCTTCTTCACACGATAAAGAGCGTAATTTTGGAGCAATAAGATTGAAAGTTTGTGAGTAGGTGGTTTTTTATGATATATTGAATAGGATTGGTTTTGGTACGAGTTGCTTGGGGAGTTGACCCCCTAGGAGAAGAAATGAATCTTGTTTACACGATAGAAGGCGCAATTTTGGAACCATGGGGTTGAAACTTTGTATATATGTAGTTTCGTATGATATCTTGGACGGTATTCATTTCGATATAAATTGGTTGGGGGGTTGACCCCCCGGAAGAGGAAAAGACTATTGTTCACGCGATAGAGGCCGCAATTTTTGTTTCTAGGATTTAGAACAAAAATTATAATCGAAAGAATAGATTCTTCAAACTGGATACGTTCTGAAAACTTGCTTTTCTAATATCTTGTAACCACTCTCCCTTTTTATTATATGCCCGAGTTAGCTGAGAGATTGGTTATACATATATAGGTTCTAGTTACACAGAAAATAATAATGAGCCAGATATCAATCACTGCCAATGATTGACCGCATATTCATTATCATAACGTATTTTTCATTAGGACAATGTCAAAGATTTATTGATAATAATGAATTTCTGTGATTGATCAATCAACGATTTTGTTGTTATGATGAAATCTAGGTCATTATGATAATGTAATTGAATCATGAATCTAATGAAAATAGTCATCATTATAATGTTATTTACATCAGAGCAATGTGAAAAATACATCAAGTTAATGACTACATAGTGATTAATACTATGTACCTTTAATCATCACGACATATTGTCATAATCCCTCTTTTGATAAACCTATGTTCAATAGGCATAACATTAATGATTGAAAACATTAACCTATGTATAGTTCATCATAGCAATGCACTGCATTCATCACCTAATGTATTAAGTCATTCGGTCAATGTCCGAGAGCATTGGGACAACGCGGAAAGAATCATGGATTGATGAATTTCTGGCTGCACCCCCACCGTCTCAACGTATGCCAAATTTCCGCCTAATTCGCTATACGAGTATCTATCTAACGCTTACAGCCAAACGGTGAAGTGTTATTTGTGTATAATTAAATTTTTGTGGAAGCAGTTTCTTTAGAAGGTGGTAAGTACAGTAACTGTATTTTTTAAATCTTGTTAGTTTTTTATAACATTTGAATAAAAATTACGAACATATTTTTTGCCAGAATACAATCTCAAAAATATAAGTAGTTGCACTGAACAGTGTTGAAAGAGACGAAAGAATGAAAACATGGCGTGTTTCGAGCACTTATAGTAAAAATATATAAATATATTGGATTTTGAATAAATTTTTATATTATTTCGCGAACTACTATGAATTTTGCTATAAGAAATAGATATGCTCAATAATGGAACTTGCTCATACATTGTTTTGCTAAATACCCCTGTAAATTCAGTAAATTACTGAAAAGAAAATTGTATTTACAAAAAATCTACTATTCACTAAAATTTGACGGTCTACACTATTTCAACATCATCTTGAAAAATAATCATTTATTGCAGGTTGTGACGATACTTGTAAGTGTGATCTGGATCTGAAGTAGAAACCAAAATATTCCAAGCACCTTCATATTTATTCAGTATTAACTTTTCCTCAATACAAATCATGGTCGGACAACTGTCTGTATAACAACCCAGAGCGCCCTCCACCAAAGATATTGGAAACCAACAATTCACCGCTGAGATCGAAAATGCAGAAACCCGTCGCTAGAATACAAACTTTCTGACATAAGATGTCTACTTTGCAACTGTGGCGTAGGTATGTTTTTTTTTTAATTATTGAAGAATTTTCCTTGTTCACTTTATGTAATATATTAAATTGTTCATGGTCAACTAGAATATTTTTCATGATTTTTAATTTAATCTTGTATAATTTCATGTATTACCTATAACTAATACTTCTAGATTGATATGGTCTCAACCATGAAGAACGAAAATGATAATTTTTTTCTCAAAAACTGTGGAAAAGAAGTACCAAAATTATTGCATTTCTTGAGTTTTTACTAGGCCCATTGGAAATCGAAAATATCGAGGAAAGTAAGTATCTGCTTGTGTAGATTGTGTATTTCAGTGAATGGTGTTCACCCCGTGATGCTAATGTTAGTAGTTCAAAAAGAGCTTGATATTATTATTCTATGTCAGGGTTGAAAGACTACACTTTTTTCATTTGTTATGAAATCAAATGACAGCTTCAGATACATTTTTCGTGAACATCATATTTAAAGTTCATAACATACTCATTTCATTAAAAAGTAGAGTCCCAATGAAAACGAAGATCAGTTTTCTAAAATCTGGAATTCACCTTTTTCATTTTCGACCATAATATATTTTTATTTCTAGATGTGCGAGATGAGGCAGCCACCAACAAAGTTGTAAAGAAAAATATTACTGGAAAAATGCATAACAAAAAATTTTCACTTACAGCACTCATTTTTATATCTTGCAAAAACACCACAAGAAATTGAAGAATGGATATACTTTTTGAATTCGCAGAAAACTTCAATTCAATCTCATTTGTTCGCAATTGGCGAAGATATAACAAAAATTCAAGGAGAGTATACATACTTCGATGGAATTAGATATAAGTTTTTCAATGTTATAAGAGCTGTTAATAGTTGTTTAAATATTATTGCTGTTTCCAATTTAAGTTTTTCTCCAGAAAGTATTATGTTTTGGTCGTTTATTGAATACTTTTTTTTAAACCTCAATTCAGGAATTGTATACACACTACGTCAATATTTGAAAAATAAATTGTATTATTCCAATTCAATGAAACTTTTGTGTCTGTTTGTAGTTATCTTTGGAACGTACTCGTTCGACAGTGCCATCATATTTGCTTGGAGCATTAGCAATAATATATAGACATTATTTCCCTATTTGCAATTATATAGCTGTCACTATATTCACATATATATATATATATATATATATATATATATATATATATATATATATATATATATATATATATATATATATATATATATATAAGTCTAGTCTATTTTATTTATGAAAACAAAAGGTGCAACCAGTAGGCTCAGATCGATGTATTTTTACATTATATTAACGTCTTCGAACATTGAACGATGTTCGAAAGTCATTGTGCGTATGGCTTAGAATCAATGTATGGGTGATTGAGTCAATGTCCTGGATTCCTTAGTTCAATGACTACAAATGATGGGTTGATGTACAGAAAACATTAATATCATGCTGGATGATGATTGACTGATACACAATGGTCATTAGTAGAATGTACTTTGTTTTGAAATCCAGGTGATGAAGTTAATGCCTCTCGGGGATTGATATAATCATTTGAACATCAAGCAATCAATGATAATACATTGAATCAATGAACTTGAGCATCGGTTGAAAATTGATGTCCGAATACATTATCACAATGGTTTTATTCATTATATTCACGTACGTTTTTCGTTCTGTGTAGTTTTCAGAAATAATAACGAGATATAAAATGATGGTATTTACTACTTTCTTATTATATATACAAAGAGACTTATCTGTTTTTCTATTTAATTTTCTATCGACGTTTTATTGATTATATTATAGGTGGATTGTATTCTTATGATTGCCCAATCTTTTCCCCACACTTGGAAAAAAGCGGAGAATTTACACGTTACAATCTCTAAATATTGTCTGAGTTATTTGCGATAAACTGGAATCTTTTCCTCGGTGATATTCAGTTGTTAATGTCAATTTCAATTACTTGAAACTTTCGAAAATTTTTCTACATGTCATTCCAAATTAAATATATCCTTTTACATAACTTCAATTGTTTCCTCAAGAAGTAGTTAACACATTTTTGAACTTGTGTACCGAACAAGTGTTTTCGTGTTGATAAATTAGAAAGACTTTATTAGTTTTTATTGATCAATTCGATTTCAACGCAATAGATGAATGAATAATTAATTAAATGGAGCTTCACCTACATATTTCGATGCGGAATAACGACATCAAAATTAAAATTATTATGTTTCACTGTTCTTGTACAGGGTACGGTTGAAACAACATGAATATTGCCGAAAATATATGCCATTCGTTGACTCCAAGAGAAGTAATCGGGTCACGGGTCCCGTCGCGATTTCCGGTGTTGATGCGTAGCACATGTCCCGCTAAAGACACCTACGAAAAGGACTATTGTGCTTTGTTAACAAAAAGCAAGTAACTTTGATAAATCTATTTACAATATGGCTTAATTATTAATACTCGCGCGGTTGCATACGTATTTAGGTATTTCATTTGAGATATTACCTATAATAAGTCGGTACATTCTTGTCCACCTATGTGATAATAATTCGTGCCTGAGACCGTATTGTTAACGTGGACGGGTGGCATATTTGCAGATGCTAATGTATTTCGACACCAGAGTGTTGAAATCAGTTAGGTTTTGTAAAACGCTCATCTTTAAAGATGATACTGTGTTTCGACACCAGAGTGTCAAACTTTTGCAGAAAGAGCTATGTAACTCGTAAATCCTCATGCATATCTATAATACTCGATCTTGGGAGATGAATGACGATGATGAGATTGTTGCCATTAATAGGAGTAGGTAATATTTTTCGTATGCATATTTGAAAAAAAATCACGGTTGGTGAATTTTTCAATCGAATATTATGCAAAATAATATCGTCTGCATCTGAAAAAAATTTCGAAAAAAATTTATTTCACTCTTACAATAAATTTTTAACGCTTAGTAGTCTTAGGTGATGAAGCACTATGATATTTTCATAGGAGAAAAAACAAGATGACGATTAGTTTTATGATTATGATAATATTCTACTGACAATCGATGTTGGGGTTTTTAGTATTGGATATCACTTTTTTTAATTGAAAATAGCAAGCTTCCAAACGATTCTCTCCAGAATGGAAAGGGGGGGAGGGGCTTTAGGCGATTGGATATGGCGGCTCGAATATGGTGGGTTAGTTTTGGGATTTATTTTCAGAATCCATTCAAAATTGGTTTCTTGAGTCATTTGTGTTGAGAGGTTATTAATTTTTTATTAGGATTCATGAATTCAAAATGGCAGATGAGTTTTGGGGTTTGTGACGTCATTTTGCAGACAGAAATACAAAGGTGCAAACTGAAATATTGTGACAGTACCTATGCAAATAGTTTTGATATTTATATATATATATATATATATATATATATATATATATATATATATATATATATATATATATACAGGGTTGCGATAAAGTATGGTACCAAGTAAATATCTTTCGAAGGAAAAGGAGAATATTTATGAAATTTTGCAGGTAAGTCCAATGGATCAAAGTGCATCTGATGTATGATTTTTTGTTGATAACATATTTCCGGTTGTACCGGAAATAGACCCTTAGTTGCTTATTTTAAATAGGATACCCTATATATTATTACATTTTTGGATTCTAATTAAGATTCTAGACAGATTTTATGCATTATGTCCTATACCTAAGTCTAAGCGTTTTTGACATATTTAGGTTTTTATGTCAAAAACGACGAATGCAAGCCCTAATATAATTATCAGTTGTTCCTATAAGGAAGCCTTTTTTACTTACTTTGGGTTAAATTCCTTGTTGAAAAGGACCTACTTTAATAGATTTTTTATAATATTTGGATAACTAGTCATACAGGGTGTGCACAAAATAAGATCTAAAATGAGATTGAGAAAACTGACAAAAATTAATTCAACTTCTCTTGAGATTTTTACATTACCGTAAAAAAACGTTCAGATAAACAAATTAATGTTGTGTGTATGCATATGTAGTAAGTAATAAACGAGTACCATCTCAAATACGATCGTGGCTATCCTAGATCTAGTTGTTTAACGATTGAATGCAAAATCGCCATATAAAAATATTAAATTGGCAATATTTCGAAAACTTCAAATTTTAGGTGAAGATAACCTCATACAAAGTTACCTTCTTTTAAAATGCTTAATACTACAGAATAAAGAAAATGGGGGGTTTCCATTTGAAAAAATTGATTTTTGTCAGTTTTCTCAATATCATTTTAGATCTTATTTTTTGCACACCCTGTATAACTAGTTATCCAAATATTATTCAAAATCTATCAAAATGGGTCCTTTTCAACAAGGAATCTAACCCAAAGTAAGTAAAAGAGGCTTCCTTATAGGAACAATTGATAATTATATTAGGGCTTACAATCGTCGTTTTTGACATAAAAACCTGAATATGTCAAAAACGCTTAGACTTAGGTATAGGATATAATGCATAGAATCTGCTTAGAATCTTAAGTAGAATCCAAAAATGTAATAATATATAGGGTATCCCCTTTGAAATAAGCGACTTAGGGTCTATTTCCGGTACAACCGGAAGTATATTATCAACAAAAAATCATACATCAGATGCATTTTGCTCCATTGGACTCACCTGCAAAATTTCATAAATATTCTTCTTTTCGTTCGAAAGATATTTACTTGGTTCCATACTTTATCGCAACCCTGTATATATATATATATATATATATATATAAATATATATATATATATATATATATATATAATATATATATATATATATATATATATATATATATATATATATATATATATATATATATATATATATATATATGTTTTTTTGAAACGAAAACAAATGGTATTCATTAGGTACTATAAATAAACAAAACAACAACCATGAAATATTTAGTACATATTTTGAAACCCTCCTTTGATGAGCAGATCCACGCCCTTTAGCTGGTTCACTGGTACACTGGTTCTACTCAATGGTTTTGCCCAGGTTTCAAATTCGTTTCACTCTTCTAGTCATGTCTGTTTTGGACGTTCGTCCAGCGAGGTCCCCAATTTTTCTGCCTCTATCTAGACTAGAGGCTGTATATTATAGACTGACAGAAATCTCTTTTTATTCCTTGATCATAGATATTAGACAAACAAAGTTAATTTTTTCAAAGTGAATTAATCTCTTTTGAAATTTTCAATAAAAATGATTATCTTTCAACATAAAAAATATTCAAGCGGTTATCTTCAACGATGGAAGATAGTGACTAAATTTTATTTATTATATTAAAATATCATTATATATGATTCCATATCTGATTCATAAATTCTAAAATGTAGAAAACGTTAACGCATTTCCATATGATGAAGTCAAACAAAGGGCTTTTTAGAAGCGAGATGCAGAGAAATGCGGTATTTATTACCTATATAACTCTTTGTTGAGTTTATTCAATTATTTCTTCAATGGCATTTGATTGAGACTCATTCATTGAGTGTGCCTATTTAGGGGAACATTAGCTATACATAGAGAACATTATTTTTATACTTAGATTTATATTACTTTAGTCTAAAAAATATCTAACTCTTGATTAGAATGTTTTGATATTAGTCAAAGATACATTTCAGTTGGTTTCTATCAATAAAAAATGAAACGTATTTGAATATTTGAATTGTATATTATTGTTGAGTGTTATAACTGCCTCCTTCACTGTTCAATATTCCCCTGTTATGGGGTGTTTGTAACAGTCTATATTACTCAATAAATTGATTTATTTCTACCGAACCGTTTCATCTATGCCCTTGAATTTGTTATAAGTTTGAAGAAAAGTATCCAGGCTCTCATTTTAAGCGATTATACATGGTGTCACAGATACCCAAAAAGTATCAAAGTTGTGGTTTTCTGAATGAAATCCCCTGTATATTAGGGCATTTTTGACTTATCCGATCAAAGTGAGTATGTGCTTCAATGAGATTTGTAATACACAAACATCAAGTTTTTTAAAATAATTTGAGTGTTTCAAACATATAACCTAATTTTTCGGTTTGAAATGCTTAATAAGTAGGCATCTAAATTACCTGAGAGAAATGTACAGTACCTAAGGTGTAACATTCAAATCAAATACATTGTATCAAAAAAGTAAAAACTATCATTAAAAACTCTAGGCGATTATACGTTGATTAATTCAAATGAAACGCCATGTTTTTAAACTTACCAGGAGGACGTACTTTTCAATCACCTATCAAATGGTATTAGAAGTGCTCTCGTTTCTACAAAATACGTCAATAATCCATTTTTTTCACCATTTTTTGTTTTTCAGTTAAACTTTGTAATGATTTTAGTATCCTGTAGCTTATAGTCTGTTGAAATTTCAGATAATTCATAATTGGTCACTTTGTTTCAGAAAGTCGGTTGTTGCATTAGTGTTTTTTGTTTTGTAATTGTGGAAGTTTGGAGCGTTATTATTCGAGTATTTTTGGGATACTTAGTTGACACGAAGATTTATCAAAAAGAAAAGCTACACTGATAATCTAAATCAATGATCTATTCGATAGATAATTGAAAGGTGCATTTCCTAGTAAATTCAAAAACATGGCGTACAGTATGCTACTCACATCTAATGGCTATTAATCACATTATGAATCACACTTCATCATCGTGAATTATAGCTTCCATAATATGATCGTTGAATAATATAATATCAATCAGTTCTCTCCATTTATGGATTCTCAATATAATCATCTGTTCAATCATTATATTTGTCAAAATCTTACAACAGAGTATGTGAATTTCAATTTTATTTTTTGTTTTCCATGACTATACGATGCTATAAAATTGTATATATATATATATATATATATATATATATATATATATATATATATATATATATATATCAATGAATGTCTATCTGCCTATCAGGCCATAAGAATGAGCATTTTCAGGAATTTAATGAAAGATATGGGAATGAATTTTTTTCGAGTGTTGTCTTAGTTAAGTAGTTAGTAGTGTTTTACACCTTAGTCGCAAAATGATGATCTATTTTCATAACTAAATTAAAGCTCTTTATAATTCGGATAGACTTTTTGGTATCCCAAGTTATTTATTGTAAATCTCTTTCTCTTTTGAGGATTCGTTTTTGAAAATTTTCTTGAGTTGGTAGATTTTCTGTACTATTTCTGTCATCTGGTGCATTTTGTACTGATGCATTATTTAATAACGACTCCTGATAAGATAAAGTCTGGTGATAAATCGACTATTTTTGACACTTTAAAAATGCTCGATATCTCATTAAACATGCTTAAATTGTTCAGATATTTCTAGTCCTAGATCTCGTTTAGAGTTTGACGTTAACCTATGAGTATCGCATTCAGCGTCCAATTTCACAAAAAAACATTGTGAAAAGAAAAAGAAGAGCAAAATTTCATAATCAACCCTCCTGAAATAACACAAGCTGCAGCGCTGCAACCACCAATTTGTTACCGGATAAGTCACGATCAGTTCGAGCGAGCGTATAGAATCTTTTTCTGAGGAAGGTACGTTTGCGCAAAATGTAAACCAAATACTCTTATGAATAAGATAATCCATGTTACGATCAAAAATAGATCTCAAAAATAACGTCGATATAAGTAAATATCAAAAATTGCGAGTATACTATAAAAGAATCTCAGTTGGATATAGACCCAAAAAACCCAGAATTCTCATTAGTCGGCAAGTTGAAAATTTTTCATTTTCTGCAACAGACAAAAAATACTTATTCACGAAGATATATGGATCATGTTCCAATAAGTACTTCAAGTGTAAATTTTCTATTTTTATACTAGGTTCATCGATGGTCAACTCTACCTCTCTTTCACAAGGCATGTGTCCTATTTCAATCATTCCTTCAATAATAAAATAGAAAAAAGTAACAAAATTTTGTAAGAATTCTGTTTTAGAATGCAAGTACTACATAGCTATCAGTTATAATATATTATTTAACCTTAAACGAGATACAACTTGACATCCAAAACTTGAATAAATATATCTATATCCTTCAAAAATTGTCAAAATATATCTATTTTGAAGTTTGAACTTATACTTGCCGAAGTAAAACAACTAATGAGTTTGAATGTTTAAATTAACGTTCAATAATGCAAGTTGTTTGTTTTACTTGTTTCCTTGGTCGTAGAAAGAATATAGTAGAAAGATATATATATATATATATATATATATATATATATATATATATATATATATATATATATATATATATATATATATATATATATATATATATAATTATTTATTCGAATTGTTGTTGCCTGTGATCTATTTTTAATCTCTTGATAATTATTAGCAATAACAGGCTGGTTGAATCTTAAAAAACTCGATTTTAAAGTTGACGTTTCACTACGATATTCGTAATTGAAATTTCTTTGACATTTATTAATTTGAAAAAAATTTGAAAAGAACAAGGTTGCTTTGTCTTACTAATTATTTATTATATGCTATTCAGTCTAATATTTACATTCAAAATTGTTATCATTAGATGGTAAGGGAAACCAAAGAAACCTTTACCTACGTAATGTTTGAAAATAAAAATAATAGGGTACTATTTATCTAACAACAAAGAAATTAGTCATGGGAAAACATTAAAGATGTGGAGTAGAATTATCGGTATAGCACGTTTATATGGAAGCAGCCGTTGACACGTGTTTCGGACTCTTTGGTCCTCATCAGAACGGCGTAGCCAAGCATTGGATTGAAAATTTGAAGATGAAAATAGTACAACAAACATATAAACGCATTTATAAAAATATGTATAAAAATATCTACAATAACTAAGAATATAAGAGCTAAAATATTAATATTAAACAATTATGAAAAATTGAAAAACTCAGAGTTTTAATAGAATAACATGACACTTTATATTTAAAAGAAACCTATGACTGTTCCAAACATGCAACAATTATTTAATTTCAAATTTCATTACCTTTTCTTGATAAATTATACAAAAAAATCATTATGCCTCCAAATATGATGAAAATAAATATATGAATGTAACATAATTTATTTCAGTACATTGGAACATTATAAGGAGAAATCTTAAGAGAAGAAAAAACCATATATATATATATATATATATATATATATATATATACATGTATATATATATATATAATATATATACATATATATATATATATATATATTATATATATATATATATATATATATATATATATATATATATATACATGTATATATATATATATATTTAAATATATATTTATAAATATATATATTTATATATATATATATATATATATATATATATATATATAGATCTTCAATATTTGCTTTCAAATTGGACCAAGTCTGCAAATAAATTACCAGAAAATTTCATGATTTCAACTTTAAAATCGAGTTTTTTAAGATTCAACCAGCCTGTTATTTCTAATAATTATCAAGAGATTATATATATAATTGTATATAAATATATATATAATTTCTTTTTTGAAACTTTCTAGACTCTAGACTAGACTATAGACACTCGTTCATCAAACAGTGATTAAAATGATGTTAAAACTTGCTACATACTATACTATTCAGTTATGGTTTAATTTAATTTATTTTTTTCAAGATATTGAGCAACTGTTTATATGAGGGTTAATTTTAAATGTAGTCTGCATATCGTATTTGATGATATGAATCTATCAGGGCCGTAGCCAGCACTGATTTCTAGAGAAGCCTAAACAAATTCTTGAGGGGCTTGTTTTTAACAAAGGATTAAAATAAATATACGTGAAGAAAGACAGGAATATACAGCTTTTTCTGTCTTTTCACCTGGAATAGTATACTAGAAAACGAATATTCATTAAAAAACATTTTGGAAAAAAAAAATTTATTTTGATAAAAAATAATAAATAAAGAATCTCTCATAGAAAACTCTAAATAAATAAAACAAATAGCTTTTAAGTAGATAACAAAGTTAATATTCTCTCCCATGCTTCGTCACTTGTTTGCACTTAATCGTTTTTAGTTGTGTTTCTATTTCCACTATCCGTAAATTATTATATTCTGAGTTTGAGAATGAATTAACGGCTAATAATATTTTATCTGAAGAGGTTGAGGAAATTGAAGGAAAATGTGTAGATTTTATTACTTTTACTTGAATTAAGAAGTTTTAGTCCTGCTACAATTTTAAATCCAGTCCAAAGACCAAAATTTTCTGAGCTGTCACTTACTTTTGTAAATCCCAGTAGAATATCTGACATAGAGAAACTTGTTAAATGTCGATTGGAAAAAGATGTTTGGTGAATCAGACCCTGATAACCCTATTATATTTTGGAGGAACGTTATAGATTTAAAAAATGCAGCCTACCAATTCATGTTTAAAGATTTAGCTCTACTTGCATTTACTCTTCTAAACTTACCGTCATCCAATGCATTAGTGGAGAGGATATTTTTATTGATGAATATTGTTAAATGTAAAATTCGAAACAAAATGATACTAAAAATGTTAAATTCAGTTGTGTCTATTAGATCTCACATTGCAATAAATGAGATTTGCTGTAAATAATTTGAGCCTAGCAAAGCTATGTAAGTATGCAAAATTTAATTCTGATATGTATCAGTAGCAAAACCAATCCACAAATTCAACCACAGATAAAGATGATGATGATGTAATGATGTTTTGTGAACAGTTTATTTAAATATAAAGATATTTGTAACGAAATCTTGTTTTTGATTGTAATAGTAATTCAAGTAAAAAGTCCCGAAAATACCTATAATTGTTTTCTAGAAGAGTAGGCAACATGGTGGGTGCACTATTTTTTCGTGTGGTTGCGAAAAAATCATGATTGTGATTTTGGACGACAAATTAACAGCAAAACACTTATGGAATAACTGCTAGAATAAGTGAATTTTATATTCAAAAATACTTATTACCAATGTTTCCCCGTTAACATGTCGCAACCACGGTTGCGCTTTTGGGCGACAAATCAGCGTCAAAAGTGCGACACGGCTCTGAAAAATCTGGCAACCCTGCTAGTAGCCGCTCGTTTGTCACTATTTTATTTTAGGATAAAAACGTTAACATATTTTGTGGGTTAAAATATGCCATTTAGGTAGATTTGTTTGTAACTAGGCTAGTTTTATGTTTCAACGCAGATACAAACATTTTTAGTTTGTAATAATTCTGGTATCTTTTCTGAAGGGGGCTTAAATAATTCCAGAGGGGGCTCTGCTCCCTCTGGCGCCCCCTTGGCTACGGCCCTGGAATCTATGCAATCTATAACTATTAATTAATTATCTTCATTCTATTCATACAAATTATTAATGCCAAAATAAGACAAATAGGGGAATATTAATGTTGATGCTGAATCTAGACAAATTCACTTAACATGAAGCTGAAAATCTCTTGGAATATGGAATTCAGAGGTTAGATTTTCCGTAAAATGATCCGTAAAGCAAACTAAACCTCATCAAACAAACATTACTTAAGATATACACATAAAACTAAGTAGATACTGATAGAAACGATTTCAATAAGAAATTAAATAGTTAGGCAATTATTCATACAAAAACTGAATCAGATATTGAACATATCCAGCAGTATTCAGTTCTATCAGATGAAGCAAGCCATCGTATGGTGAAGCGCATCATCATAAATTAAATTATAGTAATCGCTGAAATCAAAACAGAAAAATATGTTTTTGTAATAATATTGTTATTGTTTTAACCAAATAACTGCCTCATCAATTGAAAATTATCCCTTTGCTTTGTCTTCTTCTTTCTAAATTGCTTATTTTTCATGGTAAATTAATATAGTTTATTCATTTCAAAAAGCATATAGTAAATTTCCGGCTATTTCGATACTTTTTGGTTGTTATCAAATATGGAACAATTTGTGTGATTTCATCCATCAGGATAATCAAGGAATTCATTCTTCTTATAAAGTTTTACTATATACAGGGTGATTCATTAAGGGTGGCGACCGGCCGTATCTCGGAAACCGTATGTCCTAGAATTTGGGGAAAAACATTCTTATATGCAAATCTGCCCTAAAAAAATGATTAAAAATGTTTTTGAGTCCATAGTTTTCCGCTAGGTGGCGCAAACTACCACTTATAAAATATATTTGGATTTTTTACGAAATATTCCCCAATTTAGGCTGGTAAAAAATATCAAATTTAGAAACTACTGTCCTAATTGCACAACTCTTGTAAGAGTCATTTTTCTGTATTACCTATTCTGAAATGGTGGGGGAGGTTCTCTTTCTTTGACATAAAAAAGACTGTAACTCCATAATGCATGAACCGATTTTCGAAAACGTAGACTCTATGCAAAAAGTATTGAATGTAGATTTCAGTTACAAATAACAAAAACACTTTTAATTTTCCAATCGGAAACTAGAGGGCGTTATGTAACACCTAGCTCTATTTATGATTTTTTTGAGAAATTTCAAACGCAATGCTATAAATCTAACTAGCTAAAAAAAGGCCAAATTTGATGACTTATCGACCTGTCAAAACCGCGAACTGATATCTCTTCTCATTCCAAAGATATTGGCATTTTTTGATGAGTGTTGGTGATTGTTGGCTCGCCCTGTAAGGTGGAAGAGAAATGTTGCTAAAATTGTTTTGAAAAAAAAAACAAGTAGAAACGCATCACGAAAATATTTACTAACATTACATAATGAAACAAAACTAGTCCGGTCAAATTAGACCAAAAAATAGGAGTGAAGTTATAAAAATTCGCACCCATCTGAAAATTTTTAGGATTGTTCAAAACACCATTATAAATTAAATCTGAGAAGTATTCATCGATCTGATATGTGCAAAAAAATTCACTCGGGTTCGAATATCATAAAAACGGTTTTTTTGCGATTTTCAGCAATGCAGTAAGTTTTATCATGAAATTAGTTCAGACAAAAATAGTAGATCACCTAATTATCTATAAAAAACGTTTTCATAAATTTTTTCCTCAGAGCCACCGTTTTTAAGATTAACGATTCAGAAAGTTGAAAGAAATGCAAAAAAACACTAGCTCAAAGGAGGCGTTGAAACGTGCATATTATGACGATTACAACTCTTTCAACTTTTTGAATCGTTATATCTCAAAAACGGCGACTCTTAGAAGAAAAAGTATTTTGAAATTTTTTATAGATAATTATCTGATCTAAAATTTTTGTCTGGGCTAATTTCATGCTGTTGTGAAATAATATGATAAGGATGCATTTTATAATCCTTTAATATTCTTTGCACCAAAGAATAATTCAATCCTAGATCTCTTGCAATTTTTCGAATGCTCAAATGGGGTTCAGACTTAACTAACACCAATACGTTAGTAACATTTTCTTCATTGCGACTTCTACGTATCCTATTCCTTAATGCGACAGGTTGAACATTGCCGGTTTCTCGCAATCTTTGTGCCAATCTTTTGAATAATTTCCGAGAATGACGCCGTCTTTCAGGATATCGTATCGCATACCTACTCCCGTTCAGCAATTACTTCATTTTGTAGACTTTCAAAATATATACTGAGCATAACAGTATGGAGCCTCTCCATTTGAATTAAAAGGCGTTATAAAAGAGTTAGTTTGCAAACAGAATAAATTTGACAGCAATAAAAACTTAAAAGTAAACAATCATAAAACATAGGTGTCATTTCCATAGGTAACTTGCTGACTTTTGAAACATCTATCTCTCAACAGTTTAACATCATTCGTAATATCTATCTAAAAAAATATCTATCTACCTATTGCAGCTCGCCCATGAACATAAAACTATAAGAGACCGTTTGAGAGATTTGGGAATTAATTTTCACCCGAAAATTTTCATCCGAAATAGTTCAAAGCAAATACTGGCAAGCATTTTGAGTATTTAAAATAATGAGATAGTGGGAGCGTTTTGTAAAGTTCTGTTATGACTAGCTCCCTTAGTTTTGTTTCATTATGTAATGTTAATAAATATTTTGGTGATGCGTTTCTACTTGTTATTTTATTTTCAAAACAATTTTAGCAACATAATTTCTCTTCCACCTTACAGTGCGAGCCAACAATCATCAACACTCATCAAAAAATGACAATATCTTTGAAATGAAAAGAGATATCAGTTCGCGGTTTTGACAGGTCAATAGGTCATCAAATTTGGCTTTTTGTTAGCTATTGCATTTGAAATTTCTCGAAAAAATCATAAATAGAGCTAGGTGTTACATAACGCCCTCTAGTTGCCGATTGGAAAATTAAAAGTGTTTTTGTTATTTGTTACTGAAATCTACATTCAATACTCTTTGCATAGAGTCTACGTTTTTGAAAATCGGTATATGCATTATGGAGTTACAGTCTTTTTTATGTCAAAGAAAGAGAACTTCCCCCACCATTTCAGAATAGGTAGCACAGAGAAATGACTCTAACAAGAGTTGTGGAATTAGGACAGTAGTTTCTAAATTTGATATTTTTCACCAGCCTAAATTGAGGAATATTTCGTAAAAAATCCAAATATATTTTATAAGTGGTAGTTTGCGCCACCTAGCGGAAAACTATGGACTCAAAAACATTTTTAATAATTTTTTAGGGCAGATTTGCGTATAAGAATTTTTTTCCCCAAATTCTAGGACATACGATTTCCGAGATACGGCCGGTCGCCACCCTTAATGAATCACCCTGTATATATAGTAGATATAAGTTTCTAAAATTGACGTAACTTGAATTTATTTCATACTCAATTGAAATATCCAAGGATATTTTTATCTATATAGTCTGATACCTATAAAATAATACATTCAAAAAAATCAGATAGTATGAAGGTATATGAAAAATGTTAAAGCTAAAAACAAGAACACTTGATTTTGCAAAATTCACACAGAATTTATTACATTGTGCCTCTCTAAATATATTGTTTACATTTCGCTTCTTATTGAAATGGATTGATATCGAATAACGGCCTGCAATATTATATTATATATAATAAAACTTCAGGAAGCCTACCATAACTTCATGTAACACACAAAAATTCTAGACTCTAAAAATAAAATTTTTTCCAAGTTTTTTTTTCACAAATTTCATATCTACTATTGAACTTATTTCGAATACTTATTTCAAATGATAACGGACTGAAATTCATTATTGAATAGAATCTTCAGATAAATTTGATATCAGATTTTAACTAATTTCTAAAAACTGTTAGGTAAATTTAGGGCTACTCATTTTCAGTTATCTTAAGAGATTTCTTTCAAAGAGTGTAGACACAAAAACTTTACTTCTATTCGAAACTAACACAGTTGTTTCGAAACTGACAGTTGCGGAACCGCGAAGTCATGAAAAATTAGTGAGCATTATTTTATAAGAGGAGTAGGAGAACTCCGGACATTGTCCGGAATTGTTTAAAATTCCGTTCTTAATCATCTCCATGCGTCATTCACCGTAACGATGAATGTGTTGAGCTTGTAGTTACCTTTGTACTTTTTCAGGATCTAATATAAGCATTTCTCTTTAAATAAAATAATAAATTTTGCAACCTTCAGAATTAAAGTAGTGGCCACTTATTATATTGTAAGTAGTCTTTACATTATATCGTATATAAACAATAATTTTTACAATGATGATTGAAAAAAGAAAATATTTGAGTCAAGCAATGGTATGAAGAAAAATTAAATATGGTCGTTAATAGAAATTCTATTCTTTTCGTATACGGAAAATTAAGAAAAAAATATGTAGTTAGATACATAGTATGCAGATAGAAAAGTGAAAGCCAGAGAACTATAATTCTCTAGGCTAGGTGGTGATCGTTAAACACTACACCATTATGGTGATTGTGAAAATTGTAATACATAGTTATAATTTAAAATATTGCATAGATTAATTGTCTACTATATTATGAAATATTAATTATAATTAGTGACTTTTCGAAAATTTTAAAAGTTGTGAAAAAATAGAGAACTATGTTCCATTTACCTTTTTTTAGTTGTGGCCTTCTTCTTTTGCTAATTACCTGATATTCAATCTAATACCATTATTCAAGTCTGCTTATATGGAACCGTAAGGAGAACCACAGAAACCATTTACCCACGTAAGATAGAACCTAGATAATATGTTCCTGATTATTTGATTTATAGATTGTTCTTCGACAAGCCATTACTAGTAACTTCGATTATGATTTATATTACAGCTACTCCAAAATAGTTTGGTTTTGGATATGAATAGTGAACGGAATAATGTTCTGAAGACGTGGATAGTGTTGTGTTAATATCTTGGAAACATTGTACATTTATTGTGTTACAAAAATAAGATCTGTATTTGTAGAGGTGGCTACTGAAGTGAAGGATATTGAATAAATTGAATAAATTGGATTGTTTGGTATTAACTTTATTGGCTATTGGTTTATATATATTATATATATATATATATATATATATATATATATATATATATATGTATATATATATATATATATATATATATATATATATATATATATATATATATATATATATATATATATATATATATATATATATATATATATATATATATATATAGGTATATATATACATATTTATACCTATATATATATATATGTAAATATATATATATATATATATATATATATATATATATATATATATATATATATATATATATATAAATATCAATTTAGATATTTTTCGCTGGTAGGCTATTCAAATTCTGCCGCCCCTACCGACCTCAACAATTCGATACCCTAGTTCTCAATTATATTAATTACAATTTTTTTGTCAATGAAATTGTAATTTTATGATTTGTGCACTATCGTCCTAATTACATCACCTTTTGCCTGTAATTAGTATGATTGTGTATTAGGGGATCGATGTGTCAGTTCCTAGGTTATTTTTACAACCCAACGATTTAGGTAAGATTGTACAAGAAATATTTTTGGGCATATTTCTGAGATAATAAAAGCTCAACTATGTAATAGTAACAAAATTCTGATATGAACCACTTGTAATTCCTTACTAAAAAGAACACACACATATATATATATATATATATATATATATATATATATATATATATATATATATATATATATATATATATATATTTATATATATATATATATATATATATATATATATATATATATATATATATGTATATATATATATATATATATATATATATATATATATATATATATATATATATATATATATATATATATATATATATATATATATATATATATATATATATATATATATATATATATATATATATATATATATATATATATATATATATATATATATATATATATATATATATATATATATGTCAAATTCTTATATCTTACCTGTATTACTACCTCAAGTTAAATAATCAGTGAATTTATATCATAAATTCAATATTGTCTTCAAAACACGAAATAATTTAGGAAAATATATCAAAAATAGTAAATCCAAAACTGGAAATAATTTGAAGTTTTATGTTTGAAAACGGAACTGTGGTGTTGTTAACATAGAATATACACGTATGAATTTTTGGAAAAATTGAAAACTGGAATATTTGAACATAAACGGAATTTTTAATAATCATCCTCAAGTTATTTGAATTTAAAAACTTTATATATGAAAAAAAGTGTTTGAATAAAATTTCTAGGAATTTTTGTTGATAAACAGGCATAAAAATTCCAACGATATATTGAATGAACGGATAAAATCTTCTCATCAATTTTTTACTATCTACGTAATCTGCCACTTGTAAAGTGCTTTCTGGATGGAATTCCGCATGATACTTTCCTCATTTATTTGGTATATCTTCTACAAAAATAGTTCATTCGAGTATTGTAGGTTCTTTTCAAATTCAGCTGTACTTAATATATCACTATATTGTCTGAATGGAACTCCTGCTAAAGATATCCTTTTTTATTTCGTATTTGTTCTATGTATCTGATGATAGTACAGTGTACCGAAACGTTTCATAAATATTTCATTAAACTATGAAAAAATTATTTCTCAAGATAATGAATATTTGTAATAGTTCATATGATCAACAGGTGGAATTTATAATTTGATTATGACAGATTGTAATTTTTAATCTATATATTTTTATTTTCTTCAATGAACCTTATCACAAAATCTCTATTGCTCATAATTGACTTCGAGTGCCCTATGAAATGTTTATTTTTATTATTACCATTTGATTCCAAGAAATTTAAAAACTGCCACTTCCCATCGAATAGTTGTGGGTCAAAATCCTCAGGTACATGCAAGCAGCCTGGCATGCGAGCGGTAATTCCGCACACAAAGATAGAATGCGGTCTCTGCGATGTGCCATTGTTTTCACACACCGGACGACAGCAAAAACAAGGGCGTCCCTAGTCGGAGACCCCTTTGATTCTGAGGATTGTCGTTTGTTAGGGCGAGACAGGTCAGTATCTGTTATAGTGTATGAAGCACTATTAATATGAACATTTGTAATTACAGGCTAAAACCTTTATTCAACTTATTTCCTGAAAAAAAGTATCTTTTAAACATATTCAATAGATTCATACTTTATGATTACATACATATAGAGACAATAAAACACACACCCATATATTGTATATATATATATATATATATATATATATATATATATATATATATATATATATATATATATATATATTTGTCACGGTGTTAGAAGTTAAACTCCTCCGAAATGGCTCGACCGATTCTCATGAAATTTTGTTTGCATATCGGGTAGATCTGAGAATCGGCCAACATCTATTTTTCATCCCCCTAAATGTTAAGGCTGGTCCATCCCTAAATTTTAATTTTTTTATTCTTCAGACAAACCTTCTTGTTCTATTTTTTTTATGATACAGTATTCAAAAATACATACATACCTACATTGTCACCCTTTACAATCAACCACTGATTTTTATCAGTGGTTCAGATTCTCATGAAATTTTGTGTGCATATCGCTTATGTCTGAGAATCGCACGAAATATATTTTTTATCCCCCCAAATTTTAAGGATAGTCCACCCCTCAATTTTTATTTTTTATTTTTCAGACAAAATTTTTTGTTCTATTTTTTTATGATACAGCATTCAAAAATACATACAACCCCTCTACGATCAACCCTTTTTTTCATTTGTTGATTATAAACTCAAATTTTTTTGGCAAGATTTTGATTTTTATTTTGTCATGACTAGAATAAAAATTACTTCCCAATTTTAATTTTTTTAAATTTTATCCACAGATCCACAATAGGATTGCAAGATGGCAAAATAACAATAGTCGGTCTGAGAATAGATCGTAATATATTTTTCATACCCCTCAGTGATAAGGGTGGTCCGCCCCAAACATTATTATACATCTTTTGGACAAAATTTTTCATTTTATATGATGTTGCTGTGAAAAATACATTCAACTCTAAATTTTCACCCTTCTATTAACAACCCATATTTTTTAATGGCCATTTTCATAATTCAAACAACGTTGGACGGGTCAGATAGATTGATAGATAGATATAATGATAGATAGATTGTTAAAAAGACAGAAAGATAGATAATTATCTAGATAGATAGATAGATAGATAGATAGATAGATAGATAGATAGATAGATAGATAGATAGATAGATAGATAGATAGACAGTCAGATAGATAGAGATACATCGGCAAATAGATGAATAGATAGAAAGATAGATAGATAGAAATAATTTATATGGCAGAACAACGTTTGCCGGTTCAGCTAGTATATATATATATATATATATATATATATATATATATATATATATATATATATATATATATATATATATATATAAAGTTTCCTTTTCATATCGCAAAGTATTTCACTGTAGTTAGAATCTGCATTAAATAGGTAACTATGTATAATAGGTATTAATTTTTTGTGGTGAATTTATTTTTTACCAGCACACTTCCAGCCTAAATAATTATTATATAGCAGGAGAGATGCCTTTAAAATATAGGAGGCAACTTTTGGGAAATAAATTTATTTTGAAGTGTATATCTATCTCTGATTCTTCGTTGGGCAATATAAATAAACTTTATATCTTAACACTCACACATAAGTTCTGGATTGTTAAAAAGGATCCTTTGTTAATATCATGCTATAACTCTATCATGAAAGATTCTGAAGAAATATCAGTAAATGAGAACCTTCCTTTTTTTCTATGGATTTCGAGTTATTGAATATTATTCCCAGTGTATTAATTCCCACATACTCCTCTAATGTTCGAGAAGAATTCAATATTTTGGTCAATTCTCATTTTACAGATTACTATAGAATTTTTACCGATGCTTCTAAGTCTGTTGGATCAGCAGAAGGAGTAGCAATGTATGATGTGTATACATCGACTTCAGTCAGTGATACTCTGAAGGAGAATTTTTCTATCTTTTATGGGGAACTATTTGCCATTTCGTTGGCACTGGAATATATTGATTCGAATTTCATGGATAAAGCGAATCGTAAATTTATTGTTATCTCAGACAGTCAAAGTGCGCTTTTGTCGTTGAAGAACATCACATACGATCAATCTTTTTCCTATATCCATAAAAAAATATTTTGTTTATTACACAAATTAATCCAGAATGATTTACGGGTGAAATTTATGTGGGTTCAAGCTCATCAAGGTGTGTTAGGAAATGAGCTAGTAGACAAGGCAGCTAAAGCCGCTTGTAATAATCTTATCAGCAATACAAAATGTATTTATACAGATTTATTTCACAAATATAAGAATTCTATATTTGGGAAGTGGACATCTGAATTTCAATCAATTTCCAAAGGCAGTTTTTACAAGTCGATACAGCCATATCCATTAATAAAAGTGTGGTACAAAGACATTCAATATGGCAGAGTATTCATAAGAATAATTAGCCGTCTCAGAAGTGGACATTGCCTCACTCCAGTATATCTCAGTAGAATTGGTCTGAAACAAGTCCCTTTGTGCAATTGTGGCGAACTTGGTAATATAGATCATGTAGTCCTCTCTTGTAGCAAACAGGCACGAATTTACAGGCACGAATGTGAAAAACTCTTGCTAAATATACAGAAAACATTAAATTATAATCAACCTTTTAACGTCGCCTTCTTATTATCGCTCAATAGTATCGATGTCTATAGAATTTTAGTCGATCATATTCTTGCTGTTAAATTAAAAATTTGATTCTGCAGTGTAGATCCTTAATTCCTTATGTCTATCCTCTTGTTATACCTACTCTCTCCGTGACTCATTTCTTGTTTGTGTATGAAGAATAAAATCGTCTCGACGAGTCCCTTGACGTTTTGTATCCTTGTTTATTACCTAGATAATCTTAAATTATTTTTTGTGTTCAGGAAATTTCCGGCTTTACATTATATAAAATTTTTTGTTTTCTTTTTTTTTATCATTTATAAATATTGATACTCTATTATAAATAGGTTGGCTAATGACTCCCCGTCGAGGCCATATTTAAAAAAAAAAAAAAATTATTATATAAAACTGAACAAAACTTTTTGCTACCTACTGAAAGCAATAATTACGCATAAATGTCATACTTATGGAGAGGCAAATTATTCAAAGCTATACTGGCAAATAGTAAGCAAATAAATAATGATATCCTTGATGTTAATTCTGTCAACCCAAAAACGACACTGACTTTTATTTTTTATTTTGATTGGTTATATCCTTTTATCCTTTATCACTTTCTTTATAATTAAGTTTATAATTAAGCAGTTTAGACGTCTGCTTTTGTGACATCCCGGATATATATATATATATATATATATATATATATATATATATATATATATATATATATATATATATATAGATGAAAGGTTTAACGATGGGGATACCCCAATATTGTTAGAGGAAGCAATAAAAGATATAGGGTGCTTCTAAAGTTGTGCCCTTTATTCCAAGTTCAAGCTTTCGTCCATGTTTACAGACTTCTTCAGGAAAAAAAACTAAAATTATGAAAACATTCCATCTACAGGTGTCCGATACATTTAGGTCTCTTAAAATTTAACTCACCAGAATTAGCACTACAACTCTAAAAAATTGGCTATCACAGCTTTTCAAGATTCATTTCTCCCATACACCCCATACAATGTTGAAGTATTTGGACAAATTGTGTAAAATAGATAAAAGAAACGTCAAAACAATAAAACACTCCGAAATTACATACATTCTACTAATAGTCTCATTGATGATTATAGATTTTTACAGACAATTACATGATCACATTAGGATAATTATTAAAACATTAAAAACGTGTTGACTCTGTTGTACTAGCAATATCAGAATGTCAACTGTCAACAAAGTTATGTGGCCTAAGGTTACAAACTAGTCAGAAATTCAACAAACCAAACACTACTACGTATTTTCAGAGGAAGGCAGTGTCTAAAAAATCAGAGTTGAAAATTATTAATAGGTCTTCTCTCTCCTTCACATTACAAAAGTAGCAAAAAACAAATCAGTTTTAACAAAGTTCACAACACTAAACACGGTAAAATCGAAAAATTTCACTAGTTCTCTTCAAATCAATTAAGCAATTAACAAAGAAAAAAACAACAAAACAAAAAACAAACAAAACTCTTCAACAACAACAATGCCAACAACACCAGATCATTTAACAGAATTATGTCAAAAAAGATTCAGGGAGCCCTCTTTGCTGAGTGAACTTTTGTTTCAATAGATTAGCCGTATAAATAGAACATAAGTTAACAACATCTCTCATATAATATATACAATTTTTACAATTATTAATATAACACATTTCCAGGATTTTTCTTTTATGCATATTCTTCTCAGAGTCAAGAATTATAGTATTGTTGTAATGAACTTTGTGGTCAATAACAAAAAACAATACTATAATTCTTGACTCTGAGAAGAATATGCATAAAAGAAAAATCCTGGAAATGTGTTATATTAATAATTGTAAAAATTGTATAAATCATAAGAGAGATGTTGAGAACTTAAGTTCTATTTATACCTATCTATTGAAACAAAAGTTCACTAAGCAAAGAGGGCTCCCTGAATCTTTTTTGACATAATTCTGTTAAATGATCTGGTGTTTGTTGGCATTGTTGTTGTTGAAGAGTTTTTGTTTGTTTTTTGGTTTTGTTGTTTTTTCTTTTTAATTGCTTAATTGATTTGAAGAGAACTAGAGTGAAAATTTTTTCGATTTTACCTGTTTAGATGTTTGTGAAACTTTTGTTTAAAACTGATTTGTTTTGCTACTTTTGTAATGTGACCAAGGAGAGAGAAGACTATTAATAATTTTCAACTCTGATTTTTTAGACACTGCCTTTCCTCTGAAAATACGTATAGTAGTGTTGGTTTGTTGAAATTCTGACTAGTTGTAACCTTAGCCACATACTTTGTTGACAGTTGACATTCTGATATTGCTAGTACAACAGAGTCAACACGTTTTAATGTTTTAATAATTATCCTAATGTGATCATGTAATTGTCTGTAAAAATCTATAATCATCAAATGAAGGGACTATTAGTAGAATGTATGTAACTTTCGGAGTGTTTTATTGTTTGACGTTTCTTTTATCTATTTTACACAAATTTGTCCAAAATACTTCAAACATTGTTATGGGTTATGGGAGAAATGAATCTTGAAAGCTGTGGATAGCAATTTTTAGAGTTGTCTAGTGCTATTCTGGGTGAGTTAAATTTTAAGAGACCTAATGTATCGGACACCTGTAGATGGAATGTTTTCATAATTTTAGTTTTTTCCTGAAGAAGTCTGTAAACATGGACGAAAGCTTGAACTTGGAATAAAGGCACAACTTTAGAAGCACCCTATATCTTTTATTGCTTCCTCTACAATATTGGGGTATCCCATCGTTAAACCTTTCATCTAATACTTACTAGTACCCCGTTACTGTTCTGTCTTTCTGTATATATATATATATACCACGAGAACAATCTGGGTTTTGAATCGCCTTAAGAAAAATTGACCACATCCATTTGATCAGGGAAGGTGTTCCAGCAAAAAGGGTACCAATTACTCATTGCAGTATCCTTCACGGAATCGGACAGAGCCATTGACTTCTGTAGCTCAGGAAAATAGATGAGGATTCAACTAATCAAGATATTGGAAAACCTTCTATGGAAATTTTATATAAATTTACAAATCAAATGTCTAAGTCAATGCGAAATCTTGAGAATAACGTCCGACAGCTACTCAGAAACAAATAAGTTTCAGAACCGAATAATGTGCCTAAAATAGCAATTACCAGTACAGATAAACAAGTACACCTAACAGATAGGTTTAACATAACACATTGGGAACGCACAGTTATTCAGAGACTTAAAGTGTTAGGAGCCCATGGTATAGAAGAACTACCAATACCTATAATTATGTATAGCTAGTGAAAAAACTGCCTTGGTTTGATTATTGTGGATTATAGCCATCATAGATATGAATGAACTATGAATTGAAAAAGAACATTGTGTATTTTGAAGTGAAAGTTGATACCCTAACTGGAAATTATCATAAAATTGAAATATTAAAATCTGAAACACATTATTATTACTATTGAGTAGTAGTACTTTTGGAATAGAATCCAGGAGCATGTCAAGCTGGAATCATAATTTTTAGTGAAATGAGGTCATAAAATTTTATTGCAATATGTAAATTTTAATAATAAGTGATTAGCCAACAGTTGAAACACTTTTTTCCACTCAAGGTCTACCCTGTACAATACACTCAAAAATATTCATTTTGAAATTCAATATCAAATCCTATTTTCATCGTGTTAGATGCTTTCCACACTTTTATTATGCTCATGTCCGAGCAACTGCAAACGAAATGCTAATCATCATACGTGTTGCCGATTGCCACTGAAAATTAGTTTATTGAGTATGTCGATTTCTTCTATAAGTTAGGTACCATAAATTCAAAAACGTTCAAAGGCCTTAGTGACTAAGAATAACTTCTTTGGGGTGGCTCAGTAAAGCATGCATGGTTACATCTTACTAAAAACTTTGTTTTACTGAGTTTACAGTAAACACAAAAAATTTCAGCAAGCCTTGCTATTACGCAGACATCAAATCTTCAAGAAATATCCTAGCTACAATATTAACTTAAAAATTTCACGAAGAATTATGAAGACGGACAACATTATCCTTCTTTCCTACTAACTTGAACTTCAAAATCGTCTGACATACATATTAAAATATAAAACAATTTTTCTTATTGAAATACAAAAAGTAATTTAGAAGAGCTCGATGAACTTTATTCATTCAAATGATATTTATGTTATATATTGAACATTCAAAAAATACTGTATCTGTTCCGTGTGGCTCCTGACTGCTAGGAGCTGTTGGTATATAAATCGTTGGATGAATCTTCGGAAGAGACATTTCTATTGATATGCTATACTTGGTGGTCCGACCATTGTCTGGAACAGGAGAGCCCCCCAATGGGTCAATTTTTCTGTGTTGCTCAATTAGTCACCTTTGTTGGATGAATTTCACCAAGATAGTGACACTTCATCTGGTGTCGGCTAGAGCGTTTGAAAATATACTCTCATGAGTACTTTTCAAGAAAATGAAGTTCATATTATTTGGGAACCCATCAAATACTTGATACTTGGCCATATAGGTTCCTCGTAAAGTTTTCCACAATCTTTGCTAAAATGGCGCCATTACAGTCAAAAGGACCGCAAAACTATTTTTGAGAGAATAAAAGAGATTCTGAGTGAGAGAAGTGATAAGAGTGGCTGAGTCACTCCACCAGTAGCATACAACTACACCATGGAGTATGGAACTGTGTAAAGGAGTGTGTACTAAAGCCATAACTTCCTGGGTGTCTATAAACGCATGATTGAATACAGAAAGTCATAAAATACAATGAATCTGATCGAAAATTACCGAAAAACATTTGGATGAGATCCGAAAAAAAAACACCCCTCAGAGTACAAAGAGATATTGTTATAATCATTTATATTATAAGAAGTGTCAATATTTTGAGAATAGAACATTTTATTATCGAAAAACTATAAAAAAACATTTTCTTTCACAATGAGAATAAGGACACAGAAGAGAGTATTTAGGAGCAAGTATTTAATTGGGGTTATGCTAGTCAAATTTCTCTGATGAGGTCCTGATTATAAAGATAGCTATTTATTTCGGAGACGGACGGGTATCGCTCGGTACTGCTTGTTTACACGATTTGCTGTCTTGATCCAGAAGAAGTAAGTTATTGCGATAATATATTGTTATTCGTTACAAAATAACTTTTGATGTGCACAATATACTTTTTCATCCTCTTGTAGCTAACGAACTTAATGGTTACCGAAGTAGGTATCCCTTGCAAATAATAATAACTCATTACTTCATATAAAATTTTCTGTGGATTTTACGTTTTAAATAACATTGAAATTGTGAGTTAATGGTTCAATAGTACAACAAAGTCATATGAAAAATTGATACTTGACGTAATTTTTAAGAATTCGTATAGCATTATTGAATGTTTTAGCTTTCTTAGAGAAGTAAATTGATCCTTATTTCTACATATTACTGAATTTCTAACGACACCTATATTTCCATATCGATAAATGATAATTTTCAAATAGAATCCTTCGTTAGATTTTTCATAATTGCATTTCAGTGGGTAGAACAGCTCTGTCTCATCGAAGTAGAATTGCATTAATGGAATCCCATTAAAATTTGAACATGTGTTATATTAATGTCTAGTGTTTATATATATATATATATATATATATATATATATATATATATATATATATATATAGATTATATATATATATATATATATATATATATATATATATATATATATATATATATATATATATATATATATATATATATATATATATATATATATATATAAATATGTATATAGATAGATACATATATTAGGGCTATAATGTACAAATATTATATAAATTCACATTTACATAATGTAAAGTCATTTTGCACACGTCAACAACAAGAATGCACAAAACAGTAAATACATGGATAAATTAATAAAAAGCGAACTCAAACCGGGAAATTTATATTATAAAAATCATTTTTGTCATAGAACATATTACTAACAAGAACATTTCTCACAGTCCACTTGAAACTGCCTAACAGGCAGTATTTGCACCAATGAAGGTAAGCTGTTGAAGAACTTTCAGCAATGAAATGTTGAGCCGCTCCTCGATCTGTCCAGTCTCAAATATTCAATGCGGACGCCCATGTAAGAATACCTTAACGCATGTGAGATTCACATAAAGCAAAGTATACCATTTTTAGGTCAGTTTCCGATAAAGAAGACGATAGTTCTCAAAAAATATATGCTTCCACTTAATTTAGTGGATACCTATGTAATCAACATGTGCAGCCCATCGGAGCCTGGACTCCAAGAAATGAACTTAAAGAACCCTTCAAGAAAAGCATCGTGTTTCAAACTGAATACGACTGATTCGATGTGAACCAGTCAAGTGCTTTGGACTTCGCGACCTCTGATGCGAGCGTACATGCAAAGTGTCATCAGCATACAGTGTCGACTTAACAGGTTATATGCAAATAATTTACATATATCAGAAACAATACTGGTCCCAATATAGATCCTGGGGAACCCCTATAGTGACCGAAAACCTATCTGACAATCTTCCATCTGGAAATACAATCTGATATCTTTCCAATAATTAGGATTCAATTAGAGAGAAACTTCTCTCATCGAAACGGTACCTTTTCATTTTCCTGAGAAGTGCTGCATGTGAAACGCAGTCAAACGCTTTAGATAAATCCAGAAACGGAGAAAGGGAGCATATCTCGAAATAGTCTATTGTATTCTGTATGAAGTTAATTATTGCCTAAATGGTACTCATTTTTGTCCTGAGGCCAAATTGATTTCTGGAAAATAAATTATTTTTCTCAAGAAACTCTGTTATTTGATTCCAAAGAATTCTTTCAAAGATATTCTTTTAAAGAATATTGGAACCAATGATATTGGTCTGTAGTTCGCAACCTGATCCATATCACCCTTCTTGTACACGGGGACCACTTTAGATATCTTAAGACTAGCGGGAAAATTCTATCAGTAAGACATCTGTTAATCAGGTAGGTTAGCGGGGATATGACACAATTCAAGTTACGCTTCACCAATTTATATGTTGAATAGTAAGGTCCATACTCCTTAAACGTTCAAATGTTCGTATTCATCGTTTTAATATCATTATGCTTTTCTATTTTTCTCTGTTTCAACGAAGAAAATAATATTTTAGAACAAGATAACGTTCAAAGTAAAAAATTTTATAACTAAAGTGGCCAAGAGAAAATCTTGCAAATTATTTTCAGGTTTCCAAGATGACCGCGAGGGAGCGTAACCACCATCTAAAATTGATTTTTCTCTGGAATACACCTAGTAAATGTATCACAGAATTATTCATTTTCTTAAGCTAAGCTTCATTCGAGTAATTTTTGTTCAACACTTTTTGACGTATTTTCTCAAATGAAGTAGTGGAGGGATGCGTATTTTTTTTGAATAAACAGATGTGACTCCTGAACGACTGAACGAAATTCAACATCGTTGTTCTCGTTGAAAAAGCAATTATTTTTACATCAAAACCAGTTTATCTGTTATATATCAAATTTATAGTGATGCCGCTAGAACGCGTTTTTTGATATAATAACAGTGCCAATTTCTCTGAACAATCACATGCAATAACCTGACTTTTTTGATACCAAAATAGGCTAGTGAAAACCTTACCTCGAATTACACCGGTATTTATTTTTATTTGTTTATCTTTCTCCAGGAATCAATGATGAAATTTCATTATTCTATGATTTTCAAATAAAAGTATTTTTAGTTGAAAACAATTTTTGAAAAACGTGTAGGAGCGTGACAACCAATGTAATAATATGCAAGTGCAGGCTAGTCAGAATACTTATGCCTAAAATCAACTTGTAAATAGATATTAACATAATACTTATAGGAAGTGGCTGATGTGTAATGAGTTTTTGTAGCACACACAATAAAACGATTGAAATGCATTTTACAAACGATGAAGCTGTCAATATAACTGCGGTATATTTGAGTTTCTCCAAAATGCGGCATTGGCCCAGATCATACAGAGCTCTCTATCCAAATCGGCGTTCACGCGATGCGAGCATTTTTCGGCATTTCGTGCGAAATTTGCGTAACACTGGCACCTGTGGACCTTAAGAATTCCAGATATCTTTATTCCTCAAATATGCCGAACAAATTCTCGATTTTGTTATAGAGCTCTGTATACTCTTTGTGTCATACCGCATTTTGAAGATATTCAAAATATCACGCAATAGTATCAACAGCTTCATCATTTTGTAAATGCATTTCAATAGTTTTCAGTTCTTGTAAGGGCCACAAAAAAATATTTTTTGTCAAGTTCATTCTAGGCATTTGTTTTCTTCCCTGGCCTTCTCTTCAACTTCTGACTACCTTGCACTTGCATATTATATTCATTGATTATTATGCCCCTACGCTTAAATTTTTGGAACGAAGAATACAATTTTTTAAAAATCATAAAATCATGAAATTTGATCACTGATTCTTGAAAAAGGATAAATAAATAAAAATAAAGAACGGTGTTATGGGCATGGGCCTTTTCAGAATGTCCTCATAATAAAATTTTCTTCCTTCGATATCTTAGGCAAGAAATAAGATATCGAGATACGATTTTCACTAGCTTATTTTGGTATCACTACACTAAATTTTAGTGACAAAAGAGTCAGGTTATGCTTTTGAATTTTTCAGAGAAATTGGCTATTTTCTGTTAATATAACAAAAAGCGCTCTCTAGTGGAATCACTAAAAATTTGTCATATCACAGATAAAATGGTTTCGATGTAACAATGAATGCTTTTCTCAACGAGACCAACGTAGTTAAAATCCATTCAGTCGTTCAGGAGTTACAGCTGTTTATTCAAAAAAACATTGTTTCACCCCCACTACTTCATTTCAATAGATACATAAAAAAGTTTTGAATGAAGATTACTCGAATAAAGCTTAGCTTGAGAAAGGAACTAATTCTGTGCTACACTTACTAGGTATATTTTAGAGAAAAATCACCTTGAGAGTTTTAGATGGCGGCCATCTTGGAAAACTGAAAATAATTTGCAGGATTTTCTGTTGGCCACTTTAGTTATGACTTAATTTACGCAAGTATGTAAGGAAATGATTTGGTATTACATTTAAAAGGTGTATTTCAAGGAAAAATCACCTTGAAAGTTTTAGATGGCGTTCATCTTGGAAAACAAAAATAATTTCCAGGATTTTCTTTTAGCCACTTTTGTTATAATTCCGCAAGTCTCTGCGGCGAATAGTTTACGAGATACAGCACTTTGTATTATTATCGGGTCACTCGGTGTATATGTAAAAATGAAACATTTTTTCTTACTGAAATACAAAAAATTATTTAGAAGAGTTTCATTATCTTTATTCATTAAAAATGATAATCATGTGATACAGTTTGTGCCTTTTAAAATAATTCTGCTAAAATAACAATAGAATTAAGTATCAGAAAAATGCCGGGATATACGTCCACTCTCATTTTGAAGGGGACATGTTTTCACAGAAATAGCATCTCCAAAAATTCACCCCTGTGGAAGTGGTAGCAACCCTTTAACCTTTTTTGGGAGGGATAGCACCGAATGATATATCGTGAGAAAGGTACTTTTATTATCTTCATTATTTTGCTGACAAATTTTGTTTCACTTTGAAACCTGCGGCCTAATTTTCCATTTAATTAGTGAAAGTATGGTTGCTTCGACAGTTTACGGCAAACTTCTGATAACAAGAAAATCGAGTTGTTCATATAGAAATTAGAGAAATGTCAACTTTGAATTAAAAAAAATTTCATAATAAAAAATGCATAAAAGAAGCTTATTTCAATTTTATAGTACAGTAGATACATTTTTTTTTCAAATTAATTTTAAATGCTGGCACACTCTGCTGTTCCACATACTGATAGTGAAAACAGCCATGCAGTGCAGTAAATATTCGAATTGGTTCCCGTTTTACTGTATGGAATGATAAAGCTTCGATTCAAAGCCCTCTTTTACGTTCTTCAACATTTCGGGAGATATTATTCTGCACTCATTTTCTATTTTTTGGAACAGTTCTTCTATTGTTCCACGTGCTGTTGCGAAATAGACATTTTTCAGATGAGGCTGGCCATTCTATGGGACCCCTTCTTCATATCCATTGATCAGAAAAACGTTAGTTCAAAAATTTCCTAACAAGAGCCGCGTAATTCTAGGGAGTGCCATCTTGCTGGAAATGAACCATTTTCCAACAAATGGGTTATCAATGGATGAACTGTGTTGCGTAGGAAGTTGAGGTAAACTTCTCCATTTAAATTTCAGGGAAGTAAAAAAGGTCCCAGTAGAATTATTACCGTATACGGTATATCCCATCCAGATGCTAATCTTCTTCGGACGTTGTGCGTGCATTCCTCGAAATTCATGAGGATTCATATCGTTCCAGAAGCGGCAGTTATGGCGGTTTACGGTGCCGTTCAGAAAAAAGTACATTTCTCAGTGAAACAGATATTATGGAGTAAATCAGGAGTGTTTATCAATCGCTGACTCTTTTCCTCACAGAATTGCATACGTCTTACGTAATATCATTATCGTCCTCATTCAGTTCGTGAACCAACCGAAAACGGTAAGGATGGTACATATTTATGTCAGTGAAGAATGAGATTAATACTTGTTTGCGGTATTGTTTTAAGCAAGTGACCGAATGCTCTGCTGTTTGTTTACTTCAACCTTCCGTAGCACAGCTTCCTTCATTTCTTAGTTGGTCACTGTGCACTGGCGAATATGTTTGCGATTGCATACCGACCCAGTTTGGACAAACTTATCGAGAAGCCTCCCAACATAAGTTTTGCCAACATTGGCTCCTGCATTGGGTTTCTGAAAAGGTCTGCAGCAGCTTGGCAGTTGGTAATATTTTGATAGTACAAATCAACTATTTCGACACGTTGGGCTGTGGTCTAAACTATTATTATTCACAATTTTAAGAACGTAGAATAAAAATGAAACAAACAAAACACTTCATGCAATATATCTCTTTTAACTGATTGACATCAATGTGGAAATCTGGTGGATGTCACACATTTGCTAAACAACTTTTTTACACATGTGAATTGATCGAGACAATTTTTAGAAAGAGGAATGACTCGCATAATCAAAGAGTGGGATGTAATACACAATTTCACGCAATCACACGAGAGGATAGCTTTCCTTCTATCGGGCATTTATTGCTTTGAAAAATGTATAAATTTGTACCATTTTATATTATGGTTGTATCTCTCTAATTTATGTTTCCTCAACGAAATTTTATTCTTACTACGCAAGGTACACTTTCACATATTAAATGGAACATAACGGCGCAGGTTTTCAAGTGAAACAAATTTTTTTAGCAAAATCCTGTAGACAATAAGAGTAATTTTCCACGATACTATTCACTGCTATCCCTCTCAAAAAAAATTGAAGGATTGCCACCACTTCCAAGCGGTGAATTTGCGGAGATTTTATTTCTGTGAGTGTGTACTAAAACCATAACTAACTGATTTAATGTAGAGCTACCTTGGCTACTATGTAAGGAAATAGACACCGAGATTAAAACAAATCGCTGATAATAATGATGATGGTGACATAATTACACACATATATATCTATCTATCTATATATATATATATATATATATATATATATATATATATATATATATATATATATATATATATATATTTATTTATATATATATATATATATTATATATATATATATATATATATATATATATATATATATATATATAATATATATATATATATATATATATATTTATATATTCATATATATATATATATATATATATATATATATATATATATATATATATATATATATATATATATATATATATATATATATATATATATATATATATATATATATATTTATAATATTTATAATATTTATGATAAGGGATGTCGATCAAAAGTACAGAAAGACAATTTACACTTTTTTTTATACCATATGTCTAGCTTTCGGAACGTAGGACTGTCTACAATTCAGAACATACAAAAGTTATAAAAAAATATCTCAATTTATTTAAAATATTAACCTACAGAACGTGTTAAGAGTTTTCTTTCTTCTGGCTCTTAACACGTTCTGTAGGTTAATATTTTAAATTAATTTAGATATTTAGACAATTTTTGTATGTTCTCAAACATGTACTTACCTATCAATATATAATATAGAAGGGTAGTCTTGACTG
>JARQZK010000842.1:90000-92500 GCA_030704885.1 Cynegetis impunctata
GTTTTCTTAGCAACTGTGCATAGCAGCGCGTGCAATATGAATCATTTATTCGTTTTCCTTTTAGTCTATGATGCGATCTTTGTGACATGTTATTTGATATAAATTGAATATCATTCATATTTTTACAACTGATTTCGAAAAATTTAAAATCAAGCTCCCGATGAAGTATAGGTACTTAGGAACAAATGTAAGTTAGCAATGTTTGTGTATTATGAACACAAATTTCAATTTATGAATTTATATTCCAGGTTGCATTAATTATGGGCATGATGGGTGCATGCAGAAGAAATGAATTACATCAGATGAAAATCTCAAATTTGAATGACTTGAATGGAGCTATTTTGGTGACGATACCAAACACTAAAACCAGAATTGTTCGAAATTTTATTATAACCGGTCAGTATTATAAAATTTTCAAAAAATATGTTAACCTTCAGCACGCTAAATGTCAATAATCCCTGTTGTTTTATATGGAAAGTTAAGGTATGACTAACACAAACTGTTGAGTCTGAATCCAGTTATTACTTGTAATCAATTTATGATTTGGATTTTAAAATATTTAATAATAAGGTAATGTTCTATTCAACTTGTACTTATTTATTCCTCACTTTAAGTGGTACATAAAGCAGTCGAAGAAAAAGAAGGTATGGTATGAAATTCGCACGAAATAGCTTTGTTGCACTAGAATGATTAGCAACACTCTCTTACGGTGTCGCGAACTTTCATTCTCGTGCAAAATATGCTATAGTTCCTGCTCGTTTAATAATATACTATTTTAGCAATTAGTGAGTTCCATCTACGAATAGTATTGACTCAAAATGCAAGTTATAAATGAAATAATTTATATATATATATATATATATATATATATATATATATATATATATATATATATATATATATATATATATATATATATATATATATATATATATATACCGTAAAATGGGCAAAAATGATAATTTTCTTTCTCTTTCCAACTTTAGTTTCATACTAAACGCAATTATCGTAAAGAATACATAAGCAAGTGTACTTACAGTATATAAATCACTCAACTATAATAAAATCCAAAAATAGTTTCAATTTTTGCCTTTATAATGATAATAGCAACTGATCAATTTCACACATACAGTGGGGTCAAATTGATCACGTGGATTTAAATGCATAGAAATAAAGTACAAACACTAGGAGTGTTAACAATTTAACCCCGAATTTTGGCTACAAAAAAGTTATAATATAATTTCATGACAGGGGTTAAACTGATCAAACTCATGATTTTGGTGGAATATTGAATATTAATTGAGAAAAATAAACTAATAAAACACAACCATGATTAAGCAGAACACAGAAAACACATACGAAAATATAGAGAGGTAGTCAGCTACAGTTCATTAATGTCTACTACATTCTTGAAAAAATATGCTACTTGGCCGTCTAAGTGCCTCATTTCGGGATCGGGCAACACAACTATTGTTTGGCTATTACACCTGTATTCTTGAAATCTCTGCTACCACTTTATTTTTGAGGAAATAAAGAACCTTTTGATGCGATTGTTCAACACTTTATTGAAAGATGCTACGTGATACACTTTGTTTAATAAAATGATACACCGTGCTAATGAGTGAGAGATGTTTCGCTCTCTGAATATATATTATGAATGTGTCTTAAACGACTGTTTCTAATGGAATGCTCAAATATAAACCGTAAGGGCGCGCAGGGCTGTCTAATTTCAACGTACAGGGTTGCCACGACAATCATGAACTAATATTCTAACATTAAAGAGACTGAATCCTAAACAACTATTATGTCGGAGAAGTCAATTGAGAATAAATCATCTGCAACAACTTGAAAAATCTTCTTCCCCTCTACTAGAGATTTCATGCCTAATACTTCAATTTCGTCTTCGGAAATATTATGAACCATGGCAAAGTATCTATAGTTGCTTTTCTTCATTGAATCCCCTAATACTTTTACCAACAAAAATTTCCTTTTTCTGCATTATTTTCGTTTGGCGTCAGATATTCTACTTCTTCCTGGATGTCTTCGATTAATTCGTCGTCAGAATCATCGTTGGTCAGCGATTTAGGGGGACTAGATTGGCTATCTGAGTCTTCTTCAACAGGTGCATAGACACTACTTCTGGGTTCGACTACAAGCTTTTGCCTCCTCACATTTCGTCTGCTTTGTACAGCTGCAAATCTTTGCTATTGTAAGTCAGATGTTCGCAGACCATTATTGACAGTTTGGTCAGTTTCTTCAAGATTTGCTGATGGGATTTTTCTCAACATTACAGCGCTATTGGCGTTTTTCTTACATCTCTAGCAAGATCGTGCTTAGCAAGTACGGAAAGTCGTTTTTGGCAATGGAATACGAAAGCATATTAGCAGCTTTCCTTCTGGTTAGAACGCCTCTCTGAGCAATTTTGAAAGGTCGGAAAAACCCAACATCCTAAGGTTGGGTAATATGTGTCGAGTTCTTTGGCAGGCGTACAAATTGAATA
>JARQZK010000842.1:97500-127500 GCA_030704885.1 Cynegetis impunctata
TTTTTCATGAACCATCTCATATATATATATAACAAATTCAACATCACTACACCCAATTTCACATAATAAATTAGCCGCTTATCATAGTATGATTCAAAGGCTTTTCAAAATTCCGTTGTCCGAAGCTAATTTTCGAAAGGAATTGCATATAATTAAACAAATATCAGTAAGTAATGGTTATACACCCAATATGATTAACAGTCTCATTCAGAGCAAAAAATACGAAATGGTAATTTCAGAAGTTTACCCACTTATATCCGAGAAAAGTACAGTATTCAACAGTTTAATGTACTTCTTCCGAAAACGCGAAATCGTTTCTTCATAAACAAAATTTCAAAGTTTCATATAAAACCAACAGTAGCATTGGAAAATTGATTAAAAACAACAGATCGAAAATTCATAGAGATGAATGTACTGGTGTTTATAGACTCAACTGTAACGATTTTGAAAAATTCGATATATAACGTACAATTGGAAATTTCAAAACTCGAATACATGAACACCAACGAAGCTATATTAAGCAGAAAACTGACTCTAATTATGAGTGCCATCTTATTCAAGAAAACCATACCTTTAATTATAATTATAAAATATTACAGTTAGAAAATTGTCTCCACAAAACTGACTGTTGGGAATCCCTTATACATAAATAAATATAAAAATTCCGGAAATTTAGTTAACGGCCAGAGTGAAGTAAACCCTTCTCCTCTCATTAATATGTTCAATGTACCTACCAATAACTCTGAATGAATTGCTAAGTGTTTCTCTAGGAACCCCTCTGTTTTGTTCAATTTTTCGTATGAATAGATTGTTTTGTAATACCTACCATAATTCAGTACGAGATGAAGTCAATGTAATGACGAAATGCGTTTACTCAATAGATTTTTATTTCAACCTGTGAAAAGTAAGTTTTTTATTTCTTTATAAAGTTATAACAAAGTTTAATTACGAAAAGTATATATAAAATGTTGAATGGATAAACTCCTTTATTCTGAGTGCCAAAGTCTCTTCCATCATTAAAAAAAAAAGATTTAACTCATTTAATATTTCAATTTGAGGTAATGGGTGGAAATTATTGTAAAAAATAAAACGAAAATAAGACGAAAATCAATCATGTACCGTAAAGAAATTCCAGAGAATAATTTACATCGACGGCATCAAATTTCATGCACATTATACCTAATCAGTAGATGCGCAAATTCATAAAAATGAACCATCGTTATCTTTTAGCGATTCGGGGATTTGTCGACTGACTCACCTATATTTACTTTCTAGTATGAACTCAACGTTATTGGTAAGTGAGGAGACTACGGCTATATGCATTATTGATAAGCGAACCTATTACACGTTCTTTTTTAATTAATTTACTCACTTCAAGAAACATCTCTAATTATCTGGCTTCTCAAATCACACGCGATTCTTAGTATAAATAGAGATATATATTCCCTTCAATTTGAATATAAATTGAAGGAAACATATTAAATTTTCATTCCTTAAGCTGTTGATAGATTAATGTCTTCGATATAACAATTTACATTATCATGGAGCGAATTTGTGTCAGCTCGATTGAATTTCACATCAACTTGAAACTAGAACAAAAAACTTGTTGATTCGCTTTCACGGTTTAGCACTTTTGATAATTAATACCTAGGTATACGGGGTATACCTCTTCATTCTGTGTTTCTGCGTCTACTCGTAAATTCAGAATTACAGATTGACACATCTATTCATACATATATATATATATATATATATATATATATATATATATATATATATATATATATATAAATATATATATATATATATATATATATATATATATATATATATATATATATATATATATATATATATATATATATATATATATATATATATATATATATATCAGGGGCGGCTAGTCAAAGGAGGCTAAGGAGGCTAAGCCTCCTCAATAATATTCCGTGTATCACTAAAATATTATATTGAACAGTCAGCATTCAGCATATTCATATTAATCAAAATCATATTATTTTATGCACCTTACCTTCCTTTCGACCTACATTATATAAGATAAAAGGTATTTACATTTACTGCATTTCATTAATTTCAAGATTTGTGGCAACGCTATGGAGGCTTAGAAAGGTATATTCTCAACGTTCATTATGCCTGCCACAGAAAAGCAAACAACGGTGCAAATACTCCGAATGAATACTTCATTGCAATAGAAACGCAAAACACATGTAAATGGCAACACCGATAGGAACCCAGTCTCATACAATGTCGACCAATCACAACTATAGAATTTTGCGTGACATCGAGTGAATTCGTTGGAAAGCATTAATTGAATCGTAGTGTGATCGTAGTTACTAATGGCCAAAAACAGCAGCGTGTTCACTTCTATTGCTCGCGTATAGTTTTAAAATGAGTTTGGTTATTGAAGTTAATTTCAAAAATTTCAATGGTGACTTAGTGGAATATTTGTTATCTCATAACTTTAGTGCACTAAGTTATGAGGATAAAGTTTTGATAAAAACATTGTGGCCTACCCCTGAATTAAACAATTTGGTGCACCGTAACAGACAACAAAACCGCGGTTTTAAAACAAGGAATTATGAGAGACATCCTTGCCTAACCGGATCACAGGTAAAAAATAAATTATTTTGTTGGCAGTGTTTACTTTTTACTAGTGAAAATGTCTCTGTTTGGGGCCGCTTAGGATTTGAGGATTTAATTCTATACCTAGTTGAGAGTGAGGAATTTTTCACCGATAAAGTAACTTTAAATACAGCACGCGGATTGATATCTTACTTACAAGATAAGGAATTTATATATTTTTTAAACATCTTTAAATTAATTTTTGAACAAACAGAAATAGTTTTTCAAATCTTACAGCACAAGTTTTCAGATGTAATTTACTCACGAAATCGGCTCAAGTTTCTTTTGGAAAAAATTTCAGAATTTCGTGCACAAGTTTATTTTAAAAAACTATTTTCTGTATTTCAAACTCAATTTAGCCCAAAACGAAAGAAATTCAGTTACGCAGATATGGAGCTTCACTATAAGTAAATATTTTATGAAATTTTGGATACTATTAGGGGTCAAATAGAAATGAGGTTCTCTGATTTGAAAGAACTGCATTTCTTCGACTTACTCAATAAAAATTTGTTAACCGGATATTCGGCTAATTTTCCAGATAACCTTTCGGAAAATTTATGTCAAAAATACACTTTTTTTGATAAAGTGGCCATAAAAAGTGAACTGTGTGTTGTTTATAATGACAATGAAATTTTGGGGCATAATGAAAATCATGTGAGAACTATTAAATACCTTTTTGATAATGATTTGAATCAAGATTTACCCCAAGTTTATAAACTCTTATGTCTAATTGTTTCTATCCCGGTGACATCGGGTTCCGTAGAGCGCTCGTTTTCCACTCTTAAGAGAATTAAAACTTATTTACGAAATTCAATGAGCCAGGATCGTTTGAAAAATATTAGTTTGTTGTCTATTGAAAAGGAATTGGTAAAACTTTTGGCGAAAAACAAAAAATTTTATGAGGATATTATAGATCATTTTGCTAACGTTAAAGATCGCAGAATTCCGCTAATCTTCAAAAATATATAATAACTTTTTATTTGCTCTCACCAGCTGTTAACAAATTCGTTAAGTAGGTAGGTAGGTACCTATTTTGTGAAATAAAAAAAAATTTGATGAATAGATGAATTGATTAATTGGCTGAGAAGAGTTTTTGTGAATATTGTAAATAGGAGTTGTAGGTCTCAAGGTAGACACTCGAAAGTGAAAAAAAATTTTTTCCCAACAAATTAATAGCTTAGGGTGCTTGTTTTACTTTGATTTTCTTTACATTATAAGGCGGTTGACCTTGAAATCCTAAAAAATTTCGCATATGGTGTATTTTTTAACACCTCTTGTAGCCTCCTCAAACCAAAACCTCACGAGCCGCCACTGATATATATATATATATATATATATATATATATATATATATATATATATATATATATATATATATATATATATATATAATATATATATATATATATATATATATTTTTATATATATATTATATATATATATATATATATATATATATATATATATATATATATATATATATAGGTATATAATTATTCATTCGAATTGTTGTTGCCTGTAAACTATTTCTAATCTTTTGATAATTATTAGCAATAACAGGCTTGTTGGATATAAAAAACTGATTTTATTAAAAATTTTGACGTTTCATAAAAGATTATATATATATATATATATATATATATATATATATATATATATATATATATATATATATATTTAATATATATCTAATATATAAAATTCTCGTGTCACGGTGTTAGAAGTTAAACTCCAACAAAATGGCCCAACCGATTCTCATGAAATTTTGTGCGCATATCGGGTAGGTCTGACAATCGGCTAACATCTATTTTTCATCCCCCTAAATGTCAAGGGGGGCCCCAGCTCAATTTTATTTTGTTATTTTTCAGACAAAATTTTCTGTTCAATTTTTTTCTGATACAACATTCAAAAATACATACAACCCTAAATTTTCACCACTCTTCGATCAACCCCTATTTTTGATTTATTAAATATAAGCTTCAATTTTTGTACAAGATTTTTATTTTTATTTTGTCATGACTTAAAATATAAATATTCATATTACTCTCAATTCAATTTCAATTTTTGTTTAAATTTTATCCACAGATCCGCAATAGGGTTGCAAGATGGCAATCGAAAATAACAATAGTCTGTCTGAAAATAGGTCGTAATATATTTTTCATACCCCTAAGTGATTAGGGTGGTCCACCCCAAACATTTTTATAAATCTTTTGGACAAAATTTTTTATTTTTATTTTTTTATGATGTTGCATTAAAAAATACTTACAACTCTAAATTTTCACCCTTCTATCAACAACCCATATTTTTTAATAGCCATTTTAATAATTTAAACAACGTTTGCCGGGTCAGATAGATAGATAGTTACATAGATAGAAAGATAGATAACTATCTAGATAGATAAAAATAATTTATATGGCAGAACAACGTTTGCCGGGTCAGCTAGTATATATATATATATATATATATATATATATATATATATATATATATATATATATATATATATATATATATATATATATATATATATATATATATATATATGTGTGTGTGTGTGTGAAACTAGGACATTCATTTGAAACTAAGCAAACAAACCTTCTAGCGGAGCTGGTTACAAGAGTTCACGAAAGCATCGAAATATCTACATCTACCTTAGACAGTACTTGTTAGAAATGTTAACTTGTTTATCACAATCGATGAAAATTGATAGACAGACTGTTTCGCCCTCATTGGAGCTCATCAGTATCATCCATTCATCGAAAGTGATGACCAAACCAACATTTAAAACGGTCTTATATTTTCCTTCTAGTAACTCAATGGCATATAAATATGACACAGCGCCACCAGTCGGAAACAATTGAACCACATCTTTCAGATAGACGAAACATTTCGGCAACGAGAACTCGTACGTCCAGACATCCCAAGGTGGCTACTATATCTGCTAGGTAACCACGATATACGTGTTCCGTTAACACGGCGACCTATCTATATATATATATATATATATATATATATATATATATATATATATATATATATATATATATATATATATATATATATATAGAGTAATGTGGGGTAATATGGCAACATAAAATTCAATTGCTCGCATTCTAATAACCAACGCGCCTAGATGAAAGACGATGGCTGCACGTTAGAGCTTACACAATATATGTATCTGTCCAGAGTCATTGGTTGCTATATTCCCACACAGCAAAAGATTGTAAGTAAAAATGCGCAAAGATAGCCTGTTGCCATTTTACCCCATATCATCAGTAATATGGCATCATACGATAGGTAATATGGCAACCTGCTATTCTCTTAGGCTATTATACGAAATTTCAGAAAAACTTTCTTTCTTACAACACAACATATAGATATCATTATATCTTATGTCTTCAAAGCTATAGAGGTACTAAGTACTTGATCTGGAACACAATCTGCACAATATATGTTTGATGATGTACATATCTCGTGAACCCAATGATTATATTTCACACATTGCAGCCAATCACATTTTGGAGATTTTTGATCAAAATAGTATCCACGGGATTGTCCACAATATTCTGATTCATCAGAAAAAAAATGAGGCATAATACCCTATATTGCATCTTATGACAAATAAAATGAAAACACATATTTATTATGCCTATAACAGAGTGTTCAGCCAAAGAAAAGTAAGGTTATGAATCAATATTCAGCAAACTCCTATTAAAATTAACGAAATATACTTAGAACTTCCTTCGCGACTATATATAACTCAACATTAGAAAATATTTTACACGGTGGTTACCTTTATATTGACGTTATTCACTAACAAACTGATATATTGGATTTGTGAATGATTCACGCGTGTTTCCTATATGGCACTAATATGGCAGAAGGAATATTATTGCCAAATGTTGATTTGGAACTAAAATATCAAACTGCGTCGTATTACCAAGCGCGGCATATTCACCTCAATTTATATATATATATATATATATATATATATATATATATATATATAAATATATATATATATATATATATATATATATATATATATATATATATATATATATATATATATATATATATATATATGTTTCTTTTTTTTCTCGAAATCTACTTAAAATTTCCTTTAAAATGATGGTTCACACTCAACGTTTTTATTAATAGTTTTTTCAGTATTTCACGTTTTTGAAAATCACATATTTGGTTGTGCCTTTGACATGTGTGTAGGTGATATAAAAAGATATCATTTTTCATACCGTTGTTTGGGATGAGGAGTAAAGCTACCACTTGAATAGTTTTAAGAAGTTTTACAAAAGTATTTAAGTTGGAAATAGGACATATCCGATTTTAAAATTATTTGGGAAGAATAGACTATTAGACATAATACAATTTCTTCTCTTCAGTGCAATCAAAGCTACTGACAAAAATTAACATCACGTTTAGAGAATAATCCGCCAGAACCTAGCAAGATATAAAGACGAAATCAAATTATCGAAAGCATATTTTATGAAAGAGTTCACATAAAAATGTGTGAACTCTGTAGGACCAAAATTAACTCGTTGATTCCAGAAGAAATCAACCCATCGAGCATAAATTTGTTCGAATGAAAAGATAAAGCATGAACAAGGCAAATAGATAAGGATAATTTTCTCAAATTTATTTATAATTAACCAAACTTTGACAAATCATCACCCACTACAAACCAAGACAAAAATAATATGAAAGACACAAAATTACCAGGAACGATGAAAGTTCTTTTGTTACCTGTTATCTACTCAGGCAGTCAGGAACTCAGAAGAGACACTTGGACAGAGAATATCTAATAGCTGCTATTCTCTCAATGCCTCAGAGTTTGTTATATTCGATTATAATATGTTATTCATTCTGTTAATTGTCTTGGACATTATAATTATAATTATAAATATATATATATATATATATATATATATACATATATATATATATATATATATATATATATATATATATATATATATATATATATATATATATATATATATATATATATATATATATATATATATATATATATATGCCCGAGAGGAAATACTTTTTTAGTCTCAATTTTGAGGAAAAGAGCTATTCCTGATAAAAAATTTTGCTAGTTCGAAAACCACATCAAATAATATAATATAGTTTTCCAGAACCTGCTTCATTTTATATTCAATTCAATGAAGAGCCCTATGAATTTTTTCACTAAATTCAGAAATGTAATAATAATTCAGTGAGTGATTTTAGCGATATTTTTAGGTAACTGTCAACTTCAGTGAATAATTTCCAAATTATCATTCTTTTTCAACTTCACTAACTCTTCAATAAAGAATATATTTTGTGAAGTGGTATGGCATTGAAGCTGCTTCGTAAAAGTATGCAATTAATTTATTTGATGAAAAATACCGGAATATACCATTTACGAGGAATGGATTGAAAAAATTTATAAAGAAATTAGATACTCACTAGATTTTTATTACATTTCCCAACTTATAGTGCAAACATTAATAGGGTTTCACATGAAATTGAATATAAAATCAAAAAGATTTTGAAAAACTTTTTTATTTCATTTTATGCAGTTTTTGAACAAGCAAAACTTTTTATCAAGAACAACATTTTTCGCTTATGCAAAAATAAAAGAGCTTTCCTCTTGGGCACCTCATCCGTGGACACGCTGTATATATGAATATATATATATATATATATATATATATATATATATATATATATATATATATATATATATACACTAGCGGGACCCGTCGCGGCTTCGCCCGCGTATGCATATATGTATACGTATGAATTTATTAAGATATAGTTCATATTCGTAATTGGGAAAATTCATATTTTAATAATTTTTTTTTAAACACGTACTCGTGGCGCTTTATGGTTTTCGAGCATGGTGAAGACAATTAAAAAAAGGATAAAATTTATCAAATCATTTGTTTATTTGTATAAAAATCCAATTTGTTAACATGTATTAAATTAAAATTTTCAATATAAATAATAGCCAATAAAAAAAACAGACTCACTCCTTTTTCACCCCTAAATGATGGGATTTCAAAAAACTGAGAAACTACTTTCTAAAGTCAATTTTACTTAATATTTTCGTGAAAGAGCGGGATCACTAAGTCCATTATTTTGCGAGATTCAGCCAGAAATAGCCAATATACGAAAAACACATTTCACCCTCTTTCAACCCCTAAATGATACAACATCAAAAAATGCAGAAAATGGTTTTTTAAGAAAATTATAAGGAACATTGTAGTGGAAGAACGGAATCGCTAAGTCGATTATTTTGCCGGTAATAGCCAATATAAAAAAAACAGACTTACCCCTTTTGCACCCCTAAATGATGGAATTTCAAAAAACTGAGAAACTACTTTCTAGAGTTAATTTTACTTAACATTTTCGTGGAAGAGCAGGATCGCTAAGTCCATTATTTTGCGAGAAACATCAAAAAACACGTTTTACCCTTTTTCAACCCCTTTACGGCGGAATTTTAAAAAACCCCGTCTTAGTGGGAATCTACATGATCAGACTTAACTTTCCACCAAATTTCAGAAATTTATAAAATATGGTTTCTGCTGTAGACTGGATTCAATTTTTCGGCTTGTATTATATATATATATAGATATATATATATGTATATATATATATATATATATATATATATATATATATATATATATATATATATATATATATATATATATATATATATATATATATATATTGTTGAATGATATTTTGCGGATGCCCTGGTGAAATTTGTTTTGATATTTATTTGAAAAAAAAAATTTTCAATTAAACAATTGGCAAATGTAGGGGAGACCGGTGTCAATTGTATAACAGGTGTCGAAAGTAACATGGCCGATAACAACCACATCTCTATGCATTTTAGTAAAACACGAGTGACAAATAGAGCAGAGAGCTATTCGGTAGTATGTCATTCAATTAGTTTGACCGTTACGATAACGCCGGCCGTTCAGTAGACGAATTTTTTATATTTTTATAAAACGCTGTGAAAGTGAATATCCGAGGTGCCACAAATTGTTTTCTCAAGCTTGAAGTCTTTATAGTAACTATATTTCAAGGTAAGGGTTGGCTTCATTATAGTTTTAGCTTTATTTATCAGTGACTATTTGTTCACTGCTTCACATAAAAAATATAGAAATGTAATCAACATAATTCAAGGTTGTAAGGTGTCGATTGTAACACGTGCTAGGGTGTCGATTGTAACGTGTTACAATTGACATCTGTATTTACTTTTCTGATGAAATATTTTTTTACAGCTCACTCTGAAAAATGGTAAAACCCAGACCACGGAAGACCGAAAGGAACTGATACCTAAAATTATTTATGAAGAATCAGCTAAAAAAAAAGTGATTGATAATAATCAATCAGTTAGAAAAATCGCTAAAGAGTATGGAATGTGCCATGTTTCATTAAACCGTTTTGTGAATGCTGTACGTAATATAACGTGGACCGTAAAGTGGGGTACAATCCTCACAATAAAGTATTTAATGTAGAGCAAGAGTCACTACTTGTAAAATACTGTAAAAAAGCTGTCCATTTGTACTTTGGGCTCACTACGAAGGATCCCCGTAAATTAGCGCTTCAGTTTGCATTTGCTAACCGGCTCAATTATCCTCAAAAATGGAATGAAACTGAACAGGCTAGTGATGATTGGCTAGCAGCTTTCCTCAAAAGAAACCCTTCTCTAATACTTCGCACACCTCAAGCTACCAGCCTTACACGCGCCATGAATTTCAATCGAGAGAACTTTTCCAACTTTTTCGATAAACTAGCAATTGTATTGGAAAGACATTCTTGTGAACCACAGAATATTTATAATATTGATGAAACCGGTGTTTCCACAGTTCAAAAAACAAGCAAGGTAATAGCTAGAAAAGGAAACCAAGCAAGTTGTTCAGTGACATCCGAAGAGCGTGGAACACTCGTTACTCTGTGTGTGACTGTGAATGCAGTTAGTTATACAATTCCGCCAATGTTTGTATCCCCCCGAAAACACTTCAAGGATCATTTCATTAGAGATGGTCCTGTTGGATGTTTGCACAAACTGTAATTCTGATTCTGAAGGATAATGAAATCATTATATTATTATTCTTTTAGTTTTCATTATATTCTTTTTCTTTTAGTTTTCTGTATATTCTTATTCTTTAAATTTTTATGGAATAGGTAATATTTTTATAACTTTATGTGTAAAAAATAAATTTATTTTTGAAACTTCCTTGAATACCCTGTAACTATCCATGACTGTTACAATTGACACCACACTTGTTACAATTGACACCAAGTCGGTGTCAGTTGTAACAGTTGTCGAAGAATCCTTGAAAATCCATTAACTTGATAAAAACATCATTTTTGTGAGTTTTAATTTTTGAAGGCAATAGCCAATTAAGTTCATAATCTTATAGAAGTGAAATCATCTTTTCAAAAAGTAAGATTAATTTTTAAAAAATTATTAAGTAAATTTTGTTACAATTGATACCGGTCTCCCCTACACGATATTATAATGAATTTAAATGTTTCTGGTTATCAGCCCATTATCAGTATTGAAAAAATGTTTGATAATGGAGTAAATTGTAAAGTATTTGTTCATCAAATAAATGAATATATATATATATATATATATATATATATATATATATATATATATATATATATATATATACATATACATATATTTATATATATATATATATATATATATATATATATATATATATATATATATATATATATATATATATATTATATATATATATATATATATATATATATATATATATATATATTGATTTTTCTCGCCTGTGTTTTTAGTTATATATCGTTCATTAGCAATAACATGCCTTAGTCGGAAAACCGATCGTATTAACAAGTTGACGTTTCGTGACGAAACGTCAGAACACCCATTCACTCCAAGATTTATCAAAGAAGTAATTTTGACCAAAATATAAATATTTTCCTTTTTATCACTACATTGAAGAAGTTGACATTTCATAAACGCTAAAGCAGAAATTTATTCAATCAGATCTACTTTGCATAACTGAATTTATTTATTCACTACCAATCCAATAAATTATTTTGAACACTCAATTAATCTGTCAACACTACACGGTGGAGCAGACAAAATGAAAATTTGTCTACCAATCCCTAAAAAGCCGTAAAGTAATGAAAATATCGACAACCAATCATGTAACCCGTTTAAATTAAGCAAGGAAAAGAGCCAGTCATGCCACGGTATTTTTTCGAATTCGATGGAGCAATATATAGTAGACCAAGTCGCAGGTGAATTAATTTCGTAACAGGACTATGTCTTGCTTCGGTTGTTCAACTGTACGAAGTACGGAGCTGCTATGTAATTTTCGATATACATGCACACCCACAAACTCCGCATTATAACAGTATGAAACGAAAGTTTGAAAGTAGGTATACCCTGCCGTTATATCCAAGACACATGATATCAAAATGAAATGGAGGAACTGAGTTGGAATATTGGAAGTAGTGTAAGAGTAGTCGACAAGTAATTGGAAATAAGAATTATAAGAATAAGAAATATAATTTAAAAATAGATGTATATATAAAAGAGTTATATTGATTATAATTGTTTGACAATAATTTATATCAGTCCAAATATGATTCATGGAATTGATGAAATGTTGAAAACTTTACAAAACGGTCCAAAATAAAAATTTGCCTAGTGAAAATATCTCAACAACAAAATAAAACACAAATCATTTGATTATTTTAATTGCTAAATGAAAGAACAGTAGAGCACCGTCACTGCCATTATTTGCCCTCATTCTTGATATTTTTGAATATGAATTATTAACCGAACAATTCAATTCAAAGGTACTGAAGAGATGCACAAAGATTTATTTCCCGAAATTAATGTTTTACATTTAATTCGCATCGGTGATGAAAAACATTATAAATTTTCAGCTATCTGACTGAATTTGGACTAGTTGTAGAGATGGAAAATCCTCAAAAATGCTTGAAATTTCAACATAGGGGAAGGAGGGGCATGACCGTATATCTAAGGAAAAATTGAAATTATAAAACGTGTAATACTTTTTTTATTAGAATAAACTTTGCAATGCCTTATGAAACTAGGTCGTAATATAGAAAAATAAAAACTTAATACATTTTGAAATATTAGAAAATTAACATAAAGTATGCTAAATCCGGTTGTGCCCCATACTATGGGGCAAAAGCGGATGTCATCGGGGGCAAAACCGCATATTCGACTAAATGTTCTAGCCATTGGACAAAAATTTCTGTTTGCATCCATCCATTTAGTTGGCATGCTGCGATTGTTCCATGTGGAGATCCAGTTAAAAGTTCGCTCTTCATTCTGACTCTTGGGAACACAAGAAGCGGAGGAATATAGTGCCCTGCAGCAGACAAGCACAGCTCTACTGTCACTAACTGACCCCTTTCAGCTGAAGTTAGGCTGCCTACTTGCCTTAAGGCAATAACCTTTGATTGGGTTTTCGGTACGGTCCAACTTCATCAACATTGTAAATGTTACTCGCTTGAAACTTATATCGATCCATAAGACTTTCTAACAAATCGAAAAATTTACCAACAGAAACTTCATTAAACCCCATGGCTCTTGCACCAGAAGTTGCCTCTGGTTTCCTTAAAGACAAATCTAGTTGTCTTAAGAAAAAAACCTTTCAACCAGTTTGAGCCCGCAAGTTTTTTGGGTATTGAAGTTGTGCTGCAATTTGTTTCTTGTGGCTAACTGATAAGCCAGTCGTCTTAATTCTGTCGTTGTTAAGCCAAAAAGTCGCAGTTCCATATCTTTGACATATGCTACCAACTCGTCTTCTTGCTCCTTTGTAAAGACACACTTAAAATGACCCATTCCTGAAAAAAATAAAGATAGATTAGTCTCTCAAAGTTAATTTTATCAAATTCAGTAAATAAGTATGTAAAAAAAATTAGGTAACCTTTTCTTGCAGCAGCCTCGACTGAAGCACCAGATTTTTGCTTTTTTTACTCTATCCACCAACGTAGATCGAGGCACACCAAACGAATCAGCAGCTTTCTGGTACTCCATTATTCCAGAGATAACTGCTTCAATGGCATCCTGCATAGACTCGTTCGTCCAACCTTGGCGTTCCGTTTTTCTTTTATATGTTCTTACAATTTTTTCTAGAAAGAACGTAATAATTAATCAAGGGGCAAAACCGACTGCGTGGGGTAAAACCGGATAGCGTCCGATTATGCCCCGTCCGATTTTGCCCCGAAGGTAGATCAAGTAAACAATCCAACATAACCCAAAAATAGAAAATTGTAGAATCACACTTAAGGCTTATTTAGGAAGCATGAAAGTTAGTCTACAACGCCATACAAAAAAATTAAAAATAATACACATAGTAAAGTATTGGCTAACCGAAAAGTAGGTAAAATAAGATCACGTACCTTAAATTGGATGACAAAACAATTGCACTATAAATCGCAGCACGCATCACCTTTAAAAACCGTTTACCATGTGTCGATAAGGTCAAGAGAAAAGCGCGAAACGAGTTAGTGCCGACAGGCGGTGCTTTTAGGAAGTAGAGGGGGTGTACGGTTCTACCCCGCTATGCGGTTATGCCCCTCATTCCCTTACATATTACGGCGGTATAAGAGAAATCAAGTGAAACCTCCAGTTTGCACTTTGAAAACATCGAATCAATTCACGTATCAAAATCCAACCCTCTTATTTATTCAGCAAAAGTTTTGGAGTAGAACAAAAGCTCAAAAACCATGGAAAAACATGAAATGTTCACACTAAAATGGCGGCGGTTGACCAATACAGTTTCAATTATCTAACTCGATCTTGATGAGCTATGGATTTCCGAAATTCTTCAAACACCACGAAAAAAAAGGAAAACTCTACATAAAAATAATGGTGGTGAGGTCAAAGAGTTTATACCATCAGAAGGCACATCCTTAATAATAAACTCAAATCACGCAGGAATATGTAAACCTCTAAATTCATTTGAGAGGAGTTTGGGGGTGCAAAAATGCTCCAAAAACAATGAACCCTCCAAAGAGCCCAAGCAGAAAAAATTTAATATATTTTGTAGATAATCAATTTCCAGATTTTTTGCCACCGGTTTGAGAATTTTCCGCCCATACGCCTCCCTACCTTGTATTGCGTAGAAATGGCAAATGACAAAATTCTGACAGTATCTACTCAAATTTTGATTGTTTGATAAACCTCTACAGTAGTAGAGCTCCGTAAATAAGGTAGAATTTTTATGAATATTCAACATGATTCAACTACAACATCGAAGCTTCCTTGAGGAATTTTAATATAATTTCGAAATCAATTGAACTACAGATTTTCTCTGTTAATACATAAATTTGCTTGAAATAGGAATGCATTTTCAATTTTATTATTCCGGTTCTATATTGTATTTATATTTATCCTTATCAGGAGTTAGGAATACTTATATATTTCTAATTTATTATATCTTTTGAGTTCAAAAACGAATTGTTATCTCAAGAAGAGTTACGAAAGACCTTAAAAAGCACGATAAATATTTTTACATATAAATGACGACGGTGGGAAAAACCCTTTAATATTTCTATATATATATATATATATATATATATATATATATATATATATATATATATATATATATATATATATATATATATATATATATATATATATATATATATATATATATATATATATATATATATATATATATATATATATATATATATATATATATATAATCTCTTGATAATTATTAGCAATAACAGGCTTGTTGAATCTTAAAAAACTCGATTTTATTAAAAAGTTGACGTTTCGCCACGACATTCGTGGCTTTATCAAAACTATTGAAAAAATTGAAATTTCTTTGACATTTATTGATTTGAAAAATTTGAAAAGAAACATACTACTATGTTTCACTAAAATTTTTTCGGCTGTGGCCGTTCTTTGTTATTTATTACGTGCTATTCAGTCCAATATTAACATTCAAATTTGTTATTATTAGATGGTAAGGGAAACCACAGAAACCTTTACCCACGTAATGTTCGAAGTAGATTCAAATTATTTTGATTTTGAAAAGTCAAAGAATATGGTACTATTTATCTTTTTTTCAAAAATTTCTCATTGCGGCTGTGGCCGTCTTCAGTTATTAATTACGTGCTATTTAGTCCAATATCAATAGACAGGTCTGTTGATATTAGATGGAAAGGGAACCACAGAAACCTTCACCCACGTAATGTTCAAAATAGGTTTAATATATTTGATTGTTGTCTTCAAAAAGACATTACTTGTGATTTTGGAGATCACATGTTCTAAACTATACTTTCTTTCTAGAAAAATTGAAAATTCTAGATGTTTAGATTTTGTCTAAGAAGATGAGTTGTTGTGGTAAGAGTGTGTTTGTTGAATTATTTTGTTTTGATTTATATTGTTTCTTAAAAAAATTAAAGAATTAACTCTGCGTATATTGAACTCAAATGTTTGATATCTGTTCTATCATTTACGACTTCATTTAAATTTTTTTGAATATGTAACATTTCTAAAATTTCTCTGCGTTCTTGATCTTTTTCTATTTCTAAAATTTGTGCTATTAAAGTTGAAAGTATGATTCTCATTGTTTTTATGTTTTATTAGTGCTGTGGTTTGTGTTCTGGTATATTTGTGTGCTTTTAATCTTTCTTCTAAATTTTGAAAAGTTTGTCCTATATATGATTTATTACAATTATTACAGGGTATTCTATAAATTACATGAGATTTTTGCAGAAGAGGTGCTTTACTTTTTAATTTAGATTATATTTGTTTAATTTGATTTTGTGCGGTGTGGGCTACTTTAATATCGTGTGGATTTAAAATTTGTGAAATTTTATTACTTAAATGAGGAATATATGGAAGAGGAATATATTTTCTGTTAATATTTTCTTTTTTTGATGTTTCTAATGTGTTGTACAGTTTATGAATTCTATTTTTAGTGATTTTCTGTATAAGTTTTATTGGGTAATCGTTTTTTATGAGTAATTTATGGACATCTTGTAAAGTTTCATGTCTGTGTGTAGGTGAAGTAAGTTTAAGTGCTTTGTCTATATATTCGATTATTAAACACTTTTTTTGTGACAAAACATTAAACTACAACAGTACACATCATTTGTCACAAAAAAAGAGTTTAATAATCGGATATATAGACAAAGCACTTAAACTTACTTCACCTACACACAGACATGAAACATTACAAGATGTCCATAAATTACTCATAAAAAACGATTACCCAATAAAACTTATACAGAAAATCACTAAAAATAGAATTCATAAACTGTACAACACATTAGAAACATCAAAAAAAGAAAATATTAACAAAAGATATATTCCTCTTCCATATATTCCTCATTTAAGTAATAAAATTTCACAAATTTTAAATCCACACGATATTAAAGTAGCTCACACCGCACAAAATCAAATTAAGCAAATATATTCTAAATTAAAAAGTAAAACACCTCTTCTGCAAAAATCTCATGTGGTTTATATTATACCCTGTAATAATTGTAATAAATCATAAATAGGACAAACTTTTCAAAATTTAGAAGAAAGATTAAAAGCACACAAATATACCAGAACACAAACCACAGCACTAATAAAACATAAAAACAATGAGAATCATATTTTCAACTTTAATAGCACAAAAATTTTAGAAATAGAAAAAGATCAAAAACGCAGAGAAATTTTAGAAATGTTACATAGTCAAAAAAATGTAAATGAAGTCGTAAATGATAGAACAGATATCAAACATTTGAGTTCAATATACGCAGAGTTAATTCTTTAATTTTTCTAAGAAACAATATAAATCAAAACAAAATAATTCAACAAACACACTCTTACCACAACAACTCATCTTCTTAGACAAAATCTAAACATCTAGAATTTTCAATTTTTCTAGAAAGAAAGTATAGTTTAGAACATGTGATCTCCAAAATCACAAGTAATGTCTTTACAAAGACAACAATCAAATATTTTAAACCTATTTTGTACATTACGTGGGTGAAGGTTTCTGTGGTTCCCTTTCCATCTAATATCAACAGACCTGTCTGTTGATATTGGACTAAATAGCACGTAATTAATAACTGAAGACGGCCACAGCCGCAATGAGAAATTTTTGAAAAAAAGATAAATAGTACCCTATTCTTTGACTTTTCAAAATCAAAATAATTTGAACCTATTTCGAACATTACGTGGGTAAAGGTTTCTGTGGTTTCCCTTACCATCTAATAATAACAAATTTGAATGTTAATATTGGACTGAATAGCACGTAATAAATAACAAAGAACGGCCACAGCCGAAAAAAATTTAGTGAAACATAGTAGTATGTTTCTTTTCAAATTTTTCAAATCAATAAATGCCAAAGAAATTTCAATTTTTTCAAAAGTTTTGATAAAGCCACGAATGTCGTGGCGAAACGTCAACTTTTTAATAAAATCGAGTTTTTTGAGATTCAACAAGCCTGTTATTGCTTATAATTATCAAGAGATTAGAAATAGTTCACAGGCAACAATAATTCGAATAAATATATATATATATATATACATATATATATATATATATATATATATATATATATATATATATATATATATATATAATATATTTATTCAATAAATGAATAACTGGAATTCACACAACACGAAATATTTCAGAAAGAGCCATATACGATAGGAAGAAATAATTTATGTTAATAAATCTAGAAATATCATTTAAGTTTTGATGTTTCATCAAAATCTTCGACAGTAATGTGAAGTTCTCTCCTTTAAAATATAACTAATATAATTATTCAGTCAATACATGCAAAATATTTTCAAAAAAATAGATAAAAAACTCATGGTCATTAGATCTACTAACGACGTGATTTTGCAGTATCTTTGAGTTTTACCATAATGCAATCATTATTAAGAATGAATTTACTGACAAGGTTCATATTTAGTTCATGTTACAGTAATAATAAAATATTATTTTCTTATTTTTTTTCATTTCATTACATTCAAATGTTGTTAGTTTATTCCATTGTGCCTGCTATATGATATTTTGTGGGCCATTTGATGGTTTCTTCTTGAAATTGCTTATAAAACTACATCTTTGAATATTTTTAAATAATTGTTAGGTAATTTAGTAACGATAGTATATCTATTATTTATGAAAAACAGTCAGTTGGTTGCCGCGGCTAGCTTTCCAAATGAACATGGTAACAGGCCAACAGTAAATGGAGACATGCAGACTGATTATTTGTGGCCACAATTAGACTATGTCGACTTCGACGGGCAGCAGGATGCTGTAACATGCCACAAGCCACAACAGCCATGAAACTATCGATCTTTAGCACACTCAGTTTGGAACTGTGTTATCAGTCGTTTTGGAAACATTAATTAGCCATCGCGCAAATGCAATATGTAGTCGTTGGACTTTTCTTGTGCGGATATGTCAAGGGCCATTGTCTCTTTAAACATCTATGAACAATTGACGCACTGTTCCTCACATACAGCCACAAACAATCGAAAATGCCCTACAAAATTGGATGAAAAGGATGGCTACTGTCAAGCTAGCCGCGGGGGTCATTTAACTGAAATTATAATCCATATATAATCGGAAGATATACTTTGTCAAATAAAGCAATAATCATTAAAAAATATTCAATGGTGTAATTTTAATATAAATTTCAAAAAGAAATCATCAGATTACGATATATATATATATATATATATATATATATATATATATATATATATATATATATATATATATATATATATATATATATATATATATATATATATATCAAATGTGGTGTCGTTAGATATCCGGTTGAAATAAAATTTTCCACTGGATGTCTAACGACATTACTCGTCTTCTATCAAATAGACAATACCAGATCTTCTGAGAAAAATTAAGTTTTCATGTGAAGTGAATCACTCTCGTACTTAGAAATGAATAAAATTTGAAAACATTTACGATCGTAGCACATATTTTTAAATGAACTACATCTGAAATAGAATATTCATAAATTGTTTATCGCCATACTCCTCGAATAACTCAGATATTTTACCGTTAGTAATTAGAAAAAATTCACATATAAATTACAGAATCGAGTTAGGAATGATATATCAAATCATTTTGGATATTTCCTAAACGTATTCTGCCCTACCAGTATTTCATTATAGTGCTTATTTAGTGATATTTAATTCAGATAGAATTGACTGCATGAAATTTCAAAGAGAAGAAATAATAGCCGCTGTATATCATTCATGAAGTATACTTAAATTTTTGTTCCTAGGAACTTTTTCACGGAAATAGTTTTAAAATATTTATAGACATGCAATGCAGCAAAAATTGTTAATAAATGTCTACGCTCATCTCAACAAGTTAGATCAAATAATCACGAGAGGAAATCGATCATCGAGTTCTTCTCTATATATATATATATATATATATATATAGATATATATATATATATATATATATATATATATATATAAACTAATATTGAAGTTTCGCTTATCACTTGGTGAAACATGATTAAATACTGATATTTAAAATAAAAACACTTGGCTTTAAGTTTCACAAATATATTGAATAAAAATTAACAATTACATTAGTCAACTAGTTTCGGGTTATGGGCCCATTATCAAGACTTGATAATGGGCCCATAACCCGAAACTAGTTGACTAATGTAATTGTTAATTTTTATTCAATATATTTGTGAAACTTAAAGCCAAGTGTTTTTATTTTAAATATCAGTATATATATATATATATATATATATATATATATATATATATATATATATATATATATATATATATATATATATATTTATATATATATATATATATATATATATATATATATATATATATATATATATATATATATATATATATATATATGAATGAAAATTATTTTCCGCATTGAAATTTCTAAATTACTTATATATTTTTTTACGTACGAGCGATCTAATTATATATAAAAAAACATCAATAGGTTTATAAATACTTAAAAGCAAAGAAACAGCTCTAGTCACCATAGAAGACAAACCAACATGACTTGCAATTGTTAACTATCGAGGATAATTTCGAAAAATAAGAAATTCAGTGAAAATACACGAACAAAAGTCATATCATCCGAAAAAATTATTCAATCAATTATATTTCGTGGATGATTTTCCAATTTTCAACATTTCATGTTGATATTTGAAAGTATTTGAGATTGTTGGTTTGTTTTCTCTTGTGACTTCACACTTGAGCAGATGCATTTTACTAATGTATATGTAGCTGATGATGCTGTTATAGACAGACAAAACGGAAGACCTGAATTAAAAATTTATATTTTAGGAATTTGAAGAAGGAATATTTATTGGATTTACCAAGCATATATATATATATATATATATATATATATATATATATATATATATATATATATATATATATATATATATATATATATATATATATATATATATATATAAGAGGAGGGTAGTCGGTGACTAGTTTAGAGGAAAACTATTTGTAGGGACTGCATCAATGTAAAAGGAAACTCTTTGAAGTTTTTCCAAGCTTTCGGAATCGTTTATTCCATCATCAGGGAGAATCTATCGTGAGGATGATTACATATATGTTGATAATACGATATAAGAAACATTGAGAATGAAGCTATTTATTAAATAATAATTAAAAAAGTTGATACATTTTTGAAGTTATAATTAAATTTCTGAACGAAATGACAAATCGGTGTCACTCATTTTTTTATTTTTTTATTTTCAAATTGAAGTTCGACATTATTTCGTTACGTTGAATTAATTTGATTTAGTGTTATTTTATATCGAGTGAAAGTTAAAAAGAATAAATTTCACTCAAATGGCATATATCTGTTTTTTTATTGATGGATTTATTGTCTTGATAAATAAAGGCCACCTCTAAGAAAGATCTTTTTGAAAGATGTGATTCTCTTGCAGGAACATTTGTTGAAAGGTAGTTCATCTGGTGGTCACAATCATTGACATGTTTAGCTAAAGCACATCTCTCAGGGTGTAATCTACTATCACTCTTATGAGAAGTGATTCTGTCTTTTAATAGAATATTATAAATATATATTTATAATATATATATATATATATATATATATATATATATATATATATATATATATATATATATATATATATATATATATATATATATATATATATGATACCAACAAAATGCTCTGACAAATAAAGTTATAACTATACATAAAAAAATTAATGTTATCATTAGAGATTAGTCTTGTGGTTAACGCAATTATGAGCACTTTTTTTTATGAAACTGTTGTTGAAAAACTTGTTTTGTATTCTCTGGATTTATATATATATATATATATATATATATATATATATATATATATATATATATATATATATATATATATATATATATATATATATATATATATTTATATATTTATATATATATATATATATATATATATATATATATATATATATATATATTTATATATATTTTATATATATATATATATATATATATATATATATATATATATATATATATATATATATATATATATATATATATATATATATATATATTTGATACCGACAACTTGCTCTGACAAATAATGTTATAACTACACATAAAAAAACTAATGTTATCATTAGAGATGAGTCTTGTGCTTAACACAATTATGTGCACTTTTGTTTATGAAACTGTTGTTGAAAAACTTGTTTTGTATTCTGAAATATGTTTATAGCCATTATGATGGTTAAAGTGCTCCAGTACGTTATCCCTCCATTGTTGTCCATTATACCTATTGTCTGACTATTAATTTTGTTAAGTAAAGCTTTATTTATTTCAATACATATATCAGACGGGTTCCATAGGCAATACAAAATTAGGTGAGTTTGTCGCGCGTTGAATTTCATCCTACTCTAAAATTCTCTGTTATTCAAAGAATCTGAGTAAAATCACCATTGATTCAAAGTTCTAAACGAATGCCTAATTCTGTATCCAGAAATATGTTTGAACCCTACTTATACAAATTGGACAAAATGATGGGTTTTCTTGATTGGATTTTTAACTTAAATTTTTATTATGCCCTTGTCTTTTTACCAAATTTTAATACTAAGATATAATATGAGTCTATTATATTCAAAGTTTTTCTTTTATTTTTAATAGAAGCACCTAATTTAAGCTTGCTGGTAGACGAAGATATGAAATTGTCCTCTTCAAAAATAATAATTTTCAACCGAAACCGATTATAGTGTCGTTCAACAACATTTTAACATATAGTTAAATTTTAAATCTCATGAATATGGTGGAGGAATGCAAATTTTGATATGCTAAGCAGACGAGTTTAAACAGGATCGTAGTTATTGATTCGGTAACGTTCATCTTGAATATGGGTATACAGATATTGTATGTTGTTCAGATATAATACTACTCTCTACTCATACATGAGAATTACGTTAATATATAATATAAAATTAGATACTATAGTAGAAAAGGCGGAGAAATTACACTATGCATGAAGCAATCGGTCCACAAATCAAAAAGAAGAAAGTAGAGAGATGAAAATGAAACTATATAACTCAATTTTCACATATGACTCAGACTTACCTATAGATATTGTCCAAAAAGGACAAAAGCAAAATTGGAGCAGCTTTGATGAAGTATTTGTGAGAAGTAACAAAGAGGCAAAATTAAAAATGTACTTCTGAAAGAGGGATTAAACATTGAATCCAAAGAAGAAATCATAGAAAAAAACAATTTGGACCATGGGATCATTTAAGAGAATTTACAAAAGTGAAGTGCCAGGTACAAAGAAAAATATTGAGAAATTGTCACAAAATATAAAGAACTAGCGAATTTTCATAGAGAATTGAGCAGATTCCCTCGAAAAATAGAAAAATTACCCATGCACTCTATGTGTAGAGTATATATATATATATATATATATATATATATATATATATATATATATATATATATATATATATATATATATATATATATATATATATATATATATATATATATATATATATATATATATATATATATATATATATATATATATATATATATATCAATACTCATGGCGTATTTCACAGGTAACTACAGGTTATAGTTTCAAGGTAGCTGACATTTTCATTCAAACTCCATTTTCAAAGTTATACCGTTGATAATCTTTGAACGAAATTCCTATAAATCACAAAAATTTATTTTATTTTATAGCAATAACACCTATTGGAAAAACAGTTTTGAAATAATCTTGCGTAATGTATAATGCATATATTAGTTATAACTATTGGGTATTTTCTTGTGAAAAATATCAACTATTGAAGTAGAAGATATTTGGAATACACGATTATTTCATCGTATAAATGGGACTGATTCGGCTCTGTCTTCTTTTACCGTGTCGTTCTAGTCAAGACGTAAAATTGTAAACGGAAAAAAATAGAATCGAGCGCACGTTTAAACGTCAAAATCACCATAATTCAGTTAAAATCGATTACAAAACACGGTGTTTGATATCGAATCGCAATTAATATCAAACGTGTGGTTAAAATCGGCCAGACAATGGCCGCCTGCCTTGCTGAACTCATGCTTCGGTTCTGTCGACGAAATTACGTTGTTGTTTATACTATATTATAATGCATTCTGTTAAGGAATAATTGTAGTATTTTAGTTCCCTTGTTTTCTCGTGTTTTCAGGATGCTAAATGATCATCGGACCTAAAATTTATTACTTTTTGGTAATTTGATGTTTTTAATAATTCAATGCATATCCTTGCTATTATCTTATTTAAATAGACTTTACTTTAGTGGATTTAAATTATGAAGTATCGCCACAAGTATTTTCATTATACAGTTGATTAAAATGAAAAATTTGAAGATGAGTTTTATTGAAGTACTTAGATATTTATGAAAGCGTCAATACTACAAATTGTTCAAAACACTTATGAGCTATTTGAAACAAGGAAGATTTGAGTACCTATTTCAAAATGAGATATTTGGATATGATAGCCAGTAATGATATTTGAAAATTTGTATAACCCTTACATTCATTATATGAAATTCTCATATGGGTTGACGGTTTCAATGGTTACTACCTACTGAAGATTGATGAGAATATTTGAACTTATCAGAGTATCTTACTTCAAAAATGCTGACTTAATAAGATTATTTTTCTTCGCATACTCAGCTTATAGGGTAACATATTTGAAGGTAATAATATTAATATTAGAAAAATCCTTCCTTCGACTACGAAAAACTTATCGCTTTATTACAGTGATTATACATATCGACAGTTCTAGCCCCTGACTATATTCAATAAATGAAGTGGTATTAGAGAAAAAAGAAATCTGGAAGGAATGTAAATGCGTTGAAAAGTATTTTAAAAATTAGGTTGAGAGGATAACAATAAGAGTTAAATATCGTTGCTAAAACAATTTTCTGATGAAGAATCGAATACTGATAGTAGAAAATATACAGCATTTTTGATGAAAATGTATGTTTTTTACTGAATTACTTATCACTTTATATATATATATATATATATATATATATATATATATATATATATATATATATATATATATATATATATATATATATACCGTAGAACGGGGCTAAATTGGAAATGCGGGGATATTTTAGAATTCATAACCTGTAACTTCATCTGGATATCCTGTTTAGGTACAACACAATTCCGCGTAAATCACACTGTATTAGTATAGTACATAACATTACTTATTCAGACTTTAGATGATTTCAGTATTCGTAGGCGTGGTAATGGTCTGTCAGACATTGAAAGTGAAGCGGAAAATCAACCAATATTTGAGCCTGTCACACTTTCAGTGCTAGTGCGTCGTGGGTGAGAGTTATAGCAGTTAAGTTTTATATAAAAAATGGTGTTGATGTTAGTATCATTGTGCAAACAAGTTATAAACATTATGCTACCCCAAAATTTTCTATAGTCCTTTTTGAAGATCGGGGCTATTCTGGATGGCGTTTTTATAATCATTCCAAAATATCCCCGGTCTTCTAAAATCACCCCATTCTTTAAATTATCAATGCTATATACCTTTTATTATTCTTGATTTAAAATTGTATGTTTTCCAATTTAACCCCATATACGAGGTAACTATAATTAATGCGTTATTCTTACCGATTCTAAAATATCCCCGACCCACGAGGCTATTTTAGACGGGCCTAAAACAATTTTTGTTCAGCACCCTGTAGGAATGGGGACCTATTTATCATAGAATAATATTTGGTCGTATAGGTTTATATACGACCCAAATATCCAAAAAGCATATCAAAATGGATTATTTTTAATTACTCTTTCTGCAATATTAAAAATAATGAAAAAAAAGTCTACAATGTTCTACGGTATATATATATATATATATATATATATATTTGTATATATATATATATATATATATATATATATATATATATATAAATATATATATATATATATATATATATATATATATTTATATATATATATATATATATATATATATATATATATATATATATATATATATATATATTGTTTCTATGATTGAGCAATAGATATGGAGATTGCTTCTTTGGATATTTCAGTTTGCCTACTTCTCCAGTAATTATTTTATGTATCAGTGGCGACTAGTGATACTCGTTGAAACAAATTTTATTCAACTTTTTTGACATTCATAACTAAGAATATAAGCAAATTTCAAGCGAAAATTGCGAAGGAAAAGTTCTTCATAGCAAGAGTATTTTTTCTGCAAATGTATTTCATAATCGTTTTTTCGGTAAACAATGGAGATGAATTTAATGTTCAATCACAGTCTGGCATTTCGTTGTTATCTATATAACAATATCTAATTTTATAATAACTGAGATTGAATTCGCGCACATCACTTGGTGAAACATCATAAAGAATAAAGTATAAACTTTAAAATAAAAACACTTGGCTTATGTTTCACAATATAAAAAATATTTAGATACTGTATTTAGCAGTAACGAAAAAGGTACATTGAATTTCTTAGACGTTCAGATTGCTAGGAATTTGAATTCTCTTACTTTCAACATTTATAGAAAACCAACCTTCACATATACTTTAATTCACAGCGACAGTAACCAACACATTAAAATAAAACTCAGTGCTTTTCATTCGTTCATACATAGGTTGTTCACGATTCCATTATCGGAAACAAATTTTCAAACTGAAGTTAATACAATTAAATTATTAGCCATCAATAACGGTTACAATGAAAGTCTTATCGACAAGCTCATTGGGAAAAAACGAACAAAGTATCTGTTGCATTCAATATACCCCACGCAAACTATTAATGAAGAACAAAAATACTTCCCAATAAATTATGTGCCTAATTTGAGTAGCAAAATTTGTAACAGACTATCGAAAAATAACGTTAAAACAATTTGTACAAATAAAAGAAACTTGAAGTCATTCTTGGTCAATAATAAAGAAAAATCTAACATCGGAGAAAACAGTGGTATTTACAAAATATTTTGCGACGAATGTCCTGCTTTCTATATTGGACAGACAGGAAGGAATATAAATATTCGTGTTGAAGAACATAAAAATTCAATTTTACAAAACAAAAATACCACTAGCTTCTCTGAACATTGTATAAAATTCAATCACTTCCTGGATTTCAACAAAATCAAATTGTTACATTCAGGTAATAAAGGAAAACGCCTTGACCTTCTTGAAATTCTCGAAATAAGTTCCGCCCACAAGGTCAATTACTCCTTGTAAACGAACAAATTGATTTTCAGGTATCACCTTTGCTTTTGTCTGTTTTATAAATTACGATGCAATACTCTCCTGTAGTCAGTTTTGATAATGAGTTCATAACTCGAAACATGTCGACTTTTCGTTACTGCTGAATACAGTATCTGAATATTTTTTATATTGTCAAACATAAGCCAAGTGTTTCTATTTTAAAGTTCATACTTTATTCTCTAATTTTATAAATGATTTACTGAAACTTTCGCTGTGTCTTATTAATAAAAAAGAATTGTATTGTCATAAAGTATCTCCTTTCTACTGAAATAATGTATTTTGTGAATATATAACTAATTCAGTCACCTACGATTGAATGTGAAATCTTGAAGTTAATAGTAATGGAATCATTGGCGGACATGCCGATCACTTCCTTGATTTTTATATCTTGAAAATATTTCATGCTGCAGTAATAAATAAATGTATACACACACCTTGTGGAGAAGAACTAGAGTGACCGTCTGTGAAGCAGGCGTGCTGGGTTCGAATACTGGGTTAGGTATACTTAGATGTTTGTGTATGTCTATTACTTTCAGTGGTTCAAATAACTTATTGATTGGGTAATATACAACGTTTACAAGCCCATTGGCCGAAACCAGCGTTTAAACTGTAGGTCCCTAGTGAAATAGAAAAAAACTCGTGAGCATCAGCAGAGCTGTATCACTAATGTCGTAGGTATTTTTTGCGAAAAATGTATCGGATAGAGATGCGATTCTAACGGAGGGAATTATATTTTGAAAAATCCCGCTGAAATAGCAACCAACGAAGGAACGTACCTTCACATCAACTCAATCCAAGTATGGAAAAATATGTCACTAGACGAGTATTTTTCGCGCGAAGTTCATATCGTCGAGATGCGATTCGAACGGAATAAATTATGGATTGAAAAACCTCGCCTAGAAAACCGAATAAAAATTAGAAAAACGCATCGCTTACTGGAGAAAACAACGCTTCAATAGTCAATAGGAAACTGTGATAAATAATTTATTTTATTCTTCTTCTTATAGCGCCGTCTCCCTGCGGAGGTTGGCGGTCCAATTAGCTATTATGACTCGAGAAACTGCACCCCTGAAGATCTCTGTAGAGGTTCGTCCAAGCCATCTCCTCAGATCCTTGAGCCATGAGTTTTGGCGTCGTCCTATTGATCGTTTTCCCTGGACCTTTCCCTCGATGACCAGTCGGAGGGTTTCGTACTTTTCACCGCGCATGATGTGCCCGATGTATTGGAGTTTCCTCTCCTTGACAGTTGTCATCAGTTTTAAAGATTTGCCCATCATGTTGAGGACTTCGATGTCTGTCCGTCTTGCCATCCATGATATTCGTAATACCCTTCGGTACAGGTACATCTCGAATGCATCTATACGTTTTTCCATCTCCTGGTTAAACGTCCAGCTTTCACACCCATAGAGCAGGACAGGAAAAATATAACACCGTAACAATCGTACACGGAGCTGAAGGCTCAGATCGCGAGATGTAAAAAGATTTTTCATGTTAATGAAGGATCTGCGAGCCTGTTCGATTCTTGCCTTAATCTCAATTTCTGGGTCACATTGTTCGTTGACGATAGCGCCTAGGTATCGAAATGTTGGTACTTGTTCGACAAGTTTATCATCTATATATAAAAGGGCGGGTGTTGGTTGTTTAGAGAAAACCATGAGCTTAGTTTTTTTTTGATGTTCACGAAGAGGCCGAAACGCTGGCTATGCTCCACGATGCGATCCATAGCTCTCTGTGTGTCTATAAGGCTGTCGGCTATTACCACGGTATCGTCTGCATAGCGGAGGTTGCTGATTCTTTTACCGTTCATCTTGCTACCTATGTCGATGTCTTCGAGTGCTTCTCTGAATATAGTTTCAGAATAAAGGTTGAACAGAAGGGGAGATAAAACGCAGCCTTGTCGTACACCCTTCTGTATTGCCATTTTTTCAGACATTGCCCTATCCACTCTTACTTGTGCATTTTGGTGCCAATATAGGTCGGTAATAATACGCAGGTCACCGTGTACTATTACTTATTTTAATCCAAAAAAAAAAATGAGAGGTGCTTCGATTACCGATGAATGGAATAGACCCCGCGAAGTGCAATGCTGCGGTAGATTGAAATAGCTGAAACCCGCTAAGGATCGTATTTCAACACGATTCACCCAAATTTAGACAGTTTAGTTCTAGCCTCGAAAATATAATCTCGGATACCAAATTTCAGCTCAATCGGTTTGAGCTGCTGGAGATGCCAATACGTACCGGGAAAAATATATGATTGAAAACACAAGTATTTACGTTGAAATGACGGTGGTTGGAGAAATTTACCCATATCCTGAAACTTTCATTCTGCCTCGGAAACCATCTCGAATACAACATTTTAGCTCATTGGGTTTGATGGGAACTATGGGAATTATATTCAAATTGAAGTTTGACATTATTTCATTACGTTAAATTAATTTGATTTTGTGTTATTTTATATCAAGTGAAAGTAAAAAAGAATAA
>JARQZK010000842.1:135000-160000 GCA_030704885.1 Cynegetis impunctata
ATTAAAACATTTTATTGAGGAATAAACACAATTAAAAGTATTTATCAACTCATAGGTATTCTATCTATGTATGTGTACATACATACTATTACAAATTGAATGTATGTACATAATATAAACACATTTTAAACTAAAAAAGCTACAAAAGTTTCTTAAAAATATCACTTAAGTAGTATGTGGAAAAAAATCAGTAATATTAGATTGTTTTTCACGTGATACTAAAATAGATCTCTGAATTTTAGTTTGAAGTAATACTAGAATACAATTTTTGACTATATTATTACGGCGGACAAACTTATTCATGATGTCAATCGAGTTTAAAACATCCAAAGCTAAAGGTTCTGATGAAAACTCATTTTGATTTTCTTCTACCATTCCTATCAGAAATAGCAATGTTTTGACTTCTCTTTAAAGAAAACCATTTCAGAAGAGACTGATCGACATTTGGCTTTCACGATCCTCGTAGTTTTTTTATTGAAGGTGCATATACTTTGACTTTTTTTTGTTGTTAGCCCAAATCGTTGAACAGTCGACTTTGACAATTTATATTCCCTACAGATTGCAGTATTTGCTACCAAATTTTGGAGTTTATTGATTATATGGATTTTTTGACTTAAATTTATGGCTTTGCTCACTCATTTTGTTCTGTCATAGTAAAGAATCAAAGCCCGGAAGGCATACCCTTACTCAATCACTGTTATAATTGTATACTAACGTAGCGGTAGCTCGGACACGAACACGACAACTCCAAAACAACTCGGGGTAAACGTTTGCAAACGCCATAAAACGGGAGAGGAAAAAAGTGACGAATGATCTTCGATAGTTCGTTATAGCCGATAATATATCTCAACATTTGGCGGAGAAAATAGATCGCTATATCCGTTCGCTATATGCGAGTTCGTTATATCCAGGCAGAGTTGTATGTAGTAACATAGGATTTTTGGCCGGGATTTTAAATTTGTTCATTATAACCGAGCGTTCGTTATATGCCGTGTTCGTTATAAACGAGTTCGACTATATATATATATATATATATATATATATATATATATATATATATATATATATATATATATATATATATATATATATATATATATATATATATATATATATATATATATATATATATATATATATATATATATATTTGACATAAAAAAATTTAGAAAATCGTTGTCTAGAAGGTGCAAAACGGATAAAAAAGCTGTTTCCGTACCTGACTCTTGACTTCCGGTAGGCTGCAATAGTATATTATTTTCGGGGAAAATACAACTAAAAATAAATATATGAGACGAATTCAATGAGGAGTCGGATAAGTATTTCACCAAACTTTCCAGTAGCCAGTTGAGATGAATATTTGATAGACATAGTTTGCCTCAGGTTATACTTATACTAAATTAGTCATAGACGTTTTTCAACACGAGCATTATAGATAATTCATTATACATAGTTACGTCTGTGACATTAAATTTACATATATGTTATAACTATGGTTATTATGCATTATGGCCTATCACCACGAGTCGGCAGCTTCTAATTGATAGATTTAAACACATACGTCCTGAAGAAACTACCTAAAATGTTTAAATTTTCGGAAGCCTCATTTTAATGATAGAGAAAACTATAATCACTCGATCCTAACTTCTTGAAGCTTTGTTTTTTATGAATTTAAAATTATGATAATTAATGCAAATGTATAGAGCAAAAGACTGAAGAGTAACGTTTTAATAAACATGAGTATGATGTAAAGAAGCAGACTTGAAAAATGAATCCTAATATAGAGAATATTCGTTTTGGCGTCTTTGAAATGGGTATTTTTGATGACTGTCTGAGTCATTAGTTGTCTGGGGGAAATGGTGGTCATTGACATAATATCCGCATTTCGACTAGAATATTATCAAGCCTCCGATAATTTATTTTAAACAAATTTGAAAATATCCTTCATTTATTATCAGAAGCAAAGTTAATCTGAAATTATTGATTAAAACGCAAAAGTATTTAATTTTCAATATGTGATATTCAGAAGTAAAAAGAATCAGGAGCAATCTTCTAATTTGTGTATTATTAAGTTATCTATTTGGGATCAGGTCGCATCTAAATATTGAGAAAACAAAAATTTTTTATGAAAAAGGGAATACAAAATTTAGGTATCTCATATTAACTCTTTTTGAAAGGAATTTTTCTTATGAAATTTGTGATTACCGCCCATATTTTTGTCCAATAATATTCGATTTGTTTCAATTTTTTACATGATTTATATCTCATTGATCTAATAAAATGTACATTGATCTAATAAAAGTACAAAATGAATCCTTTTGTATAACTCAATCAAATTATTTTCATATTAATTGAGATACAATATTAGTCGCAATATATATATATATATATATATATATATTTATATATATATATATATATATATATATATATATATATATAAATATATAATATATAATATATATATATTATTTATATATATATATATATATATATATATATATATATATATATATATATATATATATATATATATATATATATATATATATATATATATATATATATATATTTATATATATATATTATATAATATATATTATATATATATATATATATATATATATATATATATATATATATATATATATTTATAAATGTAGTATGAAAAGATATCGGCCTTACGCTATGATATAGTGCGAAGGTTTAACGGGTGTGCGGTCGTTATAATAAAAGAAAACTCTATTCTTTCTAGTTAATCAATATTTCGTCAAACTGTGTTGACATCATGAGAAGTTTGAGTTAAGAGTAAAATTCAAACAAACAAGGCATCACATCAACATGTACTAATAGAAATATTCAGTAGTCAAATAGAGTTTTCTTTTATATATAACAGACCGTACACCCGAAAAACTTTCTCACTCTTATATATATATATATATATATATATATATATATATATATATATATATATATATATATATATATATATATATATATATATATATATATATATATATATATATATATATATATATATATATATATATATATATATATATATATATATATATATATATATATATATATATATATATATATATATATATATATAATAGTGAGACAGTTTATCGGGTGTACGGTCTGTTAAATATAAAAGAAAACTGTATTTAAGTACTGAATATTTCTATTAGTACTGTTGAGTTCATTAGTATTGATATTATCTATTGTAGAATAACATATAATCATTACATGCTATTGCTGTTTGTTGTATACATACCACCAACTGCTAATAACTTGCATGTGCAAAATCTATTTGAAACACTTGAATCGCTTGAATTATTATATGATCAAAATCTGCTAGTGTTTGGTGATTTCAACCAACCACTTTTTATAAATGAAGAATCAGAGGATAGAAATCTCAACTTGCAAAACCTTCAACAATTTATCAATTTTTATGACCTTAAACAGCACAACAATGTGCTCAATAAATCAGCTCGACTTCTAGGTCTCGTACTATCAAACAATTTTGATTGTAATGTCATTCATGATGACCTACCATTCATTCCCGAAGATGATTATCATCCAGCTTTGAATATTTCTCTAGTGTTTAAGAAACAGGAAAGTGGGATTCCGTATGATAACAAGGCACATTTTTATAATTTTCATAAAGCAAATTTCCCGTTACTGTATTCTTTATTTATGAATACAGATTGGTCGGCTATTGAAAACTGTACCGAAGTTAACTTGGCAGTGGACACATTTTATGCGATAATTTATTCAATGGTGGACCAATGTGTTCCTCTTCGACCGAATTTGACCAGTAAATATCCACCCTGGTTCAGCAGGGATATCATTAACGGGATCAAGCGGAAGGATAGATTGTTTCAATCTTTGAAATCAAACTATTCAGAAACTACACGTGATCAATTTAGAAATCTCCGTAAGTCAATAAGAACCAAACTATCACAAGCCTACAAGGAGTATAAACAGAAAGCTGAAAACTCGATCAGAACTAATCCATCCACGTTTTGGACCTATATGCATAGTAAAAAAGGCACTTCAAGAATCCCGAATGTTTTATTCTTGAATTATAGAGAACTGAAAACCCCTACTGAAATAGTGAATGCATTTGCAGAATACTTTGAGAGTGCGTATGCTCCTTCTGATAGTGATGATTTTAACCTCTCAAAAAAATACCAACAAATTTTCCCACAATAACAATAAATTCATTCTACGAAGGAGAGGTTTTGCAATAACTCAAAAAACTTAAACCAAAATTCACAGCTGGAGATGACAAAATTCCAAGCTTTCTAGTAAAAGACTGTGCATACATTCTTGCAAGGCCACTTCAATTAATTTTCAACATGGCCTTAAAGACAGGATGTTTTCTCGATAGATGAAAAGTATCAAAAATATGTCCAATATTGAAGTCAGGGGCTCCAAATAACATTCTAAACTATCGACCCATAACAATTATGTCCAACTTTGCAAAGGTCTTTGAGATGTGCCTGCATAACGACATTTTTCCTAAGGTGAGAAATAGTATAACTCTATGTCAACATGGTTTTATCAACAAACGGTCAACAATAACGAATCTCATGTGCTTCACACAAACTATCAGCACTGCTTTAGATAATCAGCTGCAGATTGATACAGTATATACGGACTTCTCGAAGGCCTTCGATAAATTGTACCATCAAGTTCTATTAGATAAACTGAGTTATGTTGGTTTCGGGGGTCCACTGTTGCGCTTATTGCGGTCTTATCTTCGGAATCGTACGCAATTTGTTGAATACAAAGGACACAAATCACTCGAATTTACGCCAACTAGTGGCGCTCCTCAAGGAAGTAATCTAGCTCTTCTTTTGTTCTCTCTGTTTATAAATGATATCAATTCAAATATTTCTAGTAACATAATACTCTATTCTGACGAATTGAAGATTTTCAGATTTATTCAGGCAGCGGAGAACTGTCTTATTCTACAGAAAGAAATTAATTCATATACATAGTGCATACTAAACAAGCTTCCGCTGAACATTCAAAAATGTAAGAATGCTTTATAACACTTTTTAATGCTTTTGTCCGATCCCGTTTGAAATATGGCTCCTTAATCTGGTCACCTATATACAATGTGCATATTCAACAACTCGAATCTTGTCAAAGCGTCTTTATGAAATACATGGCATACAAACTGGATGGGGTATACCTAACGTGACCATTTATTTTTTTGTCAGAGCGGGACGCTTGCGGAATTAAGTGAAAAATTATAACATAATTATTTATTAAAAATGAAGATATGTAAACAATGTATCAATATTAATAATTATGCAAGTTTAATTATTCAACATTAGATTGCAGTCTCTGACGAATTTGTTTTATATTTGTCGGCGGAGCAAATCAGTTTCAAAATGTTTTCAAATAGGAATGGAGCTTCTCACAAGATTTGTCGATATTAGCCTTGGTAATCAAAATGGCTTTCAGAACTGTGACATCTAACTGCGTTTTTTCACTTGTCCATATCTTATTCATAAGAGAAAAAACTCTCTCGACAGGTGCGTTACTGCCAGGCAGACATAAAACGTATTCAGTAATTATTCGAAAATTCGCACAGTTTAGATTGTTATCACGGAAATGTGTTAACAATTCCACCCAGCGGTCTTCAGTAGCAACATTTTTAGCGTTCCAGCTAGATATTTTTTCAGTAGTGACGTAGTTGGAAACAAGCGAAAACTCATCGAACACGTGCGTATCTTGGCCACTACTAAGAAATCCTTGTGAAATCAGCAAATCCGTCACATTCTGTACTTCTTCCCAAGTAGGTACTTTTGTCAAATTTGCCCATTCAAACACTTCTAAGTCTGCATTGAACTGACTCCACTGATCCAAGTATTCTTTACTTGTCTTATAAAATTCAGCTGCTGCAGTTTTTACATCCTGAACAACAGAAGCGTCAGTTTCTTGAATTTTTGTCATTAGATTACGGACAGTGTGTGGAAGAAAAAGCGAACTCTCTTTACGTGCCAAGTTATCTCGGAGACGAGTAATTTCCTTTGACGATTCTATAGCAGACACGTTATGACTTTCAATTTTCTACACACTTTGATGGACCGTTGCTGCCTGTGCGTTGCATAAAATATAACCATAGTTCAGAGGTAGGATTTTAAAAAAAAAGTTTTTAAAATATTTTTGGGCATTTATCGATACTCAGAAAATAACTTTGTAAGGGCTGAAACATTTTTAAAATTCTTTCAAGGGCTGGCATCAACGTTAGCCACCTGGTTTTGCTGTAGCCTAGCAGCTTCTGATACTCTGTATCAGTGGAATCACAAAACTCCTTGAGAGCTTCCACCCGAACGCTGTAGATGTAAAAAAATGAGTAAATTTTCACAACGATGCATTCGAAGTCCACAGGAAGACAATCTGAAGCGGCTTTGATCGCGTTGTGAACTATGTGGGCTCCGCAGCCAATCCCAATGAGTTGCCTTCCGAGTGATAGGTTCAATTTTGCGTAAACATTGTTAATCCCTTTTCTATTCTTACCTCCAAAATTGCAGTTCGTATTATCCCCACAAAATGCCACAATTTTCTTATTTAAATTATTGCACGATAATACCTCCTTCAAATAATCAACAACTATATCCAATGTTTCACCTGGCTGCTCTCGAAACTCTAAAATCTTGACTTTCACGCCTTCATAAGGTAAATAATATCGAATCAACACAGGAAATAATTTTATTGGGCCATGATTTGAAGCATCTGTTGATAGAGATATACAGTGGGCTTCCCGAAGATGCTCTTTCAATTCATCCGCTGCCATAGGTGCCAGAACATTTACAACAATAGCCTGGGATTTTGTACGAGCACATCTAAATTTTTGCTCAAAACATGTTTGAATTAAATTAGAGGCACAGTCATTTGAGCAAAAGCTGTGGTTTTCCTGGACAGTGTGATACGCCCACGCTCCTTCCGCTGCAGCCACATCAAAATCTTTGGAAGACGGCAAATCGGTTCTTTTGAAAAAAGCAAGCATTGACGAGCTTGAAGCAGCAGCGTGATCAGAAACCCTGTGTTTTTCCGATTTTAAATGTTTCTCAATATCGCTGGCTCCACCATGGCCGACACTGAAATCAGTGCGACATTTTTCACACGTTGCATCTGATGCACCACTCTTTTGTTTTATAAATGGATACCTACTTATTTTGTAAATTAATATTAAATGTACACTTTCGTTTCGGCATTTTTTTAATGTTACAAAGTAACAAACCTACAAACACGCAAATGTTGAACGAATTGTTCGATTGTCAAATATCCCAATAAAACTAAAACAAAACGATGATATCGCACGTCGCACGTCTAATTGGATCTTGCGCTTGCGCGATGTATTTGTTCGCTGAGTAGTGGCGTCATCTGTCTCGCTCTCAAATATCACCGGCGCTGCCTCGGTCACCCGCGCTTTTCGAATGCAATTAACGCATCTAGATAGGTAGGGGTACGTATAAAAAATGATCCTTTGGTCTGTACGCGAAAGCGGGACATTTTTGCTCTGGCTGGGGACAGCGGGACAGACAGCCTGAAAGCTGGACTGTCCCGCCCAAAGCGGGACGTATGGTCACCTTAGGTATACCCATCCCAGGGAATTGATAATAGAGTGTTGCTGAATAGATTTTCCCTCTTATCCTTGGAAAACAGAAGAACATATTATGCCTGTATCTTCATTTATAAATTGTTTCATAATCTGATAGACTGTCCAGATTTGTTATCTCAATTAGATTTTCTCGTTCCGAGACTAAGTAGTAGAAACGAAATGTGCTTCTATTTGCCTCTGCCAAGAATCAATGTTTTAATAAAATCCCCAGTTTATAACATTTGTAAAATTTATAAAGTTTCTATTCAGAATATGATATTTTTGTTGTTCCATTTAGATGCTTCAAGTATATAATTCGTATCAAGAAAAAAGGTGAATTTCGAACATGTTATTCCTAATTAATTTCAACTGAATCAACCCAAGTTTGATAGCTTCGATCTAAGTTCAAAATATCATCAGCTTTATGCTCATTAGGTCTTATGCGAGCTGCTGTAAATACTAAAATTTAATGGGCAACAATATAATACAGACATCACAAAAACCTGAAGACTCATGGTCCAGGAAGTATAAAACGGATTCAACGGCAACTACTGCCGTAACTAACTGTTTTACTGTTCATACAATGCAATTATTTTCAGCGAAAATACGACTTGCCTAATATTGTAATTTGTTTTTGGAAATAGTTTTCATTTAATTTGGAATTTAAAATATGTAATCTCAAAAGCTTGACTTAGGAATTGAATTCAATATTCTTCATATGTCGAATGAATTAAGACATTCTAGTTGCGACTTCATGTCAACAATAATTATAGAAAATATTACGTTTCATTAATTCAAGGAAGAATTACTCTCTATTTCAATTCTGCCACTCCATAACTATCATCCAGCTACGCCCATGTATGTGAAACAATACATACGGTTAGAAAAAATAGTGCGGTTATTATTATGCCATACTTAAATCGTTGTATGGTAGCTTCATTACTGTCCAGATTATTATTTATGGCGAGGTAAATATCCGGTATTACCTATACTATTACTTGTGGGCTTTTCATAGAAAAACGTTTAACTTAAAATAATGATAAGGTAAAAACAGTAAAATACCAGAAGCATCGCAGATAATAGTCCCCAATCATGAGTATAATTTGCTACCGATATCAAGAATGGCATCAATAAGAAACCAATGTAGTTTATTACCTATATAAAGTATGTCCATTCACTGACGAATCCCATTTCGAGCCGATGTGCTTTCCATATACGTTTAGATATTTCCAAATACCTGGAAAGTTCGGCAAAGAGTGACACTCTAAATATTCTCGACCAATCGACTTGTCAGGTCAATTTAATGTTTTCCATGAAATCTTGATATATATTAATATATTTATGGTTCATCCGTTTCTACGAATATTTCCTTATTTTTGTTATATGATATATTCGAGTGAAATCTTAAACGTAAAAAAAACGAGTGAGTGGTAGAGCTCCGACACTTATTCGTATTTTCCTTTCATTTTTGCCCTTTTCTACATACAAATTTCAAATTTCCTAATTCAATTTGGGGTGGCTGAGAAGATACACAAAGCTTGAATACCTTGAATAAAAAAACACTGAAATTTCTACGACAAATTTGCGGTGATGAGTAAAAATGTTTGTAATCTCCAAATAAATCCTTTGGAATATCAACCAAACTCAAGCAAAAATTTTCAGCCTCCTAACTAAACTTTAAATAACTGTAGATAGGAACAATACTCGAAAATCTATAAAAACGAGTGGATTTCCAACATACAAATTACGGCAGTCAAAGAAAAGTTATATCTACAAGTGCACTTTCTGAGCACCAAATAAATGCACGTACCAAAATTCAAAGTTCTAACTGAATTACCGCAAACTATGGAGCTATGCACGAGCACCTCAAATAAAAGCATGAAATCTCTACACTAAAATTGTGGTGGTTAAGGAAAATAGTTGAAACAACTACAGTGTAGTTGCCTAACATCAACTCAATCCACTCAAAAAATTTGAGTCACTAGACTCCAGCCTAGATAAGGGGGACATTAGCCCCCCTATTCCATCAATGAAATAATATTCAAACGATTAAAAATATTCATATTCAGAAATATGGAATAATAATTATAAAGCAGCCCCTACCCGCCGCGCCGCCGATTTTTATTTTGTAATAACTTGGGGATTGGAGTGCACTAGGAACGGCAACGAGTTGCACCTTGTGACCGATTCCAAATGCACGAGGCTTTTTGGAATTCTAACGAATACAAGGTTTGTTGCTTTACTATGTATATTATCTAGTCTACTAGATTATTTTCAACTGTTTTTGTGGATGAAATTTGTTATTTTTTTAAATTAAAAAAAGTCCCCCCCCCCCCCCACCCCCCCCCCCCCCCACCCCCCCCCCCCCCCACCCCCCCCCCCCCCCACCCCCCCCCCCCCCCACCCCCCCCCCCCCCCACCCCCATTATTTTCAGAAAAATACTAAAATTGAGACCGAAAACACGTCAAACGTCAACAATTAAATCTTTGACAGTCAACCTAAAAAAACAAAATGACACATCTTTGACATAATTTTGTTTTTTTAGGTTGACTGTCAAAGATTTAATTGTTGACGTATGACGTGTTTTCGGTCTCAATTTTAGTATTTTTCTGAAAATAATTTTGTAATATCTTAATAACCGTTAATTCAATGAGGACAGGTTACCAAGCTTTCAGGTTTAATTTATGGATGATTGTATTGCCAACAGTATTTTTAGGATTATGATCTGTTTTCCGCTAACCTAACATTGATGTAAGTCACTATGGGTAGATTTAATGGAAACTGTTTCTTGCGAGCTTGTCTCCTTTTTGAATTTAGACGATCGTTTAGAGGTGTGTAACAATATATAGCTATGAAGCTGCGAAAGCTAAACATAGTTCAATAAATAGTACATAGGACTAAGATTTTACTCTGATAATTCCCAATTATTCATATATTGTTTATTATTCAACTGGTCAGAGATGATTACCGCTCAAAGTATATATATTTATATATATATATATATATATATATATATATATATATATATATATATATATATATATATATATATATATATATATATATTACCAGAATAGCACCATGTGCTGTTGCTGCACTCAAGGAATTCTATGATGAAGTGCAAAAATATTTTCTGTAGAACTTTTAGTACTCGCAATAGCGTTAAAGTAATTGAAATTGAATTTACAATTTATTTCCAATTACCCCGATGTATATATATATATATATATACACTGCTCAAAAAAATTAAAGGAACACTTTTGGATAACCCTGTAACTTTTGGGATTGCTGTTATCAACAAATGAAAATTATATTTTCATGATTGATATGTATTTTATTTCAGTGATGTTAAAAAATAAACGTAATTATGCCCATTTTTTCGAGATAAGTTCAATATTTCACAGCAAGTACAAAAAATAAAGTGATTATGAAAATATTCCTATTTAGGTTTTATGTTGTGACAGGCTTAGAGAGCTTCAGCGAGCAATGACATGACAGTTTGTAGTTGTTGAATTCATTATCTGGCAAAATGGAAAATCTTAGCGAGATAGAAGCTCGCGCTCGTACGATAGCTTTAATTGAAAATGCGTGTTAAATTTCGACAAGTAGCAAGAAAGTTTAATCGCAGTCCGTCAGTCCATTAAACCGTGCGTATGATCGCACCTATAGAGAGACGCGGACTATATAAAAGACGAACCGGAACAAGGTCGAAAGCGAAAAACTACACAAATTCAGGACGATATTTAGTACTTTCTTCTTTGCGGAAAACGAATAGCGACAGCAAAAAAAGACCTTCAAATTACACTAAGGATGGCACTCATCAGGTAACCATTTCTGCCAGACTGCTTTAGAAAACAGGTTACGGGAAGCAAATTAAAAAACCAAGAAAAGACCGGCCTGAGAAAGCCTGTTTCAACTCGACATCATGAAATTATGCGATTAGACTTTGCTCCTCATCAGTTGAGATGGCAACTTCGACAATGGAGACCAGTACTTTTTACAGACGAATCAAGATTTCGTTTCACTCGTTGTGATGGCCGGGTGCGTATGTATAGACGCCATAATGAACGATACTCCGCTGCAGCTGTACAAGAAGTATCGAGATTTGGAGAGGGTTCAGTAATGGTCTAGGCGGGAGTAAGTTTGGAGGAAAAAACCGATCTTGTAGTAATACCAGGAAGTCTTACAGCTGCCAAGATATATTGATGTCATTCTGTCAGATCACGTTATCTCCTGCAGCATACGGTACTAGCGCCCTGATTTTCTTCTCATGCAGGATAATGCAAGGCCTGTCATACTGCTGCGATTACTATAGACTTTTCTTAACGCAGCATGTAATTCGATAGAATAATTGGCCAGCGATAAGCCCTTGACCCTTAATCCAATTGAAACACTTATGGTATATACTTGGACAGACGTATTCGACATCGTCCAAATCCACCTCAAACCCTTCAGCAACTAACAGAAGCCCTGGTCGAAGAGTGGGACAGTATACCACAGGAAGACATTCGAAGGCTCGTGAGAAGTATGCCAAGAGGATGCCTAGAAGTAAGTCGTGCTGCTGGAGGGCACACGCGATACTGAAGCCCAATGGTTGTCAGATAGCGGAACATGAGGATTGAACAATCTCTTCATTTCATTTTGTTATTCGCACTTTTTTTAAATTATCAATCTTAGTTTGCGAATGGAGAATTAGTTGAAGGTTCTACAAATCGATTTATTAGAAGAAAATATGTGTCTTTAAGACTATAAATGTTCATCTGTATAAAACTATCACTTAATGAGTTACAAGGTTATTCAAAAGTGTTCCTCTAATTTTTTTGAGAATTAGAATATTACATTTAAATCATTCATTGTCATATTGAATAATCGATGGAAGATATTATCAAGTGAAAATAGTTTTATTAGTATTTTCCTACTTCATTTATGCAAGAAAAAGCGAATTGTGATTACTTAGAAAAAAATTTGATAATTACCACAATTAAATTGATCGAAGCTATGCCAATTATAACAAAAAATATTTTGTTGTGATCTAGATTTTAAATAAGGAAAATAGTCCTAAGCTCAAATCTTCTGAAATCGCTTCAGTTATTACTTCAATAAATTTTTTTTTTTTTTTTTTTTTAAATTTTCATCGCCATCAAACCACAGAGGTTATTAGCGAACTTTAATATAGTATACAATTTTGATGTCCTTAGAAAATTTTTACATTTTGGCTATATGAGTTCGAGGAGATTAATAGAGTTTAAGAAAGCTTTCACTGAGTTTATATTGCACTTGGGTCCTAGGATGTCCGCTATCGAGCCAGTTGGAAGGTTGCTGCTTTTCGGTGTATCGCGTAGTGAGGGCAATTGACGAGTATATGTTCTACTGTTAGCTTCGTGTTGCACCGCGTTGCATTTTGGTTCGGTTATTGGGCGACTAAACAAGTAGGAGTGAGTCAGATTTGTGTGACCTAGTCGCAATCTGGTTAGTAGTACTTGATCTTTTCTGTTTTGGGAGGTTCGACCAGGCGGTTTCACGTCATTTCTCACTTTCTTCAGCTTACTTGAACAAGATTGCCATTTATTTTTCCAGGCCACTGAGCACTTTTGATTTGATGATACATTTGGCATCATTACTCACTATTTACCTGAACAGGATTGAACCACTTTCACTGGTTACAGCTTCTTTGGCGAGTTGTCTGCTTCTTTCGTTTCCTGGCAATCCAATGTGGGATGGGATCCAGATGCATACGATGTCATTTCCATATTGATGGGTTAAGCTGAGTTCTTCTTTTAGTTTAGAGATTAAGGGATTGCTGGTATGTATCCGCTGTATGGCTTTTATGGAGCTGAGTGAATCAGTAAGAATTGTGAAATTTAAAGAGATAGAAGAGTTAACGAAAATGATGGCTTGGTATCAATAAATTCTTAGTTATCACTCTCACTAGGAATAGGTGAGTATTTTCATAGTTGAATACTTTTTTCTTTCGTCGTTTGTAAAACTGCAAACACTCAGAAAAATTTATTTGTAATATGAAATGCTATTTCAAATTAAAAAACCGAAGAAGAATAAAAATTAGTTTTATTCATCTCGTTGTATAGACGACATGCAGAATGAGTAATAAATTGAGTTGGGTAAGATTGTAGAAGATGAATTTAAAAAAAATGTGAATAGTGTATTAGCTGTAACGGCAGCAGTGCATGAAATATATTTTATAAGAATCGCACTGTTCAACAAGCACCGTTATTAGAAATCTAACTTCATGGATATTAATTAATGTATGAAATTATACGTTACAGAAGGAAGTAGAAAAAGTAGTAAATTTTTCATATGATATATCCTTGTTTGATTAATAGAATATCTCAAATTCTGTTGGTCTGCGGGAATTCAGTAGCCATACACCACAAAGGAGAAAACGTTCAACTTTTTGTACAAGTATCCACTTACTGCCCTCAGGTATCAATTTGCTGAATATTTTTGAAGAAACCTACTTTTTGCACTATTTTGATAAAAAAAAATTTTGAAATTAAATGTTTCATTAACATGATATGAACATAGTATAAAGGCGATGGTGAAACTTATTAAGTAACATATAATTTACAAGTGATATTGTCTCGTAGCGACTGTTAGTGATTGAGTAGTATTAATCTGTTAATATTCACCTACTTCCATGCTGCCAAAATGAGATATTCTTTTACTAAGCATTTTGGAGAAGCTTGGAAATATCTAGTTTATAAATTATTTCCCATAAAATTTGATGAGTTTCACAATTTTGCTAGTATTTTCAACAGGGATGTCCTCCTGTAGCTCAACAAATTCTATCTGAAGAAAAAATGGCGTTTAGCCGAAAAGAAAACAGAGAGTATTTCGGATGAAGTTGTCCTCAAAAATCATCAAATTGTGTGTGAAACTCCGAATGTATATATTGTTATTCTTTGGCAAATGATATAAAATATACAGCACTATAAGTAGCAAAGGTCGAAAAATGAAAGATGTTTTTGTTTCGCACCGTGAAATATAACTTGTTTTCGAGGCTAAATCAATTAAAGTGAGATATTCGATTGAATATTGTAGATATATTGTCGATTGTAGGTATATTTTTCAAGAATTGAGTAGGTACCTATTAAATGATATATCTTTTAAACTACAAGTATGATCAGATTTTTTCAGTGACTGTAGGCCGGTTTTTTTAATAAATGTGATCGGGATTGCAAGAATCCGGACAAACTCCCGCGGCGGGACGAATTGGTACTTGAAGAGCCCCTCTGACGAAAGGAGAGTAAATATCTTGAAACGTGCTACTTCAAAAAGTTATTTTCCGTCGACCTTTAAATAAAAGCTTACTTTAACGTACACGAAATTGATCACTAATGATCCATTTTAATGTGCAATTTCTCCTATTTTAATGTATGATTGCCATGGGCAACCAAACACAGAAGTATTCAGCAAGGAATAGTTGAATTATTCTGTGTCTGTACTGTTGTTCCACAGAGAAAAGGAATTCATAATTCAAATCGAAAAATTTAACTCTATACAAAATAAAGTAGAAACTGCGGAAAAAATTTTATGCAATAATCGTTCGAAAGTAAATAACACTTCAGCTTCCACCAGATCCACCTATTCCTTATCGGATATTGTAGGTAATGTTAACTATTCAAAATGTCACATGTCTAATATTCCATCTATGAATTTCTCAAATTTTTCTATCGGGAGCATAAATATAAATATATCGAAATGAACATAGAAATTTATATTGTGTCAAGTGTATCTGTCATGCAAAATAAAAATTTATTTCAATCAAGAATTTATACTCAATTCATGATGAGGTCGACGGAAAAATCATGTAATAAACTCGTTTATTAATGTAGCGATTAATGGTCTCGAACTATTAACGCGCTCGGTCCGCTCGCGCGTTAAAATATCTCAACCATTAATCGCTGTCATTGATAAACTAGTTTATTAAATAACTATTATTGGCGGCTATATGTGTGAATATTTCGATACCAGTGGCATTACCTATATCATGAAATTTTCTTAATAACAATGATACCTAGTTTTCATTTATGTTCAAGTCGCAGCACAACACTAAAAAAAAATTTGAAACATCAAGTGACTTTGAATTAATGTAAGCTTGAAATTCTCTAAGTAACAATAGTTTTAAGCATTTACTAGGTATGTTGAATTGATGACTAAAATTATTCTACGCATTAGAATTCTTGTAATTTCTTAGTTTGTGAAGGACGTACCCTTAAGTGACTGATTAAAATTGAAAAACAAGTGAGCTACAAAACTAAAAATACGAAAGTTGTAAAATATTTAAATGAGAACACGCATAGATATCTACCTAAAAATGGCGACGGTTGGAGAAATTCAACCAAATTTTGATAGCTTCGTTCTACTTTGAGTGAGTGGTTGTATATACACATATATTTATATATATATATATATATATATATATAGGTATATATATATATATATATATATATATATATATATATATATATAGGTATATATATATATATATATATATATATAATATATATATATATAATATATATATATATATATATAATATATATATATATATATATATATATATATATATATATATATATATATATATATATATATATACATATATATATATATCTACCAGACGTCATCAAAATTTCGAAAATCGTTGAGAAGTTCCAAATAGGAAAAAAATACCCAGCTAACTGTTGACTCTGACATATGTGCATATAAATTTATATCTGATAGTGTGACATATAACCTTTTCGAATTTATGTTACATGTCTAAAATATTTTGTCATTTTTTATCTTTTTCTATTCCAACTTTGATCGCAAAAAATTTTAGGAATAAAAAGTACCTAGTCAAGATTAATCTACAAAAACTACCTATCAAATCCATCTCGGCCTTGAAGATAAGCCCGTGCATAGACAAACGAACACATAAAAATTCATAAAAAGCAGGTTTGAGCGTTGGTTGCCAATTAACCGTGTGGGCTCAAGAAGAATTTTTCATTTCGATATTTCCGTGAGACACACATACAAATGTAACAATAATCGCAATGGTCCTAACGTTATTGTCATTATTTTCAGAAAGTGAAATCAACGAGTATGATTATGACGCTACCATTTATTCCACCTGCTACTGCTCTATCGCTTTAGGAATACTTAGCCCAGAAGTTCAGATATCAACTAACCTGTACCTTTTTTCTTTCGCTTACATTTAAAACTCTAAAAATATTTTATAAGCCGAATTCCAAGCAATGTATATTTTGAAATTCATTCTGATTTTTTCAGATGGTGTGATTTTCCCAAGATGCAGATTCCTCATTGTCGCCCTTTAAATGTACAGAAATAGAAAAAATTATGAGAAACGAAGCTCCCTCACCAAGGCCGTATTCCCCCATTTTTGTTTTCTCACATACAAATTCTTAACCAACTCAGAAGGGGATATGGGGTGAGAAAAACCTTGAAAATCACGGAAAACAAGTAATTTCTATATTTAAATGGCAGTGAATCAGTAAAATAATTAGAACTACGAAATTCCACTCTCCTACCATCAACTAAATCCAAGCAGTGGGATACGCGAATCCTCAAAATCCACGAAAGAACAGAAAATCTCATAAAAAAATATCAATATCGCCAAAAAGCTATTTATTTCATCAATTTAATCCACGTACAAAGTTCCAAACTCTATTCGAAAAAAGTTGCAATATGGTGCAAAAATCCTTCAATAATTATTTTAAAGCTCCATAATCCCTTCAGATAGCAATACAAGTTTGAATTTCTGGAATATTGTTTTTTATTAATTTTCACTTCACTTTCACCAGCTTGAAAAATTTTCTTAGGCAACTCTATGTTTGTAAATATTGGTGCCGAAATATACAAGAAAAAAAATAAATTTTTAAAAGCTCTGTTGCATCAAGCTGCAGATATATATATATATATATATATATATATATATATATATATATATATATATATATATATATATATATATATATATATATATATATATTGCTACAATTTGATTCGATAATTTTTAAATTAATTATATTTACAAGTATTTGTAATTTTAATTAAATATGAAATTATTCAATTTTGAAAATATGACATCTCTAATTATTAACTTTATATAACATTTCAATTTCTTACTTGAAATTCTCATTCAAACCATTCTTTTACGACAATTTAATGCATGAAATAGAAAAATTCAATCACTCTACTTGATTTCTTTATTACTATATGTTTTCCATTTGGAATATAATATAATATCTGAGATTCAATTTGAGTCATGCAAAATTCTATACATAATTTCCATATTTCATATGTTATAGGTAATTCCCCCATAATTTCAGTATGATATCCTTGAATAATCTATCATAATCTCATTTTACATCAATTATATTACATTATTGATCAATTAGGTACATCTCATATTTAAATACTATAAAGAAATATATGATATAATATCTTATCGATTCTTAACCGATTACTGACATTTGTATATGTTCTTGTCTATTATGTGAGAATTTTACTCGATATTATTGATTTGAAAGCCAATATTTTGGTTATTCGTTAAAAATCATTCAAGAAAATAAATGCAGAGCCTGTTATACATATTTTGGTTCATAATATTTCAAATTATCTAAATATATCTATTTATTATTTTCAGTTAAATTCAATTTGAATTTTTGAATTGTCCAATATCTTCCATCGTCAACAAATTGAAGTGAAATTACCATAGCAATATATATAAATATATAGGTATATATATATATATATATATATATATATATATATATATATATATATGTATATGTATATATATATATATATTTATATATATATATATATATATATATATATATATATATATATATATATATATATATATATATATATATATGCAAACAAACTTTATTGGGTAGTATTTTCAAGTTTAGCAACAAAATTGGCTATTTTCAATTGGTAATATTATAAAACAATAAACTATTATTTAAACCAATCCAGAAGTTCATTCAAGTGTTGTTTTTCATTCTAATTCATCTACGACAATACATAAGACAGCCAAAACTAAACTATCCATAGTTGAATAACTACCTACCAACATCAATCATGAAAACGTGGAATTTATCAATTCGAGTTAATTATGGAATATAACTTACTTTTCAATTACAAAAATTGAAACGCAGTCCGCCACTGGTGAGCAAAATGATTATTATTCGAAATTTATCATTACTCTCACTTACAAGTATATTATGCAAATTGTATTCATTTAATCAGATCCGGGGCTATCACAATTGATGGTTGTGTTTATATTGAGCATATAATTAAAGTATATGATTTCCGCTCATTGAAATAATTGATTTCATGTTACTTCTAGACTTTGAGGTTCCTACTTACTCAGTTGCCTGAATTCCAAGCAAGGCTCCTACTTGGTGACAAAATATCGATGAATGATTCTCACTTTCAGTGGAATAATTATATTAGCAGTCAAATACTCACGGTATTTTGAAACAAAAATATAAATTAACATTCGTAAATCTATAAAATGGATATTCTTCATGCAATATTCGGAAATTCCGGTGACGTTTTTAATTTGGATGAAATATAAATACTCGTTCAATCTGTTACCGATTTATCTACCAGTTAGACCAATATAAAATGCATATATATATATATATATATATATATATATATATATATATATATATATATATATATATATATATATATATATATATATATATAGGGGAAGGTTGCCAATATTGGACCGAATTTTAGATTTCTTATCATAGTTTCCAATGATAACACAAAATCAATCTTATAACTGTTCCCTAGGACCCTTAGGGATGTTGGCTACTTGCAGGAATTTTTGCAGATTTTTTTTTTAAATCTTATATATTATACAACCGTTTTAAAAAACCTCTGCAAGTGGTTCAATATAGGAAACTGAATTCCAAAGTTGGACCTGGGGGTTCCCAAATTGGACCATGATATTTAAATAATCAAAAAATGTTTTAAATGAGTAAGGTAATATAAAATTGCCGTTATAATTGAAAAAAAAGTTTATTCTACAAAAAATCTGGGATTAATTTTAAAAAATTTGAAAACATTTTAAGGACTTCGTCAAAAGAGAAAAAAATTCAGGATATGTTCGAAAATAAACAACAAAAATAAAGTCTTAAAACTAGCTAACACTATAAAAAATAAAGATATCATGTGTTGAACACAAGCAAATAAACACAAATACAAAAAGCTTAAAATAATGAATCTAATCACCAGTGCAAAAATCACAAATAAATGTTTCCTTTGAAGGTACATTGCCACATGATTCATGTACCCAATCTCTGCATTTCAGACATTGGATCATATCTTCAACGACACATTCTCTACAAAATTTGCAATACCACTCGTGCAGCTGTCAATTGATTTTCATCAACGGTTTTTTCTAAAATATCAAAAAAACTATAGACATTTTCGCGATTAAACCCCTTGCATCGTGCTATGGATGTGGACTCCGGTTGTCTAAGTGTAAGAATGGGATGTCGTCGCATGAAGGAGTAGAACCACTTTTTGCCAGCTAAACCTTTCTCTTTGTTAAAATTATGTTTTCTTTGGTTCTTTTCGGCCAATTCAAAAGCAGCTTTGCGCACGTCCTTTATTGTCACTCCAAAAAACACTTTTTCCAAATAAAGAATATGATTAGCCAGTGCGCGTCCTCAAGTTCTTTGGAAAACACGGTGCTTTGTCCAAAGCTTTTAACATCTTTATTGGCAAATTTATTTTTGGATTCAACATGCCTTTCAAATGTCGATTTTGGAATATTGTAAATTCGGCATGTTTCATTTAATCCATATTTTTTTGCATTAAACGCAGTTATAGCTTTCTTCATGTCTGTTTGGCACCACTGTCCATATGGTTTTCTATTCTTTTTCTCATCGGAAGACATCCTACAACCAAAAAAATGTGTTAGTTTCCTAAATTGAAAACCGTTCCAATTTAGAAAACCACATAGTGGTCCACTTTAGGCAACCACCACGTGATTTTACAAAACTGAACCGTAGACAAAAAGAAAGAAACAATATGACTAGGTAATAGGCGGAATGAATAGAGAAGAACTCACTTCATAATTAGGTAATATCAGCTTTTCCTAAGGGATTGACAGTGGCTCTGTATTTCCTTAGGGATGTAGTGGAATTCATACATCAAAATGGAGAAATTCTCAAATTTCGCTGTCAACGCCAAGCGCTAGCCGACAACTAGTTGAGTTCGGTGCCAATCAAGGGTTCTGGGTAGGGGTAAATTACCATGTTGTCACATGAATTTTCGATTCCGTAGTTTCGGAGAAAAGTGGGGTGGTCCAATTTAGGTAGCGGTTCAATATAGGCAACCTTCCCCTATATATTTACATATATATATATATATATATATATATATATATATATATATATATATATATATATATATATATATATATATATATATAAATATATATATATATATAATTTGAATGCAACCATAAGCCTATTACGTCCAGAGTTACAGCATTCAAATATTGTCCATTTTTCCCAAAGGTTCGAAATTATAATTTTAGCCATCTGCCAAGCAGTATACAGGCTACAGCTACAATACTGTGTAAGGCAGTTATATAGGTTTAATTAAACCTAAATCAGAACGCTGTAGGATAAATAGTTCCTTGTGTATTAGAAAAAAACGAAAAATTAAGAGACTTGGATTTTTAAGGAAATGGAGCTCCCAATGTAAATTTTCAGTAGTAATACTATAAGTGCTTAGACTGCACTTCTATATTCACAGTATTCACTTGAGCATCGACAGTAAATATAAAAGGATACATTTTTGATAGTTTCCTTCAATTTTACATATTTCCTTTATAAAATGAGTTGGAAAAATAAAAAAGTACTGACTAGCGCCGATCTTGAAGCGCACTGTGCTCAGTCTGATGAAGATGATGTAAGCGAAGGTTTGAAGGAAAACCATCTGATACCAGAAAATTAATTGGGTAGTGATAATGATATTGAAGAAAAGTCGAATTCACTAGGAAATATATCATGAAGCAGTTCAACAGAATCTACATATGGTAGTTAATTTCTGATTTTTTTTTCGGCTTTTGAATATTTTTAGAAGAGCCAAGGACAAAAAAACTAAGCGTGGCAATTCATTGGGAAAAAATATGACTATATACCAAAAAACATTCATCCAATAACAAAAATTCTGGATGTTCTGACTAAGTGGATAATATTGAAGCAGTGGATTGTTTTGTGTTATTGTCGAACAAATTGATTATATATAGACAAAATCAGGGTGAGCAGTCAACTAATCATGTGAAAATATTGACTGTTGTGTCTGTTGCAGATGTATACTGTTTCTTAGCGATTTCGTAACTTATACCTCAAGTGAAAAAGCTAATGGTAACGGATTACTGGTCGAAAGATGCATTGCTAGAAACGCTTATTTTTGGAAAAAAACATTCTATAGATCGCTATTTATCGATTCTGCGAAAATTGCATTTTGTGGACAATACAGATGAAAGAAATAAAGAAAATACGAATGGTTTCAACTCATCTCCAAAATTCTTTCACAAATATAATTTTTGTATTTGAAAACTTATGCATAGATGAACGCCTATGCTGATCCAAGGAAGGCTTATTCGTTCAAGGAATATATACCGTCGAAGAGACATATAGACAGGTAGATTCGGCGTCAAATTTTTTCTTATTTCTGACTAGGAAATAGGATACATATTGAAATATATAATATATTGAGGTACTGGAACTGACATCAAGGAAGAATCTCATGATGTAGGGATTTCAGGAAACATCGTACTGACTCTAATGGAAAAATACATAAATGCTGGCCAAACACTCTACTATACTATACAGACAATTGGTATACCAGCCCAAATTTTAAAATTTATTGTGGTCAAAAGAGACGAACGCATGTGGCACATTGAAGAAGAATTCAAGAAAATATGCCGCAGATGAAAACAAAACGAAACAAAGGTGACATAGAATTTTACAACTCAAATAATCTCCTGACCCTAAAATGGCAAGACAAACGTGTCTTAGTATGCTGAGTACCTTTTCATTGACCAGAGTTTGATGTCACAAAAAAAAAATAGATCATAAAACAAAGGAATATATTTCAAAGCCAAAGATGATATAGATTATAATGCAAACATGAGTTCAGTAGACCTCACTGACATGTTACAAAGTTCCATTGAATATGTACACAAAAGCGTTGAGTGGTATAAGAAAGTATATTTTCCCCTTCTTGATATGTGGCTCTTGAATGCACATGCAGTTTATTGTGTGAAAAACAGCTGCTATATATCTATAGCAGATTTTCAACTTTTGTTAGTCAAGCAGATCCTTGCCAAATACCATGTTGAAAACTCCGCGACATTTTTTATCGCATTTACAAAGAGATGATAAAACTAAGCAAACAAGGAAAATATGTGTTGTTTGCTGTAAAAAACAGGTCAGAAGAGAAACGACATATCAGTGCCAATTGTGTAATGTTCTGTTATGTGTTGTTCCTTGCTTTGAATGTTATCATACCAAAAAAATGGGCTTAGTCCGTTTATTTTTCTCTTATCTCCTAAAACACAGAATATGAGTTTGTTTCATTATATTTTACAGTGTTTATTATAACTATATTTTATAGCGTTGATTATTTTATCATCCTTCTTTTTTACAAGGGGAATAAATGTATATGATCCTATATATATATATATATATATATGAACTCCTAAGTGTGGATGAATAAACCGATCTCAGAGTTTGATATATACTATCATGTAGCTACTACTTATATATATATATATATATATATATATATATATATATATATATATATATATTATATATATATATATATATATATATATATATATATATATATATATATATATATATATATATATATATATATACATATATATATATATATACAGGGTGGCGCATCCTATACGCGTCGGTCTCTGTAGGGAAAACAACTTGAAATTTGAATTTTTTTTTTTTAATAGGGATATACAGGGCCATTAACACTACAAATTAAAAATAATCTGGTTTATACAGGGTGGCCCAAAATAGGAATTTATATCAAAGTTATGTTTTTTTAAAGGGAACACCCTATATTTGATGGCGTCTTTTGATTCCCCGGAAAAAAATAAAGTGAAGTTTCAGTAATGTTCCTATACCTATCTCTTTTCGTTTTTTGAAATATTTAAAGGAATCTCAATTTATGAGCTTGAGCAACATAACCTAGTATGTCGCGGTTATTTAAAAACACATCAAACAGTCACCTGCGATATGCGTAGCCAAGATATCAGACTATCGAATAAAATGCAAATTTTTGCATTACATCATACAGGGTGTTTCATTTAGTCTGATTGGAATTCTACTTACATATGGAGTTGAATAATATTCTTATTTTAAATGGCACACCCTGTATTTAATAACTTTAACTGATAGACATTTGAATTATCTTTCATTCCATATGAGAGTTCCCTATACCTAAATTGGATGGATCTTTAGTAAAAAGCTGTTTTTTATTTTTAACATACGGATTTCATCATATTCTTTTCTAATCATAGTAACCATAGAGCAAATATCACTCAAAATATGGTATTGAACAAAATAAACATTCTTATCACTTTCCAATGTTAAACAGTTCCAATGTAAACCAAAACTATAATTTTTTTAATAAAAAATAAACATTTAATGACAAAAACATTTGAATTATTTGAAAACTACACACAAATGGAAAAGAGTAAGAAACAAATTGAAAACAAAAAATGAATCATAAAAAATGTTCAAAGTGACGCCCATCTTGTTCTTAACACAACTGAACTCGTTTTTCAAAGGATCGTTTCACTTTGAGAAGAATTTCGCCAGTTACTGTCTGAAAAGCAGCTCTTATTCTAGATTTCATATCTTCCAGAGTAGTTGGTGGGGTATTATAAACTATACTTATATGTGTCCCCATAAAAAAAAATCCAACGACGTCTAGTCTGGAGATCTTGGAGGCCAATTATGTGGACCACCTCTTCCGATCCATTTATTAAGAAAACGCCGGTTTAAGTATCGCCGTACTCGAAGTTGAAAATGTGCGGGGGCTCCATCCAACTGCATCCACATGTTCTGCCTAGTATTTAGAGGTACATTATCAAGGAGCCCAGATAATTTTCTCCGCAAAAATCTTAGAAATTTTCTGCCATTGAGATGACCGGTAAAAAAATAAGGACCAATAACATGTAAACCTATTATTCCTCCCCACACATTCAAGGACCACCTATGCTGATGATCGAGAGTACGAAAGACGTGAGGATTTTCATCACTATAATAATGAAA
>JARQZK010000842.1:165000-197500 GCA_030704885.1 Cynegetis impunctata
ATTTCTTTTTTCGATACCTCAGACATCTATAAATGGCATACTCTTCCTGAATTAATCATGGTTCATTCGATAAGGTTGCAACATGTCTTCAACACCATTCCTCGACACACGCCGAGTATCGTGAATGTATAATGCATATTGAATAGCGTGTTGCTTTTGGGATCATACATATTCATGAGCCTATTCTAACCTATAATAACGCCGTCTGAACCTGCTTGATAATACAGTGCTTGCCAAGGCATCCCATTGGCTCCGGATGCAGCCGATGGGTGTGGCATCTGTGCATTTTAATGCATTAATTCATTATTAGTTATTTTTATACCTGCATGTATGGTGAGAAGTTGTCGTAGTAGTAATAAAAAATTGCGGGAAATGAGTAAACGGATGTGACCCTCTTGAAATATCTAGGTGTGAAAATGGACGTATCTCGAAAGATATTAATTTCTGACTCAGAAATATAGGCATAGTTTTACCCTTATACCAAGAGTTATCAATCCTGAATCGAAAAACAATCGGACCAAAAATTATTATTGAAATACATTTTTTATTTATTGGAAATATGTTAATATTTCTTACACTTTTTTATAATGAACTAACTAATTAAGAAAAAAAACTCAAATTTGAAATTAGGTTAGTTTCGAAAATACCTCTGAAAATACTTAATTTTATATCTGAGTAGGTATAACATACATAGTAAGCCTTGTACTATAGCAGAGATTATCGTACATCGAAGCGCATAGGTATAACATTATAATACGTATAGATTTTGTTTGGAAATTAAATCATCAAATACAACAACTTCAATAACCTGGTTGTGTGCATTCAATTGAATATATAATCAGTCTCCCCAAATTTTAAAAAGGTTCATAATTTCCATTAAATATTAGATTATGACAATGCATCAAAAGTCTTACTTTCATTGAACAAAAAAAATTTTCACTAGTTGCGTTCATGTAGCTTCAATTTCTGAAACTAAATTTTCAAATAAGAATAAAAAAGATAATATTATAATATCAATCCACCAGTTAGATACACTCGTTAAGTTTACAAATTGGCGTGACTAAAAATGCGGTCAGCAATACTTTACAATTGTCTCAAATTCACTGTAACTCAGAAGCTGTCATTATGTGCACCGTTTGCGGAAGATGGAATTATTACTTACTCCATTGAATACTCTTTGATCCAAGATAATTATGTATCACTCAAGATTATTGAAATGAAGTGATCCTGTGAAAGTAAATTTTTTTTCGGCATAAATTACACAGATTTGTTCTCTTTTTGTTCCCATATCACATAAATTATCACTTAGTTATGGAACTAGAGCATCCTATAAGTATTGAAAATTCACGAAATCCAATTATTTGGAAGCTTTTTCAGTGTGATACTTGTTAGATAATTTTTTAATCAAATTTGAAGGAGATATTCTTCGAGTTCATTCGGATGAAACTTTTCTATGTCGTAAGCGTTTATATAGAAGGTATATATATATATATTATATATATATATATATATATATATATATATATATATATATATATATATATATATATATATATATATATATATATATATATATAATATATATATATATATATATATATATATATATATATATATATATATATATATATATATATATATATATATATATATATATATATATATATATATATATATATATATATATATATTATATATATATTATATATATATATATATATATATATATAACATAAAATAACTTTATTAATGCATTAACTTTATACTGTTTTGTACACCTCTAAAAAAGAATTTCCTTCCATTCGTATAAAAATAATTATATTTAGGTTAACATTTGAATATAAAAATCTTAAAGTATATTCAATATAAAGTATATGAATACCAATCACGAATATTTCAACGGAACACAAAAAAAAATCTAGAGGAAAAACAGATTTGGGTCAGACTCCAAAAAATATCGCCATTTTTAGAGCTTCATCGCCGACAATAATATCTGCTTTATACGTGTTAGAATGTATTCATTGGAAGTAATCTTTTAGTATTAGGCAACCTATTGAAGAACTTCCAACTCAGGTTGTTGAGTGAATGTGACATTTTGATCCAACTGCATTTTGCGAGCATAAATGAGTCGCTCAGGAGCAGAATGGCCCAAGTGAAAAAAAAGAGTTTTGAGTTAATTCACATTAAAAGTTTGCATAAAAAGTCAAACGGACATTTTTATTGTAAAACATTTATTTATTATAAGTTTACAACTTTGGTAATAATAATATGGCACATAAAAACATATTGAAACAAAACATGTTAAAAAAACATTGTTTTTTTCAGAAAAAAAAATACTTGGGCCACTCTGCCCTTTAAAATTATTAAAAAAAAAAACAAATTATGACACTTGAGCCTCAACGTCTTGATCTTGTGTCCCAATATCTTCATCAACAGCATTTTCATTGGTTAACAAACTGTTATAAAATTCATGGGCGATTGGGGGTATGTAGCACAGAAGTCCTTGAAGATCCTTATACTTCAATTTTTCGATGGGTCGGCCTGTAGGATACAAAACATCTAACTGGAAAGCATACCGTTTCATGTTTTGAAGCTCTGTACGTTTTTTAGTTACATTCACATTGTAGAAAAGAGGGGCATGATTATTGGAATATTTAATATAAATATTAAAAGGCTCCTCGGATATAAACTTTAGCCACTGAATTTTTAGCCATTCGACTTTTACGTTATCTTCTCCTTGTTTCCGATTAGTCAAAAGTTTTTCCAAATTCACTGTGCTTTTAAAGTCTCCATTTGTCATTTTCACTACTTCAAATTCATTGGTCTTTTTGGCACTTAAAATTACTTTAATCCAATCATCCGGCAAAAAAATGTCATTGAAGTAACGTTTTTGCTTTTCAATCAGACCAAAATCTTGGTCACATGGCAAGTAGGAATGGCCTGAAACAAGAAATTTGTGATTGATAACTTTTGGACTGAAGTTATAAGAATAAGTCATGTACGCACAAATTGCAGCCATTTGTATGTTTCTATTCTCTCCTCCGCACTGGTCGCTGTACATTATTAAATTGGGAGCTTTTACATAATCTTTATTAACTAAAACACTGACAACAACAACGACAAATTTAAAAGTCAAACTGGCCCAACTGCTTTTCCCAGTGTCACTTAGGCCACTTTTCTGCTATCTGTTTTGTAAAACTAGTGTACCGACCCAAGTGTACTGGGAGCGCCATCTATTGAATATTAGGGGAAGGTCAATTGGGCCACTTTTAATTTGTAGGTAATTATACGGTGTCTACGATTATGGGCCTATCTGAAAAAGGCAATTTTTTCACTTGGGCCACTCTGCTCCTGAGCGACTCAAATTAAACTCTCATATACAAAAGGGCCCGGAAGAGTAAGAATATCGAACAATTTGAAGGCATTCATGCAGCATTCTCTATAGCTAATCTGAGCTAAAAGTATGAATGTATCGCTGAATCTAAAAAATGCGATCTCCTCCCGTACAGTAATAGACCATATTGCAGGTGTGATTCACGAAGTGAATAATTAATCATTCTTAAAATACTCGTTCACCGGGACAACGAAAAACTTCTCAAGGCAAAGGTGCTCTGACTCGACTTCACTGACAATGCATCCATATGGTTAGACCAAGACAAAACGGAGTTCAGGCGAATACCCAAAAATTTAACTTCTGAACAGAAGCCGCTCACATTTTCCGTTGTTCTTAGGGTGAAGATCGTTTTGGGTGTTTTGTCCAAGAAGATCGTTTTGGGTGTTTTAGTAAAAGTGAAGAAATGATTTCAACTATATTTTCTACAAATTAAATTTTCAATTGATGCTTCTGATTATTCCTACTCCGTATGTTCAATTCATTATTCTTGATTTTATTTTGCGATTTTGATGCTTTAAAGTGAATTCATTAATTGTAAAAAAAATGTGGGAGCAAAATGATAAAAAAAACTTTTCATCGAAAGTTGAGAAAACTTATTGGCAGCAGGGCTCTGTCACTAAGTTCGCATCTTGCCTCATATCTATTGTTCTCACGTACTCAATCTGAATCGCTTGAGTCAATTTGGCGGGGATGTGGAGGTGAGATAAACCTCAAAACCCACGAAAAGATATGAAATCTCTGAACTATAGCTACTGCTGTTTGGGAAAACAAGTGGAGATCACCAATATCAACTCAATCTACGTACCAAATTTCAATCTTCTAACTCAATCTGCAGAAGTTTTAAAGGTAGGAAAAACGTCAAAAATTAAATAATTGAATAAAAACTAGATATCTCCACATAAAAATGCATGGGTTGAAGAAAGAGTTTATAACATTAATACATCATAAAGATCTCAAAAGCAGTGACCAGGAGGTGTAAAACAGATAACCATCTCCTGATTCGAAAACATATGCATCATTTTCCATTCTGAAATTATACAATAGTGTATTAAAATTTATCATTTTATTTCTTCAATTGTAACTGGCGATGTATCAATTTCACTGGAAAATTTGAGTATCTTTCCTTTTAGAACATTGAAAATATTCAGGGCTAAGCTGCGGTAGTCATACAACAAAACCAACATTTTTTCAAAATGACTATATATTTATGAATATTCGAGTTAAAAATCAATCTTCACAAGTAGCAGGTTCAATACGTATTATTTTTTCCATATAATCATCTTTTTCATATTAATATATTTTAAAGGAATAAACCATAAAAATTCATTCGAAAAACAATGAACCGCGTTAACAACCTATTCTGAAGTCAATGCAATATTAATTATGTAACTGATAACGTTATTTAATTTTCAAAGATTTTACTAGATAAGGGGTAGGGAGAATATTCGTTAACATATTTTAAATGAAATATATATGGACTAGTTCACTATTCTAACATAAATAAGGACTGAGCTGAATGTGAGATATTTCAGTCAAACAAGTCATATAGATATCATCAAACCTTTCATGGGAATTAGGAAATATTGTTAACCTTTCAACTGATTGAAATATAAAGTGGTAGGTGTTGTCTAGTTCAATATAATAATTCATAATATATTTGATATTTATTGAGAAGATTTGATTCATCATGAAACAGGTTGAAATAATTAACCACTTTCAAAATGAAACTATACAAACAACATTTTCAGCTATAAATTCCATGCATTATAAACGAACGTTAAATTCCCAAACTGAAGAATTTTGTATTTTCCTTTTGAACTCATCTGACGTTTACGTGTTGATGATATACACATACTACAAAGCATTACTTAATATCAAATTATATAGTGGAAAGAATATTACTCATTATTAAAAAATGATAACTCGTTAGGTTATCAGTAAATCTGTTCAATGTGAATATAGTAGTATTATAATACTTATAGTACATAATCCTATAACTGTCAATTTTCCAGGATGTGTAAAAAAAAGTGTGACAGTATTCAGCGACCTTGAAAAAGCGTTAATTCAATGAAATTTTTATATGACCTGAGGCGTTGTTGATTGAACTATTTAATCACGCGAACCCATCAGAAATTACATTCGTTTTCGATTATTCATGGCTTCCTGGGATTTCACTAATGACACTCCACCAGAGAAGCCATTCCTCGACTGCCTGCCTGTCAATCATGAAGGTGATTACTTATTTTTCCAGGAGCTCATTAAGTTGTTTCCATTCCAATCATTATTTACCGTATCACAAATGATAAATTCATTTGCATAAAGAAATGAGAGTTTGTATATATATATTATTATATTTTATATATATATATATATATATATATATAAATATATAAATATATATATATATATATATAAAAATATATATATATAGATATATATATATATATATATATATATATATCAAAGAAATTTGTCGGGGAAAATATTTGCTTATATGGAAGCTGCCCTTGACACATGTTTCGGACTCATCAAAAAGACGTAGCCAAGTATGGGATGGAAAACTTGGATCTGAAAACGTTAAAAACAAACGAAATCTCCTGCTACGGAAGACAATCACACATTTGCGGCTTACTGTTTGAACTCTCCGGTTTGATGGGAGATTTAATTTAAACTTTGTTACGACACAGTTCGACCAAATACCATTAATTCTGCTCTATTATATATAGTTATATATATATATATATATATATATATATATATATATATATATATATATATATATATATATATATATATATATATATATATATATATATATATATATATATATATATATATATATATATATATATATATATATATATATATATATATATATTTATATATATATATATATATATATTATTTATTATATATATATATATAATATATATATATATATATATATATATATATATATATATATATATATATATATATATATATATATAAATATATGTATATATATATTTATATTTTTATCTGTATATATCGTTATGAATAATATGAGTTTAGAAGTTCCTCGATTAAATTGAATAAATATAATAAAATATAAATGGTAGCTAATGGTGAATGCTCAGACTGCATTGATAAACTCATAAACACCGTTAGTTTTGAACAAATACAAAAAGGAAAAGAAAAAATTAACAGAATAATTTCTCTCTCATGATTTTGTCTACTAGAACCAGTACTAGTTCTATATACTGATATAAGTAATATTGCACTTCGGACATTTTACTTTGATTACTATTTGTAACTGCAATGAAAGGCGAACAATACTAAATAAGAGAAAATTATTTATTACGGTATATATTATTTTCCACTTCGTATCGGCCTCCTCTATAATATATATATATATATATATATATATATATATATATATATATATATATATATATATATATATATATATATATATCATGAAGTGAACTAGGACATTTATTTGAAACTAATCAAACAAACCTCCCAGCGGAGCTGGTTATACGAGTTCACGAAACATCGAAATGCCTCCATATACCTTAGGATGGTGTATGTTAGAAACATTAAGTTGTTCATCACAATCAATGGAAATGATAGACAGTCTGTTTCGCCCTTATTTGGGACTCATCAGTATCATCTATCCATCGAAAGTGATAACCAACCAAATATTTCCAACGGTGTTATATTTTCCTTCCAGTGACTATATGATGATACTGATGAGCCCCAAATAAGGGCGAAACAGACTGTCTATCATTTCCATTGATTGTGATGAACAACTTAATGTTTCTAACATACACCATCCTAAGGTATATTTAGGCATTTCGATGTTTCGTGAACTCGTATAACCAGCTCCGCTGGGAGGTTTGTTTGATTAGTTTCAAATAAATGTCCTAGTTCACTTCATTTTATTGCCACGAACGTGTATCGTTAACACGAAGAATTCTGTTTTCTATTCATTTGCTACCTGTAAAAGGGATAAAATTTGGAGCGCTTGTTACTTGCGGCGTGTGAATGTTGAATTACATCGAATGGATGTATCAACTTTACTCTTGCTTAGCGATTATAGTAACCACCTTCGGGTGTCAGGACGTACGAGTTCTCGTTGCCGAAATATTTTCTTCTATCTGTGGGATGTAGTTCATTTTTTTCCGACTGGTGGCGCTGTGTCATATTTATATGCCATATAGTCACTGGAAGGAAAATATAACACCGTTGGAAATATTTGGTTGGTTATCACTTTCGATGGATAGATGATACTGATGAGCCCCAAATAAGGGCGAAACAGACTGTCTATCATTTCCATTGATTGTGATGAACAACTTAATGTTTCTAACATACACCATCCTAAGGTATATGGAGGCATTTCGAAGTTTCGTGAACTCTTATAACCAGCTCCGCTGGGAGGTTTGTTTGATTAGTTTCAAATAAATGTAGTAGTTCACTTCATTTTATTGCCACGAACGTGTATCGTTAACACGAAGAATTCTGTTTTCTATATATATATATATATATATATATATATATATATATTAAATACATATATATATATATATATATATATAATATATATATATATATATAATATATATATTATATATACATATTTTAAATATATATAAACATATTTATATATATATATATATAATATATATACTATATATATATATATATATATATATTATATATATAAAATATGTATATATATAAATATTATATATATATATATATATATATATATATATATATATATATATATATATATAATATATATTATATATATATATATATATATATATATATATGGTATATATATATAATATGTATATATATATAATATGTATATACATATATATATATATATATATATATATATATATATATATATATATATATATATATATATATATATATATATATATATATATATATATATATATATATATATATATATATATATATAATATGTATATATAAATCTATATGTCGATATCTATAATTAAACCTACTCCCAAATTGAACCTCCGAAGTTTTTGCAACTTGCGATATATCTAGCGAAATCACTCAAATGAAAGATTCTGAAAAAGGATAATCCAGTAAACATTTCGCTTTAGTCCATCCATTCGTTATTATTTATAATCTAACAAACAAAACAGCATCGTGTAGTGTAATATATTATGCATTTCCAAAGAATTTCGATTCAAAAATTTCAAATGATAGAAATGAATTCTGGTCTATTCAACGTAAATCCGACTGTACCGGGTGGCCAGATAAGAATGCAAAGTCCTGTATCTCGTAAACTATTCGTCGTAAAGACTTGCGGTAAAAAACGTTATAACTAATAAAAAGGCCAACAGAAAATCCTGGAAATTACTTTCATGTTTCCAAGATGGCTGTCTGGGGACGTAACCGCCATCTAAAACTTTCAAAGTGGTTTTTCTCTGAAATACATCCTGTGAATGTATCACAAAAATATACCTGTGTGTGTGATTTCAAGATAAACTTCATTCGAGTAATTTTTGTTTAACACTATTCGAAGGATCTATTGCAATGAAGCGGAAGGGGGTAATTCAATATTTTTTTAATAAACTTCTGTAACTCCTGATCGAAAGAACGCATTTTAACAAAGTTGGTTTCGTTTATTGCTCCATCAAACTTTTCTTATCTATGATATGTCAAATTTTTAGTGATGCCTCTAGAGCGCGTTTTTTTTTTATATAATAACAGAAAATTGCAAATTTCTCTAAAAAATTGAAAAGAATACCCTGACATTTTCCCCACAAAAATGTAGTGCAATGATACCAAAATAGGCTAGTGAAAACTGTATCTCGAAATCTTATTCCTAGCCTGAAATATCGAAGAAAGAAAATGTACTTAGTCATCATATAATTCTTAAAAGACGCCATTACACCAGTATTTATTTTTATTTGTTTGTCTTTTTCCAAGAATCAATGAATAAAGTTCATCATTTCATGATTTTCAAATAATAGTATTCTTAGTTCAAAAAATTTAAAGAAAAACGTTTATAATCATAATAATCAATGTAATAATATGCAAATGCAAGGTAAGCAGAATATGAAGACCAGGCCAGGGAGGATAAACATATGCCTAAAATCAACTTGTTAACAAATATCAAAATTATACTTATAGTGTCACTGTTATGGGTTTTTTGGCACACACTAGTAAGGATTGAAAACGATTGAAATACCTTTTAAAAACGAGGAAGCTGTTAAAATCATTGCGGTATATTTTGAAGATCTTCAAAATGCGGCATTGGTCTAAGCTAGAGAGTATACAGAGCTCTATATCCAAATCGGCGTTTACGCCTTGTTAGAATTTTTCATTCATTTAATGCATAATACTCATATCAACAGTTTCATCGTTTGTGAACGCAATTCGATAGTTTTCAGTCCTCACTTCTGTGTGCCACAGAAACTCATTTCACTGCGATACTGCTTCTATAAGTATAATTTTAGTATTTTTTGACAAGTTTATTTTTCCTCCATGGCCTGCTCCCCATCTTTTGACAACCTTGCACTTGCATATCACATTCATTTATTATTATGCACCTACCTGTTTTTTAAAAATTGTTGGAACTAAGAATTCTATTATTTGAAAATCATGAAGTTTCTGATGAAATTTATAATAACAAAATTTTCTTTCTTTGATATTTTAGGCTAGAAATGGAGAATTCGAAGTACAATTTTCCCCAGCCTATTTCGATATCATTATACTACATTTTCATGGAAAAAATATCAAAGTATTACATTTGATTTTTTAGAGAAGTTGCAATTTTTTGTTATTATATCAAAAGATAAGATGGGTTCAATGGAGCATTAAATGCTATTCTCAACGAGACCAACTTTGCTGAAATCCGTTCAGTCGTTCAGGAGTTACAGCTGATTATTCAAAAAAACATTGAATCACCCTCCACCACTTCATTTCAATAGATACGTCAAAAGGTATTGCTCGCTTTTAAAACAAATATATTTTTGTGATACATTTATGAGGTGAATTTTAGAGAAAAATTACTCTAAAACTTTTAGCTGGCGATTGAACCCCAAGCGGTTTTTGAATTCAACCAGGGTTCAATAAATTCAGGTATACCTATATAATGAGTTTATTATACCTATATCTGATGATACAGGTGAGTAAGGTAAAATCTATGGTACTCAGAGTAGTAACTTAAGGAAAACAGAAGAAAAAAGGAAATGAAACATGGTTCTGCAAAGACATGTTTCCGATGTAGGACATGGTTCTATTCTACCTAGGTGTGTGGATTTAGAACTAAAACAATAGTAATTTTTGTTCTTTATGTATGCAGTAGAAGTAGTCTCTAGATGAAAACTGACTTTTTATTTATATTTGAAAATATGTATGTTTTACTTATTCAACTTTTATAAAATAAAAGAATTACTCTGCTAGAAATACTAAAATATTTCTCCAACATTTCGATAATAAAAATCTAATATTCTTCCAATCATCATCAATTTTCATCGGAAATTATGCTATATATATATATATATATATATATATATATATATATATATATATACATATATATATATATAATATATATATATATATATATATATATATAGCATATTTTCCGATGAAAATTGATGGTATATATATATATATATATATATATATATATATATATATATATATATATATATATATATATATATATATAAATATACATATTTCTATATAAGAAGAGCCATGTGTTCATTTGTACAGAATTAATTATGCTTATATAGATGAACATAATAGTTGATTTTGTATATTTCAGGTTTCGGTGAACTGTCGTTTAATTCAAAAGGTAGCTTTCTTCTCCAATCAGACTATTGCAAAGGGTAGCTCCTCAGTTTTGCAACAGTTCATGGCAAATTTTATATATGACTCAATCAATAATTATTCTGTTTGGCATTTCAAATTGCCCAATAAACAAAAAATATCCTGATGAAAACTGAAAATCCACAATTCCCTTAGATTATTAAATATGACTAGAAGGATATTACACTTATAGATACTTTCTTATCCATGTTTAAGGCAGACGCTAAGGATGTACCTACCTACGAGAAGAACAGAAGCGAATTCTCAAAGCAACTAACAGCGACGGCAACGATATTGCTAATATTGTCTATTTCACAAAAAAAGCATAACTTATTACCGGTATCATGAATTCTTATTTTGTAATTAATCATTGTTGGATTTCCTCTGTATACTAAAGTATTGTTAATCATCCAATTAAAATTCATTGTTTTAATAGTCAAATAAGTGGGGAATAGAGATAATTCCTGAATATATAGAGCAATAAAGTAGATAAAAATTAAATTAAAATGAGAAATAAATATAGTTTGTTGAATATGCAATCCATTATTTAAAATGTGAATTCATAATTCTTATAACGTAGAGTTAATGAGATAAAAATGCAGCAGTATATTCGATCTATCATTCTCTGATATTTTAGATATCGCAAAGTTACTAATTTGATGACCTATATTCAACGTTTTAGATTCTTTCAATATTAAACATATGGATTTGAAATAGACATGCTTCTTATTTGTATTGTGCAACAATTATTTACTCAAAATCGAAAAAAGTTTCTATTGTGAAATTTCAATTACTAAGTTCATTTCCGAATTGAGATCAAGATGTTAAATTATATGTACCTACTTGAAAAATTCCATTCGATTAAATGCTAGTATAAAGGTATTACGATGATTGGTTTCTAAACTAAGAAGGATTAGATAATTTATTGCTAATGAACTTTAACATTTAGCGAGAAATTCGCAAAAACCATGAAAATTAGCAATCTGGCCTGTGTGGCTCCTAGAAACTGTCAATACTGGAGGCAAATGTACACCGTTCCGAAGGCCTCCAAAAGAACTTTCTACCAGTGTACAATACTTGGTAGTCTGACTCCTTCCTAGGGTAGAAGATACATTCAGTTTGAAAATTTATGTGCATCTGGATAATGACACTTTATCATACAGTTTTGATATCGCTAGATCACTAGTGGCATTAAGATAGGTGAAACTTGGTGTGATTTGCTGGCTGATCACCCGAGTCAGCCATAGAGTCGAAAAAAAACCTACTATTGCGCTCCTTCCACACGGGGAGCCTCACGTCTTTCGCTCCCGAGAGAGAGCGGGAGCAGCCACGTCTCGGGAGCGAGAGCTTTCACGTCTGCTGCATCTCGCGCCAGGGGGGTGCGTCTTCTACTCGAAATGCAAAAGGAACAGTGGGAGCTTCTACTCGAGGAGCGAAACGGCTTTCGCTTTCGTCCCCAGTTGACAGTTGGCACTCATCATCATGGCAGATTACGATGTTCAGTTATTAATCTGTGCTGTCCTCAAAGTACCTGTTCCTGGGATAAAAGTGGAAGCCTGCAGGGTGTTCAACGTAGATTTTGCAACTTTATCCATTCCAGAACATGAAATATTCTCCATTCATTAGATAAAATTCATAATGCACATTCTAAGTTATTGGTAAAGTTTGGCAAAAACTCCTGGTTAATCGCGTTTTGGGTTGATTGGATGTACCCAAAACATTTTTGATCGTTTGTGTTTCTGTCTTCGAAGTTTGTGTCGATGGTAGAGAAGGTATAATCCAACAGCTCTCTTGCGATCCATTCTACGACTGAGGTCAAGGAGCCAGAAACTTGGCCTAATAAATTATCCAAATGTTGCCTTAAATTTCCGCTATAAGTTTTACCCAAGCGCGATTTTGGTAAAACGAATCCATTTAAAATTGGGTATTATAGTCAAACTATATATATATATATATATATATATATATATATATATATATATATATATATATATATATATATATATATATATATATATATATATATATATATATATATTTATATATATATATATATATATATATATGTATATATATATATATATATATAACTAAAACACTTCGAGTTGTGCAAAATAAATAGCTACGAAGAGAAAACAAATTTTGACTGAGAAACATTTAGTACGAAATAAAGGTGACTCAGCCAAGATTTGTTTTCTCTTCTTAGTCGTTTACTCATATTATCTTTTAATTCAAATATTATTTGATTGAAAATTAATGATATATAGGTGTGCATTGTTGAATGTTCTGACTTTAGCGTCACATTTATCTCATTTATTGGTTTCAACCATATTTGAATAAATTCAGCTATAATCTCACGAATGATGCGTCATATTGATAACTACAGTTTTTACTCATCGAACTGCAAGTATACTGAAATGATGGTGGTACAAAGAAAAAGATTAAATATTACTAAATAATGCATAGGCAACATTATCTAACCTCTATGTGTTAACTCCAACAACCTTCTAATAAAAAGTGGACGGAGAGATGAATTCATCTGAATGAAACATGTCCGTTGAATGATGTACGTCTATGTATCTAATGCATAGTTTCAACTTCTATAAATAAAACATATGAGCAAATTTGAATGTAAAAAATGCACCTTCTGAATATAAAAACATTTTTTAAGGTATGATCATTTCGACGTCTCCTTTATACCTATTAATGTAAGTAACTTGTCGTAGAAATTGATTTGGTAGTTTGGATCGCAATGAACGCTTGAATTTAAAATGTTCGAAACTTGTATACCTACATCGGAGCAGATACGTTAGTTATATTAACGTCCATCAGCAGTTCATAATATCCTTCATTTAGGTAATTTCAAAGAATACGTAAACCAAGTTGTTAATCTCCTCAAGACAAGATTTTTCGTTCATTTCAAGGAATAAGCATACGTAAAAATTGTATTCCAGTCACAACTCTCCGAGTGGAGATATTTAGTCTTCAAGTTATATATCAAAACTACTATAGGTACAGTTCTTTCATTTCTTCATTTTATAATATGAAGAACTCCATTGATTGCAAGTTTAAATTATGAGAAAATTATATTTATAATACCCTCAGCATGAATAAAAACCACAAATTCCATTACAATTTGGAAATCCAAAGTCTTCATAAAAGCCAAAATTCTTATTCCAATTTATGTCTGTTTATTCATGCGCTGAAGATGAAGGGGTATTTATAATTAGAGTATATTATTTTGAAATCAAAAAAGTAATATTATTTTTCATATAATATTGTTAGTAATTCATAGGTTCTATATTCAAAATAATATCTTATGAAAAGATGCTGCTTAAGTTGAAAAAGAGTGGTCTCAATGTTTTGGTATACAATGGAGTATAATATCCAAAGTATTGGATTGAAGCTTCCTCTTCCAATTGAAATTACTACTTGTGCTTCTTAATGTATCATAAAATATGTTACATTTTTTTATTACAGCTCTTTGTTTGTATACCATAATTATTTCTTGGGTTAACGAAGAAACAGACAGTTTTTTTGTGATCCTGCAAGGACGCCATTACAGAAAATAAAACGCTATAGCAAATATCTACAACTAGTTATAAAAAGTATAAATATTTTTACAAAAGTCTCTTCTTATGATTCCCAACATTTATTAACAATTGTAAATATTTAGGTAACATTTTATACACTAGTTATTAACTTCAATCAATGAAGTATACGGATATACAACAAGAAGTTTATGTTTTTCATTAGTAACGTCGTTTTCTCAAAATACCTATGTAAATACCTGCATTCGAAATTGAAAGTGTATATTTCAATATCGAAGTTAAGTAACTTACTGAAAATATTTCATACTGTTTGACTTAAAGTGAACCAAATCTAACATACCTTTTTAGTAATGATGTCGTGTCCGAAGTCAATTTCGACATTCACAAAAAAGAACCCCTGTTTCACTACCTAATAATAACGCCTAATAACATACTGTATATCGTTATATTTTGCCGAAATGGATCTCATATGCTCTGCAATCAGTACACAGCCTCCTCAACGGTGTCATTAGAAAATATCACCGACCCCAAGAAAGCCGCTCTTCGTGCATTTCGTATCATTCTGTCTCATCCGGCCCGAAGGACCAAAAACTCGAATGATTGTAATTATTGAGACCATCGAAGACGGCGGTGGCCGCCTATGGCGCCATGTGCTGACCGAATGAAAGGAAAGGGGGGATCATCAATGAACATTGCTGTTCCGATAACGTCGAGAACATCGGGATGGATTTGAATGAACGCAAATTGAGTGGCTACGACTGTGGGGGATGATGTTCGGCACTCACTATGCCGATAACGTGACTAGCCTTTCAGAACAGGCAGTTAATGGCTATTGTGATGCGAATTGCCTATTGATCTTTTGGCGTTAAGGCACTGAATTTCAGAGAGCTTGCAATTTCGATGAATTGCTTGACAAATTTTATTCATTTTCTCGTATTAGAAAAAAACATATTTCAACTGGTATAGTGTGACTAATGAATTATAGAGGCCATAACGAAAACCGTTTTATTCAATCATAATAATCGTAAGATAGGTAATATGAATATTTCATATATATCTTGAAAATAATATTACAAATTTATAAAGAGTAATAATTTTGAAATTCGACTAGCGCAAATATTGAGTGAGTAGGCTTGTGTGCTTGTCACGAATTCCCCTTGTGAGTTAATTTCTGTCATAGTTAAACATTGAATACCAAAGTTAAGTGAAGATTTACAACTTATCAATAAACAAAGTATTAATTCACTTGCAGTTTCTATTTTCTTTCCACATAAAATATTCACTTTTATTTCACTCAGTTTTCAGTATATTCAAGAAAAATTGAATAATATTGAAATATGTCCAAAGTCAACAATGAGGCGTGGCAATAGTTTTGAATTCATTTCATACCTCCTATATATATATATATATATATATATATATATATATATATATATATATATATATAGCTAAATGGGCAGAAAAAGCATAACAAAACTATCAAAATTTGGATAAAGTCGATGAAAACATTGTATCTTTAAACCTTGTGAAAGAAAGTGACGGGAAAGTTCTTCAACGAAAAGCAATGGCAAAAAAAGTTCAAATTATTTATGAACAACATATCCAGAGACAGCATTCTTGTGCTTTTCGGAAGAATGTGTAAAGCTAAAATAAAACGGTTTTTTGAAGAATGGTTTCACCCCCAAATCACCCAAAACTGAAGAAGAAGGTTGGAAATTTCTACGTGAATTGAGCTGATATTACATAAATGCCCTTTTTTAGTATGAACTTCTTTCCCTTACCACCGCCTCTTCTATGTAGACATTTCTTGTTTTTTCGTTGTTTTATTTTTCAGGTTTTGCGAACACGCACAACTTCTGCAGCTTAATTTAGAGGTTGAAATTTTAGTAGGTGGATTTAGTAGGAGTATTCGTAATGTTTTTTCCCAACCACAGCTATTTCAATGTAGGTTTTAATGATTTGTTTGTCCACAGTCACTCCAAACTTAATTAGGGGATTAGGCGTTTGTATCTAAAAAAAATAGTGAGAAGCTATAATCCTCACGCATTTTATGCTTATAGAGTGGATTACTTCATTAGAAATATTACCAAAAGAGAATGGGTAATTTCGAAGATATAATGAAACTGAAAGTAATATTTTCTCATTTAATATTCTATTATCATACTGTTTTTAAATCCATTGTTTTATCTCATAATATGTTTTCTGCTTTGTTTCGTTTATTTGTTTCTGAAGTTGAAAAACGAATTAGTATCTTCATCCGTTTCTTCATTCAGATTCAATCGGGACCTGGCAATTTACAACACTAAAGAAAAAAAATTCTGAAGAATAAAAACATCCTGAATAAAATAAAACGTGTATATATTTATTGTCAAAATCAGAGTTTACAGTTACGTGTATGTTATAACATAAGTTATTCCATACAGAAGTATTTTAAGGTACACCTTTGGCTGCACATTGATATGAAATTACGTATAGGTACCTACTTGTATACATTGTGAAAATATGCTTAACAGAGGGAAACACAGAATATGTGGCCTATTCAAAAAAAACATTCACAATTGCACTTTTCAATGCGATTAATTTTTCTCTTTGATAAATAGATTTCAAATTCATCAGAATATACAATATAATGGTTGAAAAACAAATAATTCAATAGAACGTTGAACAAATATTGCGCATAATGTGATTGGTTAAAAATTTCAGAAGTTCATGAAGATATTCACAAATTTGAACATGTAACAATCACAAATACTCAATATGATTGCAATATTATTATGAAGTGAAAATATAGAAAAGTGTGTATGAGAGTCGTATCTATGTATTAGATTAGTAATATTTCTTCAAATGAATATTCAAATCGAAAGATAATTTAAGTGCGATATAATAGTATATTATTCAACGAGCACAAAATGATTGCTATTTTTCACGATGGTGAAGTTTGCGACACGAGCTGCAAGCGAGTGTCTCAATTCACCCGAGTGAAAAATTGTAATTTTGTGCGAGTAGAATACTATACTTTGTACACGACTTCTTCGAAAAAATTAGTAGGTAATAATCTGCATTTTTAACAATAAAAATAGTTATCAAAAGCATTGACATAACATTTTCTGTGTTCACTGAAAACTGCATACTCACGTAAACGTCAACTATTTCACTTGACATCCATTCCATTCCTTTCTTTCACTCTGATAAAAATGAAATAGATAATTTATTAGAGTAAATATTCAATAAATTGGGCATTATATTAAATATTAATTTAATAATTTGCCTAAAAGTTATCTCAGTTACATAAAACCTAAAAATCTAATAACAATACTATCCTAACAATGTGAATGATAGTCTCAAGTTTGGACATACGTTTTGAGTGTGACGTCATGCAGTGTATAATAAACCATTATACAGACTAGTGAATAATAGGTATAATTGTACTTCAGGAAGCACACGTATAATGAATGATTTATAGTACAGTCGTGGACAAAAGTTTTTTATCCGAAATTTGTTTTCTTCTCTCAGCTGTTTTCTTTTTGTACAACTCAAATTGCGCTAGTTTTATATGTTAAAAAAAGGACTGCTACTATGTGAGCTGTGGATGATTGAAGCAAAATTTGAGAAAATTATTACTTCTATTATTTTCTGCTATAGAATAGTTTGTAAAAAACTCAAAATATGTCAAGATATAGAAGTGACTATGAAAAATATTGACAAGTCATTGCTTTTTCTAGGCCATGCATATAACCATTGAAATTACTGTAGAGTGGAATACAAGTTATTAGTTCATTTATAAATCGTTCATTATAAATAAAATCAATGATCACACACGGATTTTTCACGGGAGTTCTTGGCATTAATTCACGAGTTTATAAACTTCCATAAAGCTATTGTTTAAGTTATGCATCGCTTGATATATTTGCATACCCTTACATTTGTTTGCATTGCTTGTTGACATTTCCGACGAAAATGTCTAGATTTCAACATTTCAACAGTCCGTTTGACCAAGCTGGCGCAACTTTAGGTGAGCGGGATTATAAGGCAGTATATGAAAAACCTATGTAGTCAATTTCAAAGTTTCTGCATTGTGTTCTGACAAAATGAACTATATTTTCCTTAAAGTACCCACCCACAACATTAGGTTTTTTGGCCGTAGAGCCGATCCAAGTGATCTGTCGGCCACGCAGACCCATATATTTCCGTCCATCTAGAAGTAATTCCTGATATGACGATATCAAAATATTCAGATAAAGAATTATTATTTTGGAGCATTTCGGCCAAGACATGGAAAGAAAGACAAGAATCGTGCCACACTTGGCAGCCCATTATTGATAAGCTCTTGCCAAGACCTATTTAATGCTATATATAAATATATAATAAACTAGGATTGTGGGGATAGCAGCAAAATTTAAAGAGTACTCTTCAAAGGTTATCCAAGCTTCCGGAAATGTTTATTTCCATCTTCAGGGAGACCACATTGTTATGAACATGTAAGTATATACACTATTAAATATTTGAGTAACACTCACAACTTTGTTGACATTGTAAAACGTGATTATAATCATATTTGGGCACGAGGCCAGTGAACAGAAAAAGCAAAACAATGGAAAACAAGTAAGTAACTATGTGTATGTTAGAGTTTAAGACATTCAATTTCCTATCTAGGACTATGACAAACATTACTAATTAAAATGGCCGATTACAGACATAAAAAACAAAAAACTTTATTTTATTATTAACAAAGCAATCTAAAACGAATGACGGATGACAGATATCTGACAGACTGTCACTTTCATATCATATGTCACCACACCGTATTCAAAGACAGGTGGCTAGTGTCACATTTAAGTTAAATTGGAAAAAGACAAAAAATCAAACTTGTCAATCGGTATCAACATTAACTATGTTAATGGACTCCTTGTCCAAATGTAGTAAATATGCATAGATCTCACATAAATGACTTATGTCAGATCTTTCATTAATACAGTTGCTGTCCTGGGAAATAAAAGCCATCTCTTTGAATGATCTTTTAGAGTAATGAGATTCTTTAGTCAATATTTTGATAGAAAATATATAATATATATATATATATATATATATATATATATATATATATATATATATATATATATATAAAAATATATATATATATATATATATAAATTTATATATAAATATATATATATATATATATATATATAATATATATTATATATATATAATTATATATATATATATATATATATATATATATATATATATATATACATATATATATATATACTATATAAATATATATATATATATATATATATATATATATATATATATATATATATATATATATATATATAATATTACATCAGCTAATGACCACAGATTAGTAATTTATTTTTGAACAAATCACTCGCTAAAAATGGAAGTTCAATTCCTGCTAAAGCTGGAAGTTCGATATCGTAGTCAAATTTCATCTTGCTTCATTTTTATACCGATGGTTCATTATTTTAAAACTGTAATAGGTATAACGTAACTTATATCAATCGGATCCTGAAGATAAAGAAACAATCATGTCTTCGAACAACTAGAAGTGAGAAGGTTATATATTTGCTAAAGGTACCATTGATACCTAGATTCGTTACTTCCAATCGTCAGCAGCAGTATGATTCAGAAAACCGTAATTTATACAAAAATTATTCCTGGATATGGAACGAAACTAACCAAATGTTTCCTCTCAACATATCAGTAGGTATATCAATAAAATCAAAGATTCTCACCACAAAACAAGTTTAATTCATAAAAGAATGTAACATTGTGTTAAAATATGATAATTACAGAAAACGACAAACAAAAACTCATTATATATATATATATATATATATATATATATATATATATATATATATATATATATATATATATATATGATAAATCAACAAAAGAATAGAAAAAAATTTAAAAAAAACTACGAACAAAAACTCATTCTAAATATAAATTCATATGATAAATAAATGAAAGAAACTATAGATAAATTAATCAGTTTAAAATTATACATATATATTTTAGGGTGACGGTGCATTTGTTGCAGGCATTATTGCATCATCTTTTTCTCTGCGGCTTCTGACTTCTCTCGTTGGCCCTTAATGAATCAACTATAAACATAATATTCAGAATGGGTTAACCATATATTATTGCATCAATTATTTAATTCAAAAGAGTACATTCAATATTTTAATATTTTAATATTATACCAACCTTAAATTCAATTCTTTCAATTGTTCAACTACACCTTATATAATTACACCTTATATCAACTGATAAAATCCTTCGTATGCTCACGAAACAAAATGGTCAATCACAAACAAGAATGCAGAATGCCGTTGATCTTCTAACAAAGAAAACAAACTTGCGCATTAGGTATATTAGGAGGTTAATTTACATTGTTGACAGAACCACCAAATAATTCAAACAATGTTGCCGAAAGGAATAATTTTCTACTTGTAAAATGGTCACTACCCAGAAATGTATGAGATATATTTCATTTTTCTCCATAGTTATTTTCCAGAAGAAAAACAAACACTTTCAACATTTCGACGAGTTTCGATGATTCTATTATATATGTGAGTGAATATCGAAAATTCCAGGGACATGAATGGGATATTCTATGGATATTCCAGATGGGATGTCCTCTGGACAAATTATGCGGGACATCCCCTGGATATCCCAATCATGTACTTGTACCGCGGTACATCATAGGACATACCTAGGACATCCTTGTGTTGTTAGGGTAAGGTCTACTTGATCACTACACAAGTTTCTAGAATATTTATGTTTGTTGATTTATGCTGTTTCCTATGAGGTTAATTTGTGAACGATTATTTTATTAATACAATGCTTCAAATTCCTCATCAAAAAAATTAAATTTTTCAAGGAATAATTAGCATAATGGAAATCGTTTTTATGGTTTTGAAATCTACGTTCATATTTATTGATTCATGTGTTGAAATTAGGTAGGTGCTAACGATACAATATTTTTTATATCACTTCAATTTGTAAACTCTTCATTTATCAGACTCACCTATTAATTTTAGATATATGGTTCATAAGAACAAAACATTTGTAGCTCGGTCACGATTTGTGTTTGGGAACATTTAGAAATTTGTGAATTCACTCCGAGTCGAATAAGCTGCACTGATGATATCTAGTAAGACCGAAACAGCTGTATTCAGAGTTTGAGTCAGGGTGACTTTACGATTTCTATATATAGTTCACTGTTAGATGTGAATGTAGAATTCTCCTTGCGGAATACATATAACTAGCTGCCTTGGAAAGTTGTTTCATAGTTTTTTTATGTAATGAACGTTGTCCACTTTATGTGGTACCTAAATCAAAACTATCATCGTCATAAGTTCATAGTTCTCCGAGCAATGCCTATAAAACAAAGGAGTTGTATCCGATTCAAATAAAAATTTTTAATAATAAAATAAATAAGATGAAAAAAAACAAAAAGCAATACTTATATACACCTCTGAAAAAATTGAATGAGATCAATGAGTAAATTACAAAATAAAATTGATTTTGAATTGATGAGGTAACTTGGTTTATATCCATAACAATATTATAAGAAAAACGCTTGTCTGGTTTTAACAATTACTATAATTGAATCTATGACGCGGCGTTCCACCACTAGTTAGCTTTATCAGATAGAACTGAATATACCGAAATTTCGGTATCTCAATTTACATAAATTTTAGTACGGTAGTAGAAATGATTAGGTACAACAAAAAATTGAATAGTGGGAAGATGAGTCGAATGCTTCCGAGAAAACTTGTACAATCTACATAAGGTATTAAATATATTCAGCAGGGGAAAATAGAATGATTTGAATCTACTTGTTCAATTAATTATTAGAATTCTTGAAATTTCTAGGGCTTCCCAATGGTTCAGTTTCAGGCAACTACCCTTTCTCTGTGAAATATGGAAATCTGTATTGAATGAGTGATTCTCATCTCCAATTGAAATGAAAATTGCATCAAATGAGATCAGAAAATAAGTTTAAATAATAAAAATTAAAAATTGGTTGCTGGCTGGTATCCTCCAATGTTTCCATTTCATCAACTTATTTATTCACTCATTTTAAATTTTCATATGGTACAGATACAACTGTACCCCTATATTGTATAGACAAGATAAGTATGGAAATCTTCAAATGAATATAAATTTTATTGTTCAAACATCATAATAAGGTTGACAATATATTATATGATCGGCTTATAGTTTCTTAATAACACGCATTAAGTAAAACTAATGAATAATAATAACTTATCCTTTACCACAAGTTTCTTTCTTCTAGATATGAAATATCATTTTCTGTCATGAATTGAGCGATGATAACTATATGGGAGAGAATTTCAAGACCATTTTCAGGGAAATATGAAATTTGCTCTGATCTAGTGATGGAGGCAATTTATTTTCATTAAACTGATTTTCCGAGATTATATTGAAACTAGTAAATTATCTATAATGAAATACATATATCAGAAAATAAAATGAGCGAAATATGGTTAAATAAGTACATCATTATTCGATATTTCGACACTTCAAATCAAATTTCATTATCCATCGCTACAGCCCGATGTAGTTTTTGTTCCCCCTAAAAATAGAATGACTTCAAGAGCGCATGCTACTCATTATTGATTCATTTTATGCGACGCTTTAACAGGGTGCCAATCCTCTCCCCCAAAAAAGCGAAAAAGGAGCATGCGCCACCTCTTCCAATGAGGGCTAGATCAAATAAGGGGTAAAAAAGTTCTCTGAAAACTTCCCTCGTTCAGTACTTCCGTTAAAATGGAAGAGACTAAATTTCTTCATTTTCTAGCAAGGAATAACACGCATGGAAATTGTTGGACAAAAAATTGTTGAAATGTATCGGTAAAATTTTTTTCTCCGAATGATATTGAAAGCGGTTTTTTCATGACACTTGACAGGCTTGAAAGGTTTATTTTCAGCGCATAGTCTTGAAACGTGGAGTTTTTCTGTATAGGCAGAATAGTTCGATGCAATGCATATTTTCAGAGAAATATCCTACATTTTTCCTCTGTCTAAATTCCGTGTATGTGAGTTCATTCATATTCGTTTTTGCTATATTCGGTGATAGATTTCAATTCCACATTTTGAGCGAGGTCTCTCATCTCAGGAGATGTTAATAGGAGGTGTTAATGGTGATAACTCACACTCACTTTCAATTACAACCATTTTGAAATTTCAACATTTTTTTGAATCGACAATGGCATTAAACTGAACAAAAAAAATCAACAAACTTCATCACCAGTAAACATAATAACGAAGAGCCAATAATTTTTGTTAAAAGAAATCAATTATTTCGATATTGTTAATGAAACGCAATTAATAAATTGAAAAGGACGATTTTGCGTGAAACTGAATCAAATTTGGAGAAAAAATTATATGTTTCATATGGCAGAAAAACAGATTTAATGCATTGGCTATAGTCTCGGGTATGCAACACAAGCCGCGGCATAAATTTTTTTGCTTTTTGCCTGATATAACAAATAGCAAAGTTTTTCAACTGTAATAACCTATAATATTCTACTCACTATACGAAGAGGATCAAAAAATTTAAATGATTTTCGTTTCGAATATTTTATTATTTTGGACGAGTAGGTAGACAAAATTTAAAAAAAGTTTCCAGCTTGTTGCTTGGTAGATACACTATTTATTCGGCATCCGTATGGAATATCAAATCTTCCAAACATGTTCTTGATACCCAATGTTTATTTATAGAAAAACATCAGGAATATTCTTATTCTTGCTTATATTATGAAGAGGGGATTCAATTTGTGTGAAATACTTGGTTTATGAACTGCTCTCAGTGGTGAATTTACCAGCAGGCTGAGTAGGCTGGAGCCTAGGGCGGCAGATTTTAAGGGCGGCAAATTTGGGTTAAAAATTTTGAACTTCTCGCTATAAAATATTGAAATTTTTCGAAAATTGCGAACTTGTTTTCACTCCGATTTCCGAAAATAGAATTTTCTTCAAATCTCAATGTTTTGAGGTGCCTAATAGAAAGCCATTTTAACTATTTATTATTAAACTTCTTATAACTTTTGAATTCAGCCAATCGCAATGCGGCATTCGAAATAGTTTCACCAAAGTTAAATTTCCTGAGAAATGCAATTGATTTGGCCCAGTCGATTTTGAGAAATCTCACAATAGAGTTTTTAAAAAAATGATTTTCTTAAATTAATCTTCTTAGACTACACAACCGATAAATTTCAAAATATACTCAGCTCTTTTCCTCATCAAACCGCAGTTTCGAAAAATAGGTTGATCCATTCGAGAGATATCGTTGTCGAAAAATTTTCAAGAATTTGGAAAACGGTGTACCCTGCTGGTGATTTTTGTAACTTCTAGCTATTTTTGAGCTAAACGTTCTTGCAAATCTACCTGGTAGTTAATTTTTGGACTCAAAAATGTGAATTTTAATACTTCTGAGCTCTGTTCCTATGAGAGAAGTTTTTCTTGTTTAAACGGGTGAAAAATTATCTAAGATCTTCCTTGAACCAAGAAAATCTAAACGCCTAAGCTCTTCTGTGCATAGAGTCAGAACTAATGAATTTCATTCGATGATTTAATTGATTATTTTGCGAAGAAAAAATCGCGCGAAAAAGTATTGTAAAATTTTCATAACTTAATTGAATTCCATCCTCATCATCAACAGGACTGTTACCAGATAATTGAATATATGGTATTCAAACTAACTGTAAGTAAACGCAATAAAAATTGTTTAATATCGTTTATCGAATGTACATCATTGGGTAAGTATTATCAAGGTATAACTTACCCCGGCCAACTAGTAGTACTTATACATGATTGAGCTGTTATTATCTCAAAAATATGCATAAAAATATTTCTTGTGCAATCTTACCTAAATTGTATATTTGTAAAAATAATCTAGGAACTGACACATCGATCCCCTAACTCACAATCATACTAATTACAGGAAAACGTTGCTATAATTACGACGATAGTGCAAAAATCATAAAGTTACAATTCCATTCACAAAAAAATTGTAATAAAAATGATTGTGAATTAGGGTATCGAATTGTAGAAGTCGGTAGGGGCTGCAAAATTTGAATAGCCTACTAGCGGAAAATATCTAAATCCGCCACTGATTACTCTTAATGATATCATAATATATAGGTTAGGTTAATATTGCTCCCTGTAAGTAATAATAGCCAACCGAAATAGAAATTAGAAAAAATTATTTATTTCACAAAAAAATTCTTCATAAAAATGGCCGACAGTTGGAGAACTTTCAATAGTTTCGTTTTGCTTCTTGAACAATCTTAGATACCAAATCACCTCATTTGGTTGAGAGCCGCTGGAGATGCCAATATGTATCCGGAATATATATATATATTATAATGTAATTGGATACGTTATGAAAACCTGCTTTTCTGATGCAGCTTGCTGCGACAGATTTTTTTTTTATATTTGCATACTGTTATTTTTTTAATGAAAACAAGGATATAATTATTACCGATCAATCCAGGGAACAGTTCCTGAAAGGAAAATCGCCGTCCGCAAAGTGGCTACAAAAAAAAATCTTTTCCATATCCTTCAAACTTGCTTCTGCCTTTTAAAGTTCTGACAGATATTTCAAACATAATAGTGTTGTTCTGTATCAGAAGTAAGAGTGTTGTTGCCCTTTGAAACTTGAGGTTTTTAGGTTTCATAGGAATGAAAAACAATAAGTTACTATTATATGAGTATTTATCTATTTTTTTTAAAGCTCCTCACTACGAATCAGCTTGCAACCTGTGCTATAAAATGAACAGCAGATATAGACACTGTTCCGTAATACTCATGGCCACTACTATTATATATATTTCCTTATAGTCTTCACTGAAATTATCTAGAAGAAATTATAGAAGATATGTAAAGCAAAAATATGGCATGAAGCAACAAAACGTTATCTGGCACCTACTGTTTGATATTCAGATGAATTTTGATTTATATACTCTTGTCTCACATGAATTATTTAGTACATTTAGTAAAGTGGTAAAAACTTATGTACCATGAGTCTCAAGTTTTCAAAAAAAAATTGCATCTTATTTATAAATTTATAAGTCGGAAACTCTTTCCGACTATATATATATATATATATATATATATATATATATATATATATATATATATATATATATATATATATATATATATATTTCAATTGTTGTTGCCTGTGAACTACTTTTATCTTTTTAATAATTATTAGCAATAACAGGCTTGGTGAATCTCAAAAAACTCCATTTTATTAAAAAATTGACGTTTCGCCACGACATGGCTTTATCAAAAAATTTTTTGAGATTCACCAAGCCTGTTATTGCTAATAATTATCAAAAAGTTATATATATATATATATATATATATATATATATATATATATATATATATATATATATATATATATAGATATATATTTATTTATTTTATTCCTATGTTTTCAGACATTCAATGTCCTCAACCAGTGGTTATTCCATTCATCCATTTTATCACGATGACGATAGTTGCTTAATCAAATGAATTAAATGAAGACTCAAATATAAGAAAATATTTCAATTACTTTGATGATTTTTGTTTATTTTCAGATGAACTTAATACTACACTTACCTACTTGTGGTTTCGGTAGCACATAGTTGATGTTGATATTCAAATATTAACTGCCGCAAGTATTCGTTTATAAGTAATATCGGTACTACCTTCAATTTTTATTTCTTATACATAATATTCAGCGTTTGAAATTCATATATTATTGTTGTGAAATGAAAACGCATTCAACCCATGTCAATAAAAACCGGAGGTTGTAAGTTTTCGCGAACATGTTGTTAGTTTCATTCTCACACAAACACACACACATACACACACATATATAAAATATATATATATATATATATATATATATATATATATATATATATATATATATATATATATATATATATATATATATATATATATATATATATATGCATTCGTCTTCTTCATTTTTTGGCACTAACAGGACCAATTTTATTAAAGAGTTAACGTTTCTTCACGAAATTCGTGACTTTCTGAAAACGTTCAACAGATTGACTAAATAAGACAATTGAAACTGAAGTGGCATTTATTTCATAAATATTTGAAATTAAAAAAACTAACAGCTGAGCTTCATTACAGTTTTTGAGGCTGTGACCGTCTTCAGTTACTAATTACTATTCAATCCTATATCAGAAGTCAGATCCGCTAATATTAGATAGAAAGCGAAACTAGAGAAACCCTTACGATATAATATGAAAAATAGGCAAAATAGATTCTTCATTATTTGATTCTAGAAAGAATTTCTGAATTTTGGAAAAAATTGAAATATCGTAAAAAGAAAACTACCTACAACTTAATAATTACGTGTTATTGTTCTTATGTCAGCAGTCAGATATCCTAATATTAGATGGTAACAGAAACTAAAGAAACTGTTAACCACGTAATGTACAAAAAAAGATTCTTAATTTTGATTTAAATATTTGTATTTAAAAAGCTATTACCTACAAGTATTTTCTATTATGTTTAAAATTTGGCAAACTTTGAACTGACATCTATGATTCCATTCTATAGAAGGCTCGTCATTAATTTCATCCAATACAATACCTTCAATATTCCATGCATAGAAACGTCCTCTATCGAGTGACTCTTACAGAAGTGCCAATAAACACTGAACTAAAATCTTGTTACTAGTTTTTAACATTTCCTCTAGCTGTTGTAGTAGTTTTACCAAATAACATTAATTATTCCCTGTTACCTACCGACATTCCGAAATTAACATATTTCCGATTGCTGTTTCGAAAACGTGAAAGCTTCTAGGAAATATGTATAATAAAATTCAATTTCTATATTTCTTGACAATTTCATGCATACTTATTGAATATTTCTCAGGAATTCCATATAATGTCGAAAGATATAAATTTTTGATATATATATATATATATATATATATATATATATATATATATATATATAATATATATATATATATATATATATATATATATATATATATATATATATATATATATATATATATATATATATTAAAATATATTTATATATATATATATTATATTTATATATAGATATATATACTATATATATATATATATATATATATATATTATTTATATTTATATACCCCAAAAATTATTAAGTTTTTGACCCTTAATTCACCAAAGAGAAAAATGGTTTCTTAGCATCTGGACGACTATTCACAAATAAACAAAAATTTATTCGACCTGTGAATTCAAAGCCTGTGAAGTCTGCATTGATAACTTCACATAACACAATGTCCTGTTGCTCTAAAATTCTGAAACTCGACTAACCGTTTTTTTTTGTGGCGAAATGTGCGTCACATTTTAGTAAAGATTTGGCAGTAGTGTTTTAATCCATTAATATTCTATTTGTGATTTCTCCATCACAATTCTGATATAACTTTCAGGGTTATTTACCAGTTCATTCCAAAATCAACTTAGATTTTTTGGCGGACTCCGTGGCGGAGAGGTTTAGTTAACGCTATGCCGTCTTCGTTGACGGAGTTGGTGGGTTCGATTCCCACCGTGTTCCTGGGTGTTTGTAGGCGTCCGGATTTAAGTGGTTACCCTTATTTAGTAAATTGATGGCCAAATGTCGAGGTTGACGAAGCCAAAATTGTACGGAGGTCGGGCGCGTGTGAGAGGGCACACGTCCCACCTCTTAAAAAAAAAAAAAACTTAGTTTTTACGGTGTAGGTTTGTTGGAAGTATTTTCAGGATCTTTTCATTGATTCATAGAATGAAAAACTATTATGTACCTATACGGTTCTAGTTATATAAGTATATCTGATTCAATTTATCATATGTATGTATATATATATATATATATATATATATATATATATATATATATATATATATATATATATATAAATATATATATATATATATATATATATATATATATATATATATATATATATAATATATTGATCTTGTAAACAGGAATATTCGGACATGTATCAATTTTTCTTTTAGTTCGACATTTATTTATGCCTTTTGCATGAGCAAATGAGAATGAGAGTCAATTGAATGGATAAATGTACGTTTGCTCTAATATATGTAGGGCGAAACTATAAAAATGTCGAAAAGAGAATCACTTACCTATCAATGATGAATTTACATTAGCAAAACAAGAGATTGAATTTACCTCAGGTTGGACATTGGATTTGTGGAAAACGTTGACTATTTCCTATCAGAGTACAATACTTCGCTAACGGTAACAACTAAAAAAAATTCGAATCAAATCTTTAGAAGTTTGGAGAGTTTCCTAAAGTTAATCAATAGTCAATTGAACTCAATAAATTGACCGCTTCACACAAAGCCTCAATGTCAAAAAGTTATGTATTGTTTGTAGCAATATATTAAATACTATTGTATTCCTTGTTTTTAGCATATCCTAAAATTGGAAAGATCACGTTAATTAATGGCTAAAAGCACTAACATGACTTGAAATAACTCAGTGTTGAATTTATAACATGAAGTCTGAAAATTTACCTCAGTAATAACTATATTACTGGACAATAAGAAAGATAACAGACTGACAAATACAAAATTCTGACAGCCGACTGCTGAACACAGATTCTAATATTTCATGTTTTGATTTCCTGAAGCAATGTTTTTTGACATATCAGTTTTTTTTCAACTCAGGACACCTATAGTTTAAAACCGGTTTTGAATGGCCAATGGGCTTGAATCTAAGTTACTACCCAACAGATTAATTATTGAATCACTAAATTCCGGACAAACATAACACCCAAGAACAAGGAAGGGCTCGAACCCACAATCCTCGGTTTACCGCTGGGTTACCGAGGCCTCTGACATATTAGTTAATTTTAGCTTTGTTATCTCTTCCTTGAAATGTCAAATGAATCATGTAATTAATTAATTCAAGTTAATGTAGAGTTGGATAAAAATAACAGATAAATGATAATATATATTATATATAATAATAATATATATATATATATATATATATATATATATAATATATATATAGAAATAATAGATAAATGATAATATGTATATAAATATATTATTTATAATATATAATATATTTATAATATATATATATAATATATATATATATATATATATATAATATATATACTAATATAGATTATATATATATTATCATTTATCTATTATTTCTATATATATATATATATATATAATACTAATATATATTATATATATAATATTATCATTTATCTGTTATTTTTATCCAACTCTACATTAACTTGAATTAATTAATTACATGATTCATTTGACATTTCAAGGAAGAGATAACAAAGCTAAAATTAACTAATATGTCAGAGGCCTCGGTAACCCAGCGGTAAACCGAGGATTGTGGGTTCGAGAACAAACTGGAACCCATATATGTTAATCTCCCTGCTAGCTCGGGCATGAATATATCTTAAAAAAGGGAGAGTGGTTACAATATATATTATATATGATGATTATATATATATATATATATATATATACTATAATATATAGATATATATATATATATATTGTAACCACTCTCCCTTTTAAGATTTATTTATGCCCGAGCTAGCAGCGAGATTGGTTAAACATATATGGGTTCTAGTTTGTTCTCAGTAATAACAACAAGGTAAAATGTAGGTATTTACTATTTTCTTAATACATTTAATGAGACTTATCTTTCTGTCTTTATATGATTTTCTACGACGTTTTTCCTAGGTGGATTGTACTCTTGACTTCTGCCCTGGTTCAGCTGTGGTTTCCAAGGTGAATATTAGCCCCAGATAAGGTTATTTTTTAGCTCCAGATAAGGTGGTCCTTTAAATTCCAGATTAGGTGGTTTTTTAAACTGCAGACAAGGTGGCTAAAATAATTCAGGGCAAATCAACATACAATCTCAAACTTAATATTTTCCAAGAATATCTGTAGGGTATCGATGGCCAATTCAAATTAACATTTAGATTTATCTCAAGCAAAGATGCTAAGAAAGACAGTATATGTTTCAACATTAAACTGAACATAAGATATGACCACGTGAAATTTGCCATCGTTAGCCTACAAAAATCTTGTGTTAAATTGAGAGAATGAAATAAGCAAATAAATTAAAAATATTTTAAATTAAAAAATGTGAGATGATTCTTTCAATATTGAAAGATAAATAATTTAATATAGATAAATAAAAAAAAAATGAAATGGCGGAAAAATGAAATAAGGAATCAATTCAGATTTTCAAGATAATGCATTTATACGAAATAATTATATTTCTTCTCATAACTTACCGTCTATCAGACGCCACAGATACTTAATAACTTTAATATGTTGAATAAACGTTCAATAGATATTGAATATAATTCTAATAGTTAACGATGTTACTTATTCGACAGTTATTTGGCTAAAGAGAACGTTCTTACATGTTTCACATGGAAATTCAACGCTCGCAATCTCGATATTTTCTTAATACGCAGGTCATTAATCATAGAGGAAACAAAAGTGACATATCGGTTGATAGCGTGAATCACGGTACCTATTTCAGTGTAGAATTCAGCGGCTGCAGTTAAGTGGAGAATTTACACGTTACAATATATATATAGATA